>VWZI01021778.1:283088-310136 GCA_013396835.1 Psilopogon haemacephalus | reverse complement strand
GGAAAAAAAAAAAAAAAAAAAAAGCTTTTTAAAGGCTGCATCAAAATATCAATGCTGATAATGAGGATCACATACCCAAATAAATGTATTTCCCATTTTCATCCTTCTCTGCAAGAGGACTTCCTTCTTTCTCCAGCTCTTTCCTATAGCGCTTGATATTCTTTACCATCAAATCTTTCCTGGTCAGCTCGTAGTGGTTTGGGAAATGATTGACAATTTGGTCATCGGAGAGGCGGTAACCAGTTTCCACACTGAAAACATTTCTGATTGTTTGCACACTCATCCTGAAAACAAAGACGGACACCACAGGATTTCTCCCAAGAAAGATAACAAAGGAAGACTGTGGCAGGGCAGGGCACTGCTCCACTGGAGGTTTGAATGGGGTGTAAACTTTGGCAGGTTCAGAGGTGTGAATGGGGCAGGAAACGGTTTTCCTCCCTCCCCACCTCTGTCACCGGAGGCTTAGTACAATAGGTGTGAAGTGCCTTCTCCCACCCTCTGTGGGCTTGAACAGAGAGGGAACAAATCGCCCCAGTATACATATGGCAGCTGGACAGACTGGAGTCAGACCTTCACTTGGACCTGCACTGGGACAAGCACCGGGACCTGAACGGACCTGAACACGGACCTGGAGACACGAGCCTCTCACGGACTTTGAGCTGGACCTTGAGGAGCATCCTGGCTTCTTGCTGCAGGACCTGCCTCTAACGGTAAACTGTAGCCATTGGTGAGAATACCGCGGAGCACCACTGCAAGGCTTTCCCTTGCCTTGCTTCGCGATAGGGGCTTCATGAAAGCTGTGCCTACAGTCATCTTGGACTTTGGCAGGCACTGGACTCTGGACACTGGTGTGAAGGAGACTGTCTCCCATCTGTAAGTAGGGCAAAGCTATTTCATGCCCAAACCTTTTCCAATTTTTCTGATTTTTCCTGAATTACCTGAAAAGGCATCCTCGTGAAGACTTTCCCCGAACGAATTAGAACCCAAACTTAAACCAATTTATATATAGATTGTGGGTGGGGCTTTTGGAAATTATAAAAGCTACATATTTTGTAATTCCTGCCTCTTTAATCGCCCACAATCAATTCAAAGACAAAGTTGGATTTCTTCGTTACCTTCACTTGACCTTTTCACTCCCTCATTTCTCTTTATAGTATTGTATTTTGCTGCAAGGACAATCCTGAACTTCCCTTAGCGGAACCAAAGAGATCCTAACAAAGGCTTTATTGTTCCCTCTACTGCCACTGAAATTGGTGCACAAAGTGAGGAACAGGTTGCCCAGGGAGGTTGTGGCTACTCCCTCCCTGGATGTGTTCAAGGCCAGGCTGGATGAGGTCTTGAGTGACCTGTTCTAGTGGGAGGTGTCCCTGCCTATGGCACAGGGGGTTGGAACTGGATGATCTTTGAGGTCTCTTCCAACCTGGACCATTCTATGATTCTATGAAATGAAGATGACAACTCGGTCCTACTGGACTCTGGCTCTCAAAATATCTTAATTCCACAATCTTCCTTCTTCAAAATAATTTAAAAACTAAGTCAGGACAAAACCAACAAAAACCCCAAAGCAACAAACCCTTCCTGAGGGCTCCCCCTCACGACTACAAAAGGCACAATTGCAAATCTACTTCTGCACCCTTAATAATTTCATTGGCACTTCATCTAACGTTGCTTCAGCTAATCCCACACTGTTCAGTTCGGTCCTCATTAAGGGCTTTATTAAGTACAAAGTGGAGTTTGAGGTTGACAGGTCAGCCCCCCAGCAGGGCCTTAAAAATGACTGATGCACATCTGAATGCTTCGACAGTATCTTTCTAAATCTGTGACTTCACTCTCTGCAAAGTCAGGCTTTCCTCTTAAAAAAAAAGAGCCACAAAACAAACCTCCTACTGACCACCTTCTTGTTCAGATTGTGAAGGACCTCAAGCATATGAATTGAAAAGCATGATTCAGAGATCTTCCTAAAAACACCTGTAAATGCCAGATCAGAGGCAAGTTCCCAGGCCACCCTCATGAAATTCAACAAGGCCAAGTGTAAGGTCCTGCACCTAGGTTGGTGTAATCCCAAGCACAACTCCAGGCTGGGTGGGGAATGGCTGAGAGCAGCCCTGAGGAAAAGGACCTGGGGTTCTGGGTGGACAAAAAGCTCAACATGAGCCAACAGTGTGCACACATGGCCCAGACAGCAACTGTGTGCTGGGCTGCATTAAGAGAAGCATTACCAGCAGGGCAAGGGAGGGGATTCTCCTCCTTTACTCTGCTCTCGTCAGACCCCACCTGGAGTACTCTGTGCAGTTCTGGAGCCCCCAGCACAGGAAGGACATGGAACTGCTGGAGAGAGTCCACAGGAGGACCACGAAGATGACCAGAAGGCTGGAGCACCTCTGCTATGAGGACAGGCTGAGGAAGTTGGGGCTTTTCAGCCTGGAGAAGAGAAGGCTTTGAGGAGACCTTAGAGCAACATTCCAGTATCTGAAGGGGGCCTACAGGAAGGCTGGGGAGGGACTATTGACAAGGTCTTGTAATGACAGGACCCTCAAACTGGTAGAAGGGAGATTTAAAGGGGATGTTAGGAGAAAGTTCTTCACAGTGAGGGTGGTGAGGCACTGGAACAGGTTGCCCAGGGAGGTTGTGGCTGCTCCCTCCCTGGAGGTGTTCAAGGCCAGGCTGGATGAGGTCTTGAGTACCCTGTTCTAGTGGGAGGTGTCCCTGCCTATGGCACAGGGGGGTTGGAACTGGATGATCTTTAAGGTCTCTTCCAACCTAAACCATTCTATGATTCTAAGTTATTAAATCAGCCATCTACTTCATTTTTCCACTGAAGGCTAGAGCAGGACCATATATACTAGAAATTTTCTGTATTAACTGTCTCACATTAGAAATTTATTAATATTTCCTGAATGCCACCAATCTTCCATATTATCATTTCAGGACCTAAAAAACAAAAGCCCACCCCAAAACAAAACCAGTCACACATTTTACATGAGTGTCCTGTTCCCCCACTCCCTCCAAACTGCATTTTAAAACAGCAGATTACTGCTTTCCTACCCATTTAAACAAGTGGTTCATAAAGGCTACATTTGGCACCACAAAACTGCTATTTTCTTGTACTTGAAAAGGACAGCATAAATGCTTTGGTTTACTTAAAGACTATTATTTCTGCCAGTTAATAGATTGCTGCATTCCAGGACTGCATTCACAGAACGGAATGGAATAGAGTGGAATACAGTGGAATAGAACACAACAGAATAAGTCACGTTGGAAGAGACCTCCAAGATCAACCAGTCCAACCTATCACCCAGCCCTAGCCAATGGCACTAAGTGTACCATCCAGGCTTTTTTTTTAACACCTCCAGGGATGGCAACTCCACCACCTCCCTGGGCAGCCCATTCCAATGCCAATCACTCTCTCTGTGAAGAACTTCCTCCTAACATCCAGCCTATACCTCCCCTGGCACAACTTGAGACTGTGTCCCCTTGTTCTGTTTCTGGTTGCCTGGGAGAAGAGACCAACCCCCACCTGGCTACAACCTCCCTTCAGGTAGTTGCAGACAACAGCCAAACAAGATAGACTATTTACTCTCCTCCTTTCACCATTTTCTTCATTTAATTCCACCCTCAGTACTGAAATGCTGAATAATTTAGTCTGCATATAAATCATTATCATGAAGGAGAAGGCAAGTACAATTGTCAAGGCCTTTATTAAAGGAGCCTGGACTCTGGTAACAGGGAAACTATCCATTACATTAATAAAAGAATATTTATCAAAAATTGGAATAGTGTACTCTTGGATTATTCTGCTTACGTTATCAGAAAAAAAAAATGAGGAAAGATACACTCAAAGGTTCCCCTCAGGCAAGATGTCTCATAGAATCACAGAATCAGTGAGGGTTGGAAGGAACCACAAGGATTATCCAGTTGCAACCCCCCTGCCATGCCCAGGGACACCCTACCCTACATCAGGCTGCCCACAGCCTCTGCCAGCCTGGCCTTAAACACCTCCAGGGATGGGGCCTCAACCACCTCCCTGGGTAACCCAGTCTAGGCTCTCATCACTCTCATGGTGAAGAACTTCCAGCTTTGCTCCATTCCCCCTAGTCCTGTCACTACCTGAGAGCCTAAAAAGTCCCTCCCCAGCTTTTCTGTAGGCCCCCTTCAGATATTGGAAGGCCACAAGAAGGTCACCTGGGAGCCTCCTCTTCTCCAGACTGAACAACTCCAACTCTTTCAGTCTGTCCTCAGAGCAGAGGTGCTGCAGCCCTCTGAGCATCCTTGTGGCCCTTCTCTGGACACACTCCAGCATGTCCACATCCCTCTTGTAATAGGAGCTCCAGAACTGGATGCAGTACTCCAGGTGGGGTCTCACCAGGGTGGAGTAGAGGGGGAGAATCACCTCCCTCGACCTGCTGGCCACACTTCTCCTGCTGCAGCCCAGGCTCTGGTTGGCTTTCTGGGCTGCAAGTGCACACTGCTGCCTCCTGTTGAGCTTCTCATCCACCAGCACTCCCAAGTCCCTCTCCTTAGGGCTGCTCTCCAGCCACTCACTGCCCAGCCTGGATTTGTGCTTGGGATTGCCTCGACCCAGATGCAGGACCTTGCACTTGGTCTCCTCCAGCAGTAAAAGAAAAAAAATGCTTACTGCATACAAACATCTCAAATAATCAGGTGTAATGTTTCAAAACAAAAACCACTGAGCACAGCATTTCCCCTGGGATTTTTACAGTTAGTATTCCAAGAAGTGATCAGTGTCTTGTTAGGTCACAGACTTCCCACTCCCTGACAAACCCTCAGGCAAACTGCAAAGACAGATGAGATCAGCAGCATCAGAATGGATCCAGGCAGATGGGACCTTCTGCCCTGAGGAGGATAATGACTTTTAGCAGGCTTACAAAAGAATCTACCAATGGAAATCTGAACACAGGACCAGCAATAGCCTAAGGAATTACGGAATCGTAGAATGGTTTAAGTTGGAAAGGACCTCAAAGATCATCCAGTTCCAATCCCCCACATAGGTAGGGAAACCTCCCACTGGAACAGGTCACTGAAGGCCTTGTCCAACCTGGCCTTGAAGTCACATTACACTCTTAGAAGCACTAAAGTTCATCAATAACTTCCGTATCTTTCATTTTTCAGTATGCACTTTGTTATATTATTAATGCTATTAACATAATAAGATGCTTCAGGAATTTAGAAATTGGCATTTTTAACATACTTACCAATAAAAATTCCAGTCTTCATTTTCTGCCACCTGAATCCAGCCTCTTTTTTCAAAGTTGTTTATTAGAACAGATTTTTCAATGTCAGTTACCCACTTTACTTTTCCTGCCATGATCCTCCAGCAGAGTCAACCTGGTAGTAAACAAAAATTTGAAGATGTGAAGCAGAAAACAGGGCAGAATGCTAGCCAGGGAAGTCAAAGCAGGAGAAAAAGTGGCATCTGGAAAGCACTTTACATAATTCACAGAATTAAATTAAATTTTAAATCAAGGAATATAATTTCTTGAGATTCGGACTGTATTTGTGCAAGTTCCTGCATCTGGGTCGAGGCAATCCCAAGCACAAATCCAGGCTGGGCAGGGACTGGCTGGAGAGCAGCCCTAAGGAGAGGGATTTGGGAGTGTTGGTGGACAAGAAGCTCAACAGGAGGCAGCAGTGTGCACTTGCAGCCCAGAAAGCCAACCAGAGCCTGGGCTGCAGCAGGAGAAGTGTGGCCAGCAGGTCGAGGGAGGTGATTCTCCCCCTCTACTCCACCCTGGTGAGACCCCAGCTGCTCCAGTTTTGGAGTCCCTATTACAAGAAGGATGTGGACATGCTGGAACGTGTCCAGAGAAGGGCCACAAGGATGCTCAGAGGGCTGCAGCACCTCTGCTATGAGGACAGACTGAAAGAGTTGGGGCTGTTCAGTCTGGAGAAGAGGAGGCTCTGAGGTGACCTTCTTGTGGCCTTCCAGGATCTGAAGGGGGCTACAAAAAAGCTGGGGAGGGACTTTTTAGGCTCTCAGGTAGTGACAGGACCAGGGGGAATGGAGCAAAGGTGGAGGTGGGGAAATTCAGACTGAATGTGAGGAGGAAGTCCTTCACCATGGGAGTGGTGAGGCCCTGAAATGGTTTGCCCAGGGAGGTGGTTGAGGCCCCATCCCTGGAGGTGCTTAAGGCCAGGCTGGATGAGACTGTGGGTAGCCTGATCTCATGTAGGGTGTCCCTGGGCATGGCAGGGGGGGTTGGAACTGGATGATCCTTCTGGTCCCTTCCAACCCTGATTTGTCAGGGTTGATTCTATGATTTGTCAAATGGACAACTGCAAACACAAACACTAGTTACAAGGACCTTTCACACTGCCCAGCTAATCTTCTTCTACGAATAGGCACACATCATTTCTGCCCTTAAATACACCAATGACAGAAACAACTACTGTGCAGTTACTTGCTAATGTTTACAGACCCAAATGTAAAGCACAGGTATTTCTAAGCAAGACTTGCACACAGACACTTTTTTTGCTTTGTTTTGAAGTAGGAGAGTTCATACAGACCACTCAGTGACTGTAGAAGAAAATTATTTCAAGATAAATTAAGAGAAGCATTGCCAACAGGGCAAGGGAGGGGATTCTCCCCCTTTACTCTGCTTTCATCACACCCCACCTGCAGTACTGTGTGCAGTTCTGGAGCCCCCAGCACAGGAAGGACATGGAACTGCTGGAGAGAGTCCAGAGGAGGGCCACGAAAATGATCAG
Organism: Psilopogon haemacephalus; assembly: GCA_013396835.1. NCBI lineage: Eukaryota > Metazoa > Chordata > Aves > Piciformes > Megalaimidae > Psilopogon > Psilopogon haemacephalus. The sequence continues at coordinate 303,410 of VWZI01021778.1, read as the reverse complement.
AGGGATGGAAGACCTTTGCTATGAGAACAGGCTGAGAGAGTTGTTGGGGCTCTTCAGCCTGGAGAAGAGAAGGCTTCCAGGAGACCTTATAGCAACCTTCCAGTATCTGAAGGGGGCCTACAGGAAGGCTGGGGAGGGACTGTTCACAAGGTCTTGTAATGACAGGATGAGGGGGAATGGGTTCAAACTGGCAGAGGAGAGATTTAAACGGGATGTTAGGAGGGAATTCTTCACAGTGAGGTGGTGAGACACTGGCACAGGTTGTCCAGGGAGGTTGTGGCTGCTCCCTCCCTGGAGGTGTTCAAGGCCAGGCTGGATGAGGCCTTGAGAGACCTGTTCTAGTGGGAGGTGTCCCTGCCTATGGCACAGGGGGGTTGGAACTGGATGATCTTTGAGGTCCCTTACAACCTAAACCATTCTATGATTCTATGAATCCCTTACATAGTCTATAAAAAAATCATGATTTGCTGTGCTTAGAAAAGTAAGGACAGGGGACAGCAGAACTGCCACCTTGGACTTCCAAAGGGTAGGCTTGGAGTTGTTTAGGGGGTTGCTTGACAGAGTGCCTTGGGAGGCAGTCCTGAAAGGAACAGGAATCCAGAAAAGGAACAGGAATCCTCTTCAAGACAAAGTCCTAAATGCCATCCCTATGTGCTTTAAGACAAGCTGGTGGCAAAGGCCTGCCTGGCTGAATGAGAACCTCTGTCTGCTTCTCAGAGGGAAAAAGAGAGTGTATGGCCTTTGGAAGAAGGGGCAGGCCACACATGCTGACAACAAATACGTTGTGAGGCTATTACAAAGTCCAAAGCCCGGCTAGAAATTAATTTGGCTACTGCCATAAAAGACAGTAAGAAATCTTTCTGCAAGTATAGCAGCAGCAAAGAGGGGCCAGGGAGAGCCTCCATGCTCTGTCAGATGCAGAAGGAAATATGGCAACTAAGGATGAAGAAAAGACTGAAGTGCTGAATGCTGCCTCTGCTTGTTTTACTAATAGAACCACTTGTATTCTGGGAATTCAGCCCTCTGAGCTAGTAAACAGAGACCAGGACAGAAGAATCCCCTCACAAACCAGGAGAGGTGGTCAGTGACCTGCTGTATCACATAGATGAACACAAGTTTATAGGACTGGATGGAATCCACCCAAGGATTCTGAGTGAGCTGACAGAAGTGCTCACCAAGCAGTTCTGGCTGACTGGGGAGGTCCCAGCAGACAGCAATTTATCCATTGAGACACCTACCTACAAGAAGGGCCAGAAGGAGGATCCAGGAAAACACAGGCCTGTCAGTTCAGCTTCAGTGCTGGAGAAGCTGATGGAACTGATCACACTGACTACCTTCATGCAGCACGTAATGGGGCAATCAGATGATCAGGCCCAGCCAGCATGGGCTTATGAAAAGCAAGTCATGCTTGATGAACCTGATTCCTTCTACAACATGGTCACACACTTAGTGGATGAGGGAAAGGCTGTGGATGTTGTCTGTCTGGACTTTAGGAAAGCATTTGACGCCATTTCTGACAGCATTCTCCTGGACAAACCTGCTGCTCAAGGCTTGGATCAGCATACTCTCTGCTGAGTAAAATACTGGCTGGACAGCTGGCCCCAAAGAGTGGTGGTGAATGGAGTTAAGTCCAGTTGGCAGCCAGTCAAGGGTGGTGTTCTCCAGGGCTGAGTACTGGGGCCAGTCTTTATTAATGACCTGGATGACCAGCATATGGTTTAGTCAAGGACTTGTCAGTGTTAGGCTAACAATTAGACTTGATGATCTTAAAGGTCTTTTTCCATCTGGGATATTCTGTAGTTTTGCAATTCCTGGAAAGGAAGTAAACTACTATTACCAGCTTGGTGCTGTCTTCTCTGTATTTCATAGAATCATAGAACGGTTTAGGTTGGAAGAGACCTCAAAGATTATCCAGTTCCAACCCTCCCTGTGCCATAGGCAGGGACACCTCCCACTAGGTCAGGTCGCTCAAGACCTCATCCAGCCTGGCCTTGAACACAATCAAGGAAGGGAGCAGCCACAACCTTTCAGGCAGCCATGACTTTGCCTTCTGCTCTAGCCAAGGGAGGATATGGGTAAGCTGATATCATTAAACCCTTGACAGCAGGACCTTCTCAAACCTAAGGCTGTCAGTGCCTATAAACTGTATTTCCACTTATGACACCTAGATGTCACTTTCTACATTAGATTTTGCTTGTCCACACCAGCCTGTACCTGATAAGATGACAGGATCATTCAAGCTGGAAGGGTGCTAAGATAGTCTCTTCCCTAGCCACCTGCTCAATGCAGAGTTAGCTATTAGGTCAAGCAAGGTAGCTCAGAGCTTTATCTGGCCATCATTTGAAAACCTGTGGCTTTGTTCGTAAGTATTATGAAAATATAGTGGGTGGGATCCAGCCAGTCCCACCGCAGTGAGCTGCAATACAAAGTGACAGATCAGCCTGCAAAGAGGTGACCACTGCTGCAAGTGGGACAAACAACCTCCAACTGCCCGACCAGTAGCTATTTACTGAGAAACTTGTACATGCTTTACTTCACTTTCCCACAGCACACCAAACCTCCAACCCACTGTTTTGTCTTATTCTAACAGACCTTTTTTGCCCCAACTGCTTTTCCCACCCACTTCGTCCATACAGCATTTCATTACCTCCACATTCCCATCCTTTCTCAGACAGAAGAAGATGTGGCATCACTTACCGCCCTCTGGGACCCCACAGACATATGAAAGCCAGCTAAACATTCCCTTAACTACTCCCTTGGGTTCCTACAAAAACCTCCAAAGAGCTCCTTTGGGCATTCTGTCTCACTGTTTGACTGGCCTCGTAGGGAAGAGGGTGGGGAGGGCTTCATATATTTTTCTATATATAACTATAAACCCTGGCTAGGACTCAGAAGAATGCAAGTTGATAAATGAAGCTTTATATTTACAGCTTTGCACAATATACAAGTAGGTATTTACAAGGTATAACAGATATATACAATGAAAAGGTAACACAGAAACACCACAGCCCTCTCAGAGATCTCAAAATCCCCAAGAGGGGTAACCAACCACCTCTACCACCTCTCCCCCCTTCCCCATTCTTATCTCTCCACCTGTTGATGCTGCAGATAAGCTGAGGTAGATTGACCAGGGGGATTAGAAGTAGAAAAGAAATTAGTAGAATTATTGAAAACTAGCTACCAAGGCAGAGAGACAAAGGAACCATGCAAGAGAAGCAGCTGTAGCCCAGCGAGGTCTGAAACCATCTCACTATCTATGTTTGGGTTACACTTTTAAAACAACTTCTTTTCTTTCTCAGTAAAGCTCTGGGGTGAAGTGCCATACTGTGTTTTCCCCTCTCAGCCAATAGTCTAATTTCTCACTCAAACTCTCCAATTAGTTCAAACCAGCACAATAATAAACATCTCTTCTTCCAGCTTATGGCTGTTGTCTCTCATCTTCCTACCCTTCAATACACTAAAGAGCCTCAGTCTGTCTTTTTACAACCTGCTCATAGGTACAGGCAGGCTGCTATTAGATGACCTGTTCTCCAGGCTGAAAACATCTGCCCCAGCTTCTCCTTAGCAGACCAGTGCTTCAGCCCCCTGACCATCTTGGTGTCATGGTGGGTCTAAATAGGCCTGAACATGTCCTGGCTTGCCCATGCATGTTCCTCTGCTCCCTGACCTTTTGTGCTGGGAGAAGCAAGCACAGGAAGGGAAAACTAAAGCCCTGTTTTCACCTAATATGGGCAAGCCTGGCTAACTGCCACTCTGATTGGCTACCCTGTACCCAAAGGCCTATTAATCTCTGGCGTACAGGAGGTAACAGGAAGCTCCTCTGCTGTTGTATTCCTGCCTGCTGCCACTCCTATTGTTTCCCCTGCATGCTCTTGGTGTTGCTGTCTCATTGCATCTTGCCTACCACCTTTGCAAGTTTCCAGCTGTTTGAAGTCAAGAGGAAGCAGGTCAGAGACTGTACTAGGGCCACGAAGATATCAGAAGGCTGCAGCACCTGTCCTATGAGGAGAGACTGAAAGAGTTGGGGCTGTTCAGTTTGGAGAAGAGGAGGCTCCTAGGTGACCTTCTTGTGGACTTCCAGGATCTGAAGGGGGCCTACAAGAAAGCTGGGGAGGGACTTTTTAGGCTCTCAGGGAGTGACAGGACTAGGGGGAATGGAGCAAAGCTGGAGATCAGATCACTTCCTCCATCAGATTGGATGTGAGGAGGAAGTTCTTCAGCATTAGAGTGGTGAGGTCCTGGAACAGATTGCCCAGGGGGGTGGTTGGGGCCACATCCCTGGAGGTGTTTGCAGCCAGGCTGGCAGAGGCTGTGGGCAGCCTGATCTAGGGTAGGGTGTCCCTGGGCATGGCAGGGGGGTTGAACTAGATGATCCTTGTGGTCCTTTCCAACCCTGTCTGATTCTATGATTCTCTACCCCCAGCTTCCTGAGAAGAGAGTCTGGGGGAGCTCCAAAGCCTCTAACAGCAACCCCTCCACATTCTTTGGGCACTGTAATGCAGCCCTGGAAATCCACAGTGACTACTTTGTGAGTAAACACTCAAAAGCCTCTTAACAAATCTCCAGCAAGACTTTGTAAATTCTTAGGTGAATCTGAGCAACTTCTGCCTTAGCAGCAGAAAGGAGCCACTCAAACCCTCAGGTGGGCAAGAGGTGTAAAGTAACTAATTATCTCTTTCCAGTTTCAAGTTTGATATTTGTTATATTGTTACTGTTTATCTCCCTCTGTATAATATTTTCATGACTGTGTGAAGAACCCTTTATTATTAAAAATACTTCTTGGTAGCCAGTTTCTGAATAACAAAATTAATAAACTATCTTAATCTTCAAAATCATATCTCGCATTCATATCCAACTCTTACACCTGATTGTCCTCTGCTTTCTTTTTTTTTCTGTCTTGTACTGAGGGGCTCAAGCTACTTTTGTCAACCTTCTGATGTATTTTGTTATATCCTTGTCCTTTTCGTTTGAGAAAGAGAGCTCAGTTCATCAAGGTGAGAATGCACAACACATGCACTGAAAAAGTGAGGACAAGCCCAGCATCCACAATTGCTACCTCTGTGAAGTGCAGATGGAAACTTTCTGACAGCAGCAGGCACTCATCTGCTTGCACTTCCCTTTACAAGGGCTATTTATTGATATTCCCTTTACCATGCACTAATGTAATAGAGGCAAAGAAATATGAATTAAAGCATGTTGTCCTTCATGCATACCTAAAGTCAAAAGCCAAATTCAGTTGATGTGGACAGAACACTATATAGAATCACAGAATCAGTCAGGGTTGGAAGGGACCACAAGCATCATCCAGTTCCAACCCCCCTGCCATGCCCAGGGACACCCTACCCGACATCAGGCTGCCCACAGCCTCTGCCAGCCTGGCTGCAAACACCTCCAGCAATGTGGCCCCAAACACCCCCTTGGGCAACCCGTTCCAGGGCCTCACCACTCTCATGGTGAACAACTTCCTCCTCACATCCAATCTGAATCTCCCCACCTCCAGCTTTGCTCCATTCCCCATAGTCCTGTCACTCCCTGAGAGCCTAAAAAGTCCCTCCACAGCTTTTCTGTAGGTCCCCTTCAGATCCTGGAAGGCCACAATAAGGTCACCTCGGAGCCTCCTCTTCCCCAAACTGAACAGCCCCAACTCTTTCAGTCTGTCCTCATAGCAGAGGTGCTGCAGCCCTCTGATCATCCTCATGACCCTTCACTGGACCTGCTCCAGCATGTCCACATCCCTCTTGTAATAGGAGCTCCAGAACTGGATGCAGTACTCCAGGTGGGGTCTCACCAGGGTGGAGTAGAGGGGGAGAATCACCTCCCTCGACCTGCTGGCCACACTTCTCCTGATACAGCCCAGGCTCTGGTTGGCTTTCTGGGCTGCAAGTGCACACTGCTGGCTCATTGTTGAGCTTCTCGTCCACCAGCACCCCCAAGTCCCATTTAAACAATCTCTAACAAAATGATCTAGGCCTGATTAAAACACAACTATTAAGAAAGCTAAATTATAATAACTGATAAAATTAAGGGTAGCTAAATCTCAGACAGTTTCAACATTGCTGTTTAACCTTTCCGTAGTTCATTCCACAAATTAGGCTTAGAATTTCAACCTAGTCAATGTTCATAATTAGGCTTCACAGAAAGTAACTGCAAAGAAATACTCATTCAGAAGAAAACTTCTTTGAGCCAAAAGCAGATCCTTTCATGCATGCCTCTCCCAAGAATAAAAACTGCCATGCAAAGGAGTGGGAGAGAGTGGACTTCCACACGTACACCTAACACCACCTGCTACTCCTTCGACGTATCATTTTCCATTGAAAAGTCAAATAAAACCTCAAATCACCTTTACTAATGTAGCCCTGTAATTAATGCAAGTAAATAATGCAGTCAAATCAATTTCTACAACTAAGATATTGGACTGGAATTCAAGGAATCTTTAGTTTCCAGGACAGCTACAGAGATGTACATTTGCCAGAAAGGTAACACTGCTACAGTTTCTCCCTTCTGGAGGGCATAGTCCATTACAAAGTGCTCCTATCTTTTCTATCCTAAACTGTTTTAAACTGCCAAATTCCACAACACAGAAACATTTACTAGGAGATTTTTTTTTTCTTTCTTATTTTCAATAACATGATTTTAATACAATAGGGTTTTCTACAGGGATCCTTTAATCTGCAATTAGGTACTCTAGGTAACCAGATGAGATTTCACAAGATAAGCACACATTCAAATTTCCAGTTAGCTGAGATCCTTAGATTCCATACATGTCCAAGAAAAAAAAAGTATAATGCAGCCTTAGTCTGCCTATAGTTGTGTAATGGTAAAGTATGTCAAATCTTCAGGCACTTGAAGCACTCAGGAGACAAAGTATTATGAATGTAGAATCACAATATCATTAATATTACGAATATATCACAGATTTTTTTCAGCTGGAAAAGACCTTTAAGATCATAGAGTGTACCCATTCCCTAACTCTGTTGCTAAACCATGTCCATCAGCACATCTCTGCCTCTTCTAAACACCTCCAGGGATGGGGATTCAAGCCACCTCCTTGGGAAGCCTATTCCAGCCCTTTCAGTGAAACCATTTCTTCTCCTATGCAACCTAAACCTCCCTTGGTGCAACCAGGCACAGCAGGCCTGACACCTCCCCAAAACAGTGCCTTTACTGCTCAGACTGGTCCCAAAAGCAGCAGGTAAAAAGCCTGTGATGGGATAGAGAACTGTGACTTTACAAATAAATAATTACAATATGCAGCCTGAAACAAGAAATAGAGAACTAGGAAACAGTAAAGAGCACAGAAGGGGGAATTGGTGGGAAATGGTTCCAAATTTTGATCAGCTGGGGCAGTCTGTGCCACCTCAGCAATTTGATCTCATAGAATCATAGAACCAGGCAGGGTTGAAAGGGACCACAAGGATCACCTACTTCCAACCCCCCTGCCATGCCCAGGGACACCCTACCCGACATCAGGCTGCCCACAGCCTCTGCCAGCCTGGCTGCAAACACCTCCAGCAATGTGGCCCCAAACACCCCCATGGGCAATCCATTCCAGGGCCTCATCACTCTCATGCTGAACAACTTCCTCCTCACATCCAATCTGAATGTTCCCACCTCCAGCTTTGCTCCATTCCCCCTAGTCCTGTCACTCCCTGATACCCTAAAATGTCCCTTCCCAGCTTTTTTGTAGGCCCCCTCCAGATACTGGAAGGCCACAGTAAGGTCACCTCAGAGCCTCCTCTTCTCCAGACTGCACAGCCCCAACTCTTTCAGTCTCTCCTTATAGCAGAGGTGCTGCAGCCCTCTGATCATCTTCATAGCCCTTCACTGGACACACTCCAGCATCTCCATATCCCTCCTGTAATAGAAGCTCCAGAACTGGATGCAGTACTCCAGGTGGGGTCTGAGCAGAGTAGAGGGGGAGAATCACCTCCCTCGCCCTGTTGGCCACACTTCTCCTGATGCAGCCCAGGATCTGTAATTAACAAAGAGTCTTTGCACCCTTACCACTGAAGCCTCCCCATACATCTTTCCTTAACTAACAAGGTGGCCTTCAAACACAGCAGAAACCAGCAGTAACTGGACACAGCCTAAGCTTTTGAACTTTTCGGAGAGAGCACAGGCTTAATAGGTCACCAACTATTAGCTTCTCCACCCAGGGAGGTATAAAGCCTAATTTTAACGAGCATGCAATGCATGACGCAAGGGGGTAAATACACGTAAAAGGGAAGAAGCCACGTAGTAGGAGGACCAGGATAATTCTGTATGTTTTGAGTGCCTCACACAATAGGGAAAGGGTCACTTGAGGCCAGGAAATTAAGATAACAGAAGGCTGTGTCCAGCATCTTGAGAGATATGCCCTGGGGACTCTCCCCATACTTGAATGAAGTTTTACAGGACTCCTCTGCCTTCGCTGAACACTAATCTCTAGTGATAACCTAACTAACCTCTGCTATGAGGACAGGCTGAGGGAGTTGGGGCTTTTCAGCCTGGAGAAGAGAAGGCTTTGAGGAGACCTTAGAGTAACCTTCCAGTATCTGAAGGGGGCCCACAGGAGGGCTGAGGAGGAACTATTAAAAACATATTGCAATGACAGGACGAGGAGTTTAAGCTGGCAGAGGGGAGATTTAAACTGGATTTTAAGCACTATTCACAAGGTCTTGTAACGACAGGATGAGGGGGAATGGGTTCAAATTGGCAGAGGAGAGATTTAAACGGGATGTCAGGAGGAAGTTCTTCACAGTGAGGGTGGTGAGGCACTGGAACAGGTTGCCCAGGGAGGTTGTGGCTGCTCCCTCCCTGGAGGTGTTGAAGGCCAGGCTGGATGAGGTCTTGTGCGGCCTGATCTAGTGGGAGGTGTCCCTGCCTATGGCACAGAGGGGGTTGGAACTGGATGATCTTTGAGGTCTCTTCCGACCTAAACCATTCTATGATTCTATGATTAAAGTTTTCTGTACAACTGAAAGCAGCCTAATCCAAGGCGAGGAGCTGGCACAAATCTCGAGTTGATGGTGAGATCCAACAGAACCCCTGCCCTCGTTATCCCCGCTACAGAAGGCATCCATGCTGATCACAGCCTACCTTTTCACACTGCAAAATAAGCCTAAGTGGCAGCTGTGTCTGCGGTACCTGAGCTAGCCAACTCTGTGTGCTCCTAACAGTTGAAAACGCTCGTTATTAGATGTATTACCGGTAAATTTAATGCGGCTGGCGCCCTTGTGCGGGCAGAGGGGATGGGGTGGGGCCGGCACCGCAATTGCCCGAATGCGGGAGTGACAAAGGAGCCGAGGATGGAAGCGGACACGGCGCCGAGCTGCCGGCAGCGAGGAGCCCGGGGGAGCAGAGCAGCAGGAGCCTCCTGCGCTCTCGCAGGGCACCGCAGAGGAGGCTGCAGCGCTGGGGCCTCCAACAACGCCTCAAGCAGGGCGCCAAGCGCTATGTGGCGACATCCACGCCAAGAGCCCGACCCCCAGCGCTCTGCCGCCTCTCCCTCAGGCGCCCTCCGAGGGGGAACCGAGGAGAGACGATTCCCTACCCCCAGCTCCCAGGGAAAGGCGTCGTCAGCTGTCACGGGGACGTTCGGCTGTCACAACAACTCCGAGGGGAGGAGGGGACGGGGTGTCAGGACACCGGGCCCCCAGGCTCACCTGCCGGCGGGAGGGGTGCCCGCGACTTCCCCTCAGGCCCACCCGGCACCTACGGGCCGCTCCTCATCGCCCCATCCTCCGGCTCCAGCTGCCGCGGCGAGGGCCCAACCTCCCTTACTCCGCCCCGCTCTGCCGCCGCTCCCCGGCAACTGCGACGCGCCGGGAAATAGAGTTCCGGAGCAGGAGGCGGCGACGGAGCCGTTCGGTTGCCAGAGAGACTGAGGGCGGCTCCGCCCCGCCGGCGCCGCGGGAGGCGTAGCCCTGTGCGGCCGCCGCCATCTTAGAGGGGCAGGGGCGGTGCCTTGGGGGCGCTCACCTGGTACCGCCGCGGCCATTAACCGTGCCCCGAGGCGCCACGGCCACTGGAACGCCTTGCCCTGGGCTCCGCCTGCTCATCAGCTGGCCAACAGGCAATGCCGTGCACATGTCAAGCCAGCTCTAGAGCCACAGTGCTGCCTGGGGCAGCGGACCGCGGGGGCTGTAACCTGAGGTGCTTCCTGGGCACGGAGGCTTTTTCTGGCCTGGGGTGAATAGAATAGAATAGAATAGAATAGAATAGAATAGAATAGAATAGAATAGAATAGAATAGAATAGAATAGAATAGAATAGAATAGGAATAGACTACAAATAGGAATAGAATAGAATAGAATAGAAATAGAAAAGAAATAGGAATAGAATAGAATAGAATAGAATAGAATAAGGAATAGAATAGAAATAGAAATAAAATAGAATAGGAATAGACTACAAATAGGAATAGAATAGAATAGAAATAGAAAAGAAATAGGAATAGAATAGAAATAGAAATAAAATAGAATAGAAATAGGAATAGACTACAAATAGGAATAGAATAGAATAGAATAGAATAGAATAGAAATAGAAAAGAAATAGGAATAGAATAGAATAAGAAATAAAATAGAATAGAAATAGGAATAGACTACAAATAGGAATAGAATAGAATAGAATAGAATAGAATAGAATAGAATAGAATAGAATAGAATAGATTGGAAGAGACCACTATGATCATCCAGTCCAGCCTAGCACCCAGCCCAATCCAATCAACTAGACCATGGCACTAAGTGCTCCATTCAGTCCTCTCTTGAACACCTCCCTGGTGGAGGTGACTCCACCACCTCCCTGGGCAGCCCATTCCAATGCCAATCACTCTCTCTGTCAATAACTTCCTCCAAACTTCCAGCCTATACCTCCCCCAGCACAACTTGAGACTGTATCCCCTTGTTCTGCTGCTGGTTGCCTGGGAGAAGAGCCCAACCCCACCTGGCTACAACCTCCCTTTAGGTAGCTGTAGACAGCAATGAGGTCACCCCTAAGCCTTCTGCAGGCTGCACACCCCCAGCTCCCTCAGCCTCTCCTCACAGGGCTGTGCTCCAGGCCCCTCACCAGCCTTGTCACCTTTCTCTGGACACATTCCAGTACCTCAACATCTCTCTTGAGTTGAGGGGCCCAGAACTGGACACAGTACCCAAGATGTGGCCTGACCAGTGCCAAGTACAGGGGAAGGATAACCTCCCTTGTTCTGCTGCCCACACTATTACTGGTCCAGGCCAGGATGCCATTGGCTCTCCTGCCCACCTAGGCACACTGCTGGCTCATGTTCAGGTGTTGGGTTCTTCTGCATTGCTGATTGTGGACTTGAGGTGGTGGGAGTCGTTTTACAGCTGACTCGTTTCTACTGCTATGATGCTTTTGCTTTTTGCTGTGCTTTTCTGGGAATTACATTGTCTAAGGTGTTGTACACTGTATTATTCCATCAAATTCTCCTTAACTCAGAGGGCTTTTTGTGTTTCTTAGACTCCCAGTTATGGGGGTCTTGCTCTTGTGTGACTATGGAACTCAGCCCACTAGCAGGGTTGAAAGCACAACAGCCTCCAGGGACGGTGAACTCCACCACCTACCTGGGTAGTCTGTTCCAATGCCTGAGTATGTCAGTAAAGACATTTTTCCTGATACCCAATCTAAACCTCCCCAGGTGCAACTTCAGTCCATTTCCTCTCCTCCTATTACCTGTTACTAGGGCGAAGAGACCAACTACCACCTAACTACAGCCTCCTTTCAGATAGTTGTAGAGAGCAATGAGGTCTCCCCTCAGCCTCCTCCAAAAGACTTGTTCTCTAGACCCTTCACCTGCTCCCTTGACCTTCTCTGGACACACTCCAGCAGCTCAATGTCTTTCTTGTACTGAACACAGTACTTTATATGTGGCCTCACTATTGCAGAGTACAAGGGGGCTCCATCAACTGGTTGTCCTGCACATTCTGCATAGTGACACTCAAGATGATCTGCTTCACGACCTTGCCCAGCACTGAGGTCAGACTGACAGGTCTGTAATTCCCCAGGTCCTTCTTTCGGCCCTTCTTGTAGATGGGCATCACATTTGCCAATCTCCATTCACCTGAGACATCCCCACCTATCCAGGGCTGCTGGTAAATGACAGAAAGTGGCTTGGTGAGCACTTCCACCATCTGTCTCAGAACCCTTGGGTGTCTGCCATCCAACCCTCAGGTATGTCTGAGAGGGGCAGTAGGTCATTAACCATCTCCTCTTGGACTATAGGGGTTTCATCCTGCTCCCCATCCCCACGTCCCAGCTCAGAGACTGGGTATCCAGGGAAGGGCTGGTCTTGCTGCTGAAGACTGCAGCAAAGAAGATACTAAGTATCTCAGCCTTTTCCTCATCCTTTACTACTAACTTCCCCCCTGAATCCAACAAAGGAAAGAGAGTCCTGTTGTTGCCAATGTATTTGTAGAAGTATTTCCTGTTTAACAGCTGAAGACAAATTAATTTCCAGTTGGGCTTTGTCCCTTCATTTTCTCCCTGCATAGTCTCATGACCACCTTGTAGCCCTCCTGATTGTCCTGCCCCTTCTTCCAATGATCACAGACTCTCCTTTTCTCCCTAAGCAGCAACCAAACATCTCTGTTCAGCCAGGCTGACTCATTTTTTGGAACATGGGGATGTCCTGTTCCTGCACCTTTAAGACTTCTCTCTTGAATGGTGTCCAACTTCCTGGACTTCTTGGCCCTTCAGGATTGCCTCCCAAGGGACTCTGTCCACCAGTTTCTGAAACAGGCCAAAGTCTGCTACTATTACCTGCTGTTTTCTGAGTCACTGCATCTCTTAAGGATGAGAGGACAGGGAGCTCTCAGTCACATGAGCTCAGTCTGCCTCTTACAGCGGACAGAGAGAGTTCAAACCCTCCGTAGTTGCGGTACCCAGGAGGAGTGGTGCAGTGGGGGCCTGGTACAAGCCCTGAAGGGAAGGGACTTGTTCCTTTTGGGGCTTGCACCAGGCTTTGGCCTTGCCTCCTCTTTTCTGTCACCCTCTGCATGCAGCAGACATGTTAGGAGAGCTCTGAAACCTGCTTGGTCCCTCTTGCCATCACGCACTCTGCATGGGATGTTTAGATCTTAAAGCCACTGTGGCTTGGATCTGTTCCACTGTCAGAAAAAAAGGTCCATGAGAGACATCTGGTCACGAGGAAACAGAGGTTTGTGCAAGGTCGTAGAGTGGCAAAAACATGTCTAGCTGTTCCCAGAATACCTAAAAAAAAAAAAACCCTATGGTCACTCAGATACCAAAGCTCAAGTCCCTGTTTGAGCACATCAAATGCTATGAGGTTCATCACCAAATATGACTCTAGGAATATCTCTTTTTGTGTTGATCAGGTTCTGAGGAAATGTGTGAATTTTCCCCCAAAATGGCCAACAGCTTTGCAGTGAAAACTGAGTGGGAAAAGCAGTTCCCAAGAAGTAATGGCATTAAGGCTAATTTACAAGTACAGAATTCCTTCCAAAGTGAAGAGATTGTGTTAAGACCCCTGACCTGTATTAAGGTTACTGACATTTTGTGATAGCCTCAATACAAAAGAGCAAGATAAAATATCACAGAATCATGGTGCCACTCTCCAGAGCAAAATTTCCTTCTGTCTTAACTGAACAGAATCCTAAATGGAAAGATAAGTGAAACAAGTTGCATATTCATAGAATCATAGAATGGTTTAGGTTGGAAGAGACCTCAAAGATCATCCAGTTCCAACCCCCCTGTGCCATAGGCAGGGACACCTCCCACTAGAACAGGTCGCTCAAGACCTCATCCAGCCTGGCCTTGAACACCTCCAGGGAGGGAGCAGACACAACCTCCCTGGGCAGCCTGTTCCAGTGCCTCACCACCCTCACTGTGAAGAACTTCCTTCTAACATCCCATTTAAATCTCCCCTCTGCCAGTTTAAACCCATTACCCCTCATCCTGTCACTACAAGACCTTGTAAATAGTCCCTCCTCGGCCCTCCTGTAGGTCCCCTTTCAGATATTGGAAGGCCACTATAAGGTCTCCTCAAAGCCTTCTCCTCTCCAGGCTGAAAAGCCCCAACTCTCTCAGCCTGTCCTCATAGCAGAGGTGCTCCAGCCCTCTGATCATCTTCGTGGCCCTCCTGTACTCCAGAGATTTGTAGAGTCTCAGAGGTAAAATTAAAGGATAAATAAATTATTAATTCTGCAAGACAAATTACTTATTAAAAAATGGATCCATTAAGGTAGTAGCTGAAACAAGCAGCTTGCAGGGTGTTTGCATAACAGCAAATAACTGATACAAGTCTCCAAGAGCCTTCATTCCCCAAATAATTAGAATATAATTAATCTACTTTGTGATCTTACCATATTTATTTACCTTATGGTAATAGGCTGAGTTTCAAACATGCAGCTACAGAGTTAAATTTAATAATTCATGTAACCAGGGCTATTAAATATTCCCTTGTTTAAGGGAGCAGGCATGAAATGCAGTGCATCTTCCCTGGATCATCTGCAGTGGAAATTTCCTGGCACCACACCACCTCTGGCAGCAGAAGACAGCATGGAGCAGCCTTCACAGCCTAATTTTTTTTTTTTCTCCAACCACAAAGGTACATCTGCTCCAATAACTAGCAGCAAGAAACTCAACCTGAATCTTCTCCTCGCTATCAATCCGGTTTTGTCCCTGCACCCATCATACTTCAGGGGGAAAGGTGTAAAGAGTCCCACTTTAAAAGATACATAAAATAATTAAAGACAGAAATACTTGTTTGGGTGATTGTTGCTTGTTTTAAATGTAACAGTCTCGTAGCTTAATTCAGCAGTCCTTCATCTGGGTTGCAGTTCCATGGTGTAAAATGCTGTGGTTTTGCTGCCTTGCTGAAAATTCTGTTAACAGTGTTACATTACAGCTTGTAACAGATGCTCTGGTTTTTGATATTAAAGCATCATCTCCGCTTTGTGACATTATTGTTCCAACAAAGGGAAGTCAGGGGGTCTTGACACCAAGTTAGGTGGCAGTGCTGATTTGAATGAGGGTAGGGGGGCTCTTTGGAGGGACTTGGATAGGCTGGATCAATGGGCCAACATTAATGAGTTTCAATAAGGCCAACTGCCAGGTCCTGCACTTGGGTCACAACAACCCCAAGCAATGCTACAGGCTTGGGGCAGTGTGTCTGCAGAAAGGGATCTGGGAGTTGTAATAGACAGGAGGTGAATATGAGCCAGCAGTGTGCCCAGGCAGCCAAGAAGGCCAATGGCATCCTGGCTTGGATTAAAAATGCTGTGTCCAGCAGGAGTAGGGAGGTGATTGTCCCCTTGGACTTGGCTTTGGTGAGGCCACACCTTGAGTATTGTGTTTGGGCACCACAATACAAGAGAGGTGTGGAGGTACTGGAGCAGGTACAGAGGAGGGCAACAAAGCTGGGGAAGGGCCTAGAGAATAAATCTGCTGAGGAGCAACTGAAGGAGCTGGAGGTGGTTAGTGGTTAGGGCTGGAGCACCTCTGCTATGAGGACAGGCTGAAAGAGTTGGGGCTTTTCAGCCTGGAGGAGAGAAGACTTCGAGGAGACCTTATAGCAGCCTACCAGTATCTGAGGGGGGCCTACAGGAGGGCTGGGGAGGGACTGTTCACAAGGTCTTGTAATGACAGGACGAGGGGGAATGGGTTCAAATTGGCGGAGGGGAGATTTGAACGGGATGTTAGGAAGAAATTCTTCACAGTGAGGGTGGTGAGGCACTGGAACAGGTTGCCCAGGGAGGTTTTGGCTGCTCCCTCCTTGGATGTGTTCAAGGCCAGGCTGGATGAGGTCTTGAGCAACCTGATCTAGTGGGAGGTGTCCCTGCCTATGGCACAGGGGGGTTGGAACTGGATGATCTTTGAGGTCTCTTCCAACCTAAACCATTCTATGATTCTATGATTCTAGTGTGAAAACGAGGAGCCTGAGGGGAGACCTCGTTGCTGTCTACAGCTACCTGAAGGGACATAGTGGAGAGGCTGCTGCTGGTCTTACAGGTAATTGGAGACAGAGCAAGGGGGAATGGCCTCAAGCTGAGACTGGGTAGGTTTAGATTGGACATTAGGAAAAAGTTTTTCATGGAGAGAGTGGTCAGGCACTGGAATGAGCTGCCCAGGGAGGTAGTGGAGTCACCCACCCTGGATGCATTTAAGGGTGGTTTGGCTATGGTGCTTAGAGCTATGGTTTAAGGTGAATCTTGTAGAGTAGGGTTCTAGGTTGGACTTAGTGATCCCGAGGGGTTTTGCCAACTTGGATGTTTCTGTGATTCTGTCATTCTGTAACTTGGAGAGCAGCTCAATAACATTTACTATTATTGTATCAGGAAATGGTGTAGCAGCACTGGTGGGCTGTCTTTGTGACAGAAATCAGTCCCCGTGATGGATTTCTGTATCTTATTGAAAGCTTGAATCAGCTGACTGAGCTAAGCAAGATCACCTCTATGTGCAAAATTAAGCCTGGTTTCAGATGGGGAACCACTGTTGATTTGAAGCGAAATAAGTATGAGAATTGAAATATCAAACCTAATAAATAGGACAAAGTCTTGGAAAGAAGTGGAATTACTGAGCTTAATTCCCCTTTTATTATAGTGCACTTTTGAGGCGATTTCCATCTAGCATGTGTAAATATAAACACCATCCTCACACCCCAGTCCTCAGCATAAGCTGACAAATAAACATTGTCATGTTCATTTTACAGATGAGTAAGCCTCATGTATGGAGCTCAGAAGATGANAAGACCTCATCCAGCCTGGCCTTGAACACCTCCAGGGAGGGAGCAGCCACAACCTCCCTGGGCAGCCTGTGCCAGTGCCTCACCACCTCACTGTGAAGAACTTTCTCCTAACATCCTGTCTAAATCTCCCCTCTGCCAATTTGAACCCATTCTCCCTCATCCTGTCATTAGAAGACCTTGTAAATAGTCCCTCCCCAGCCCTCCTGTAGGCCCCCTTCAGATACTGGAAGGCTACTATAAGGTCTCCTCAAAGCCTTCTCTTCTCCAGGCTGAAAAGCCCCAACTCTCTCACCCTGTCCTCATAGCAGAGGTGCTGCAGCCCTCTGAGCATCTTCGTGGCCCTCCTCTGGACTCTCTCCAGCAGTTCCATGTCCTTCTTGTGTTGGGGGCTCCAGAACTGCACACAGTACTCCAGGTGGGGTCTGAGGAGAACAGAGTAAAGGGGGAGAATCCCCTCCCTTGCCCTGCTGGCAAGGATTATCAGGGTAAGTATGAAAAGCAGTGGCTCAGTGGTTTATAAGTGTATGTATGTACACACACACACACACAAACACTTCTCTACATTTAAAAATTTTGCTGCAGAAGCCTACAGCCATCCCAGCTTCACATGGAGCCCTGTATTTCTGCCACCCTTCTGCTTCTCCTGCTGTTTACCTTCATTCAGACAGAGATGAAGTCATACTATAAACAGAGGACAAAGTCCACTCTCCAGCATTACCCAGTAAAGGCGCCTGTGGAGCAATAGGGGATTCTGATTCCTTACAGCTCTTCTGCTGCCAGGGCTTCCTCTGCCTCCTGCCCTGCACCTCTCTGCAGGTGGCCTTGGGACACTTGGTGTATCTCAGCACGGATATCTCAGTCACTTGTGCCAAGCTGAGGAAAACCTGCTCCCTCCCGTTCAAAAGCAAATGACACCACAACATTTAACATTCCCAGCATTTGGAAGACTACCTTTAAATCGTGGAGCACATATTGTAGCCTGAAGTGATTATTGAGCCGCGCAGATCTCTCTCTCTGCCACCAAAGCTTTGCTGAAGCCCACAGCCCACGTGGGCTCCAGTACATGCAGAGAGTGCTGTAAGAACCACACGATCCCACTTAAGAGACATGAGAAGCCAATTGGAGCAGAGGTCCCCTGGCAAAAGGGGATTGTAGGGCCTGGTTGTGCCACTCGCCATCTCCACCAGCGCAAGTGCAAAGCTTGTGCTGTAGTGGTTGGAGTCCTGTCACATGCCAACACCAAAGTGAGGACTAGGGGAAAGGGCTGAGAGCAAGTGGCTGCAAGTTGCACCACGGGAGGTTTGGACTGGACGTTAGAAGACACTTTGTCTCTGAAAAGGGTTGTCAAACAGTGGAACAGGCTACCCAGAGAGGTGGCTGAACATCCCCCCACCCCCATCCCTGCAGGTGTTGAAAAGAGGCAGAGACGTGGTGCTGAGAGAGACAGGGCTTAGCACCAGACTTGGTAGAGTTAGATAATGGTTGGACTAGATGAGGTCTTGAGCGACCTGATCTAGTGGGAGGTGTCCCTGCCTATGGCACAGGGGGGTTGGAACTGGATGATCTTTAAGGTCTCTTCCAACCTAAACCACTCTATGATTCTATCTTAAAGGTCTCTCCCAACCAAAACGATTCTATGAACCCACCGTGGTGGCATATACGTCCCACCGCAGGGGACGTCCATCCACGGAGCCATCCCGACCTTGCCGTCCCCAGCGCGTCCGCCGCCAGCCCGGCACTTGCGTCGGCAGGGAACGCCGAGGCCACTGTGCCCGACCCAGGGCGGGCGGTGGGAGTCCCCTCCGGGGCGGTGCGGTGCGGTGCGCCGAGCGGGGCGGGGCGGCAGGCGGACAATAGGGGCAGTCGGCGGGGCCCTGGTGAGTGGCCGGCGCGGTGGGGCCGGGGCGGGGCGNGTGGGGCCGGGGCGGGGCGAGGGGGCGCGGGGAACCCCCTCTCCTGACACCTGCATGCGTGCCCGCAGGCCGCCGGTGGCTTCCAGCGCTGGGCGCCGAGCCGAGCCCGACCGAGGTGAGCCAAGGGTCCCGGCGGCGGGCGGGAAGGAGCGGGGGGAGGAGGGAGGAAAAGCGGCCGGGCTGTCCGGGACAGACCCAAACCCCGGCCTCGGTACCTGAGGGCAGCCGGGGGTCCCCGGGACCCGCTGCTGCACGCCTGGCCTCGCGTGGGGATATCCCTGCCCTTCGAGGGGGTGGCTTGTCCCGGCTTGGTTCCGCGGGCAGCCCGCCCCCGCGCACCTCCGGCCGGTTTGGCGCCACAGCATCTTTGGGCTCGGGGGAGATCGGTGCGGGTTGAAAACCGGGCCGGGCCGGGCCGGGGTAAATACCGGGAGCGGAGCAAACGGAGGGAGTCGCTGCCGCTTGTAGGCAGCGCCCTGCCCGCGGGTGGCGGGTACGGCAGCGGCCCGGGGCAGGAGGAGCCGCGGCACGGCGGCGAGGAGCGACCTGTCCCGCCTGCTCAGTCTCGGGAGGAACTTGTGCGCCCTTCCAAAAGATGCTTAGGGCACCTCAGCTTTCGCAGGGACTTGTGCGCCCTTCCAAAAGGTGCTGGGTGGGTGGGGGAACCTGTGTGCTTTGCACTCAACTGCGCTCTCCTAAGCAAATGAGGAGCAGAGTACGTGTACTTTCACTCTTATCAAAGCAGGAAACAAGCCCTCAAAATAAGTCCGAAGAAATACAACAAAATGTGCCACTGATACAAACACTTTTAAGTGTTCCTGAAGAGCTCGTTTTCTGTCTGTAAGCCTTTATGTAACAGCGATACTATCAGGAATGATGTGCAGCAGCAGAGATGGGTATGTAGTAACATTCATTTCATGAGGAGTGATTACAGGAGCGTGGTTAAGTTCTGTGATTAAAGCAGATTTCTAGGAATTGCAGTGAGCATTAGCCTGAGCCTGCTTCTCTAAGCTGTAGTAAAACAGAACAGCGTGGCATTTTAATTCTTTGTATCAAGAAAGACAGCCTAAATAGTGAGTTAAAGTTGAGTTCTTAGACTTACAGTGATGCTGCAGCTTGTATCAACAAATTCTCTCATCTTCCCAATCTGGCAGCAATAAGTTGGCACCTGTAGGAGAAGACACCAAAAGTCATGAAAGATGCTGAGATTTCTGCCCCCAAGTCCAATAAAATGTCCCTATTGAACGGGACAGGATGTAGGTGCAAGGGGGTAATACATGATCATGCTTGTGCCATAGAATCATAGAATGGTTTAGGTTGGAAGAGACCTTAGAGATCATCCAGTTCCAACCCCCCTGTGCCATAGGCAGAGACACCTCCCACTAGATCAGGTCGCTCAAGACCTGCTGTACAGTACTAAGGGGAAGACAGGTGAGGGAAGATGGCAGTCCACAGCTGTCCCACAGTGTGGCAGCTTAAGGATAGGAAAGATCCTGGTTAAGTTATTATTTGGTCTCTTGAAGCGAAACCTCTGCCTAAGTATTTTTATAGATTATGACCTTGGTGATTAGCATCCCTTTAACCCTGATTTTAATATCACGACATGAATTCCATCATCTGCTGACTGAGGATGCCAGCAGGCAAGCTGCACCCGTTGAGTGGGTGGGGTGGTAGAGCAATGTCTCTTTAAGTACATCACAATTATATATAT
>VWZI01021778.1:229694-260782 GCA_013396835.1 Psilopogon haemacephalus | reverse complement strand
TCGCACCCCGGGCCCGGCCCGCGCCACGCCGCCCCTCCCGCCCGGCGCCGCAGCTCCGCCCTGGGGCGGGCCCGGGGAGCGGCAGAGGAGGAGCAGCGGCGGCGCGGGAAGGAAGGTAACTCCGGGGCTGCGCTCGCCCGCTCCGGGCCGGCGGCTCCTTCGCGGGATAGACCGGGATAGGGCGCAGGGGCTGGGAGGCAGACGCCGCCCGGGAAGCGCCGGCTCCCCGCTGTCGCCTTTTGCGTTGCCCAGCCGGTACTGAAGCTTCCGGGCACGGCGGATCGAGCCGGGCGAGCACGGACTGCTTGTCGGTGCCGGGATTCTGGCTTCTTTTGGGCTTGCGTGCGAGTTCCCCACGCTTGCTCTGTGTGCTACACTTGACCATTATTTCAAGCTGCTGCTTTAACTAAAGGTGTTTTGTTTTCAGCATCGCTGTAACTCGCCCTAAATCAGACATTAAAGGGTGAAAGAAAGGACTCGTTGGGGTTTTTTTTTTTTTGAGTTTCCGAGCAGTGCCTATAAATCGGCACACAGTGCACTTCGCGAATTTGAGCACTGAATAATAAGAGCGTAGTTTTTTGAGCACTCAGTGGTAAGATCATAGTTTTTTTTGAGCATTGAATAGTAAGATCATATTTTTTTTGAGCATTGAATAGTAAGAACATAGTTTTTTGAGCACTGAATAGTAAGATCATAGATTTTTTGAGCATTGAACAGTAAGATCATATTTTTTTGGAGCATTGAATAGTAAGATCATAGTTTTTTGAGCACTGAATAGTAAGATCATAGGTTTTTTTGAGCACTGAGTAGTAAGATCATAGTTTTTTTTGAGCACTGAATAGTAAGATCATTTTTTTTTTAGCATTGAATAGTAAGATTATAGTGCTATGAGAAAGCGAAATCTGCCATGCCAAAGTCGCTGTTGTGCAACAACTTTGCATCACTTAAGGTTATGAAACAGAATCAGGCAGCGAGTTGGATTTCTCAGGGGTGACCTCCCTCTCTGCCACTCCCTACAAGGAAGTTGTAGCGAGGTGAACGTTGGTCTCTACTCCCCCTATATATTATACATCTATTCATCTATCTATATGAGCAGAGCCCACTCCGTGGCTGCCTCTGCATGTAATGTAAGTGGTGATAAATACTTCTTGTGCTAAGATGAGAGAAGATGCCAGGTGGTAAATTATCAGCTGGACCCAACTGCATTAGTACCTCGGTAAGAATTGTGACGATAACTCCAACTCTCCTTGTGCTTGGCCTGTGCACTAGAGCTTTTAGGCATGCTTATTGCCACCCGCCATAGGAGCCCCATCAGGAAGAGGAGCCTCTTGTAGGTTCACACGGCAGTGTTGTGTCTGTAAGCACATCTCAGCGCTCCCATTTTATCTTTGACTCACCACAGAAGGCGCAGACCACTTGTAAACCGCTTGAGACTGAACAGTGGTGGTGCCCCAGGAAGGTCCTGCAGCTTTTAAAGCATCTCTTGGCTGCGTTGCTTCCACTACGTTTTACTCTGTTCAAAGAGGATAGCTGGAGTCAGGCCTGGAAACAGGAAAAAAACAAAGAAGAGAAGCTCCAATATTTTGACAGGAGGCATAGACAGCACTTTGCAGGTGGGGGGGACAAAGAAGAACCTGCAGCAGGAGGCTGGGTAGCCTTTTGTAAGGAAAGTAGGCAAAAGGATGCTTGGTCTTTAGGCTGTGCTGCGTGCAGAGGATTTTATACAAACATGCACAGGTAATATGAGAAGAAGCTGAGCAGTAAGTGGTGAATTAGCACCTGGGAAAGCTTTGTTCTGATGTAGATTTCTGTTCCCAGCATGTGAATCTTTCACAAATAATTAGATTAATTTGCACAGCTTGTGTGCTCTGCTCTTTTAATAGGAGTGTAACCTGGGGAGTGAGACTTGGTGCATTATATCCTTAAACAAATATCAATGTGTTCAGTTAAAAATACCTATTACAAACATATTCTATATATTTACTGGTTAGATACTGACATTGTATTTATATTTTATTTATATATCTATATCTATATATATATCTCAATGTTGTTTTAAGTTCATGACTTGAGGTGACAAAGACAAGACAGTTCTTTGGTGGTAGCTGCATTCTGTGGTTTGTTAGTGGTGTTGTTTCCCTAGCTACAACATCCAGAGATGGTTTTATCAGTACAAATGAAGTATGCACCCCTGAACTCTTCAGGCAGCTGTCTCAGGAAGAAGCCTTTTTATTTTATTTTTTTTTTTTGCTCCATAGAAAATTTGCGTGGTGCCTCTCAGAACTGGGTAGAATTTTATCTGCCCTCCAGAAAGTACAACTGCAGAGGACGAGGGAGAGTATCTGTCCTGAGACACCTCATCCTTCATTAGCTTTGTCAATCTGCCTCAAAACAGTGGAGCCTGTAAGCCCCAGAACTGTGTGGGTGATTTAGGCCTCCTGAGAGATTTTCCTCTGTGGTTTTAATGCAATAGCTATAATTTAAGCCCCACATGATTGGGACACTAAGTTGCACAAGAAAGGGATTAGTCAGAGGTTTTAATCAACACAGGGATCTAACAAAATGCTATGAAAATAGGTTTTTTTCCTCCCTCTTTTCCTTCCTCTTTTTCTCTGGGAGTGCCTGGGAGAAGGGAAAGGGATCCACCTACCTTTTAGAGACCCACTCCAAGCAAAAAGTGGCTTAATTAATTTTTGATCAGGCTGAAGCAAGCCACTTCTTCTGTAATAACACATCTAGTACCATCAAAAGCTCATCACATTCCTTTTTTTTGGGTGCACAGCATTTTTTTTCCAGAAAGAGGAAGGTACAGAAAGCTTCTGTTTGTTTTTCTGCATGCTGCAGCACCATAGAGAAACAACCTGCAGAAAGACAGAAGCCCAGAAGCAAGTTGTAATACTGTTTTGGTTTTTTTCCCTCCCCTACCTTATTGGAATCAGCTTTGGGCAAGTCAGATGCTTTGAATAGCTAGAAAAAAAAAATTTTAGAGTTTTGTAAAATGAACTGCCCTGCTGCAGCCCTCACTGCATTGCTTAGTCAGTCTAAGGCTAAAGAGAAAATGGGCAGGGTGATGAAGAACATGTTGCAGGGCAGAGATAAAAAGTGGAAACAGAAGTAAGAGTGTTTGGGAAGAAAAGGCTGCCAACCATGCTGGTTCTTAGAGGTGGGTAGCTGCTTGGCACATGGCAGGTATCATCCACAGATATCTTGGGTTTCTTCAGTATGAAAATCAGGATGCAAGAATATTGTGCAACCAGATCTTATCCTGAAGGGTAGCTGGGATATGATGGGGAAAGTGGCAATTATTTCTAGGTTGTGTAATATAGGTGCAGCTGGGGAGGCTTTGGTAGTGGTGTGGTCTAACCCCAGCCAGCAACTAACCATGAGAGAGCTGTTTGCTCATTCCTTTCCACTTCAGCTGGGATGGGGAGGAGAATTGAGAGAAGGAAACAAAAAAAGGAAAATTCATGGACTGATGTAATGATAGCAGTAATAATTGTCATGAAAAAGAAGATCACAAATTGAAGGAGAAATCAAACCCAAGAAAAGACAAGTGATGAACAGTGCAAGTGTGGCCAATGCCCAAGTATCCAGTTTATATACTTGCCACGATGTGCTACAGTGTGGAACATCCCTTTGCCTAGTTCAGGTCAGCTGTCCTTGCTGTGTGCCTTTCCAGCTGCTTGTGTACCTGCTTGCTGGCAGAGCATGGGAACCTGAAAAAACCTCAAGCAAGAATAAGCAACTACTTAGCAACAACTAAGCTATCCCAGTGCTAGCAGCATTACTGTCACACTGAATCCAAAACATGGCACTGTACTCATTATTAGAATCATAGAATGGTTTAGTTTGGAAGGGACCTCAAAGATCATCCAGTTCCAACCCCCCTGTGCCATAGGCAAGGACACCTCCCACTAGAACAGGTTGCCCAAGGCCTCATCCAGCCTGGCCTTCAACACCCTCAGGGAGGGAGCAGACACAACCTCCCTGGGCAACCTGTGCCACTGTCTCACCACCCTCACTGCAAAGAACTTCATCCTAATCTCCCCTCTGCCAATTTAAACGCATTCCCCCTCATCCTATCATTACAAGACCTTGTCAATAGTCCCTCCCCAGCCCTCCTGCAGGCCCCCTTCAGACACTGGAAGGCTACTGTAAGGTCTCCTCAAAGCCTTCTCCAGGCTGCAGAGCCCCAACTCTCTCAGCCTGTCCTGAGAACAGAGCTGCTGCAGCCCTCTGATCATCTTCATGGTCCTCCTCTGGACTCTCTCCCACAGTTCCATGTCCTTCTTGTGTTGAGGGCTCCAGAACTGCACACAGTACTCCAGGTGGAGTCTGATGAGAGCAGAGTAAAGGGGGAGAATCCCCTCCCTTGCCCTGCTGCCCACAGCTACTCTTGCTGCAGCCCAGCACACAGTTGCTGTCTGGGCTGCACTCACACTGCAGGCTCACGTTGAGCTTTTCATAACCCAGACCCCCAGGTTCTTTTCCTCAGGGCTCCTCTCAGCCATTCCCCACCCAGCGTGGAGTTGTGCTTGAGATTGCACCCGTCCAGATGCAGGACCTTACACTTGGCCTTGTTAAATTTCACGAGGTTGGCCTGGGCACACCTCTCCAGCCTGTCCAGGTCCCTCTGGATGGATCCCTGCCCTCTAGCAAGTCGACTGTGCCACACAGCTTGGTGCCATCTGCAAACTTGCTGAGGGTGCACTGATTCCTCTGTCCATGTCACTGACAAAGATGTTAAACAGTACTGGTGCCAGCACTGACCCCTGAGGGACGCCACTTGGCACTGGTCTCCAGGTGGACATTGTGCCCTAGATCACCACTCTCTGTGTGCCACCATCCAGCCAATTCCTTTTCCAGAGAGTGGTCCACCCATCAAGTCCACATTTTTCCAGTTTGATGACCAAAGGAGAAAGGAGTTGAACTACCCCAGCTGAAACTAAGGGTAAAAAAAAAAAAATAATGTAATAGGCATTCTGTAAACATGGCACAGGCCTCATACTGCACAGCTGCCTGCATGGCCCAGCTCTCATAACCAGAGCAAGACAGGCATAGAATCATAGAATAATAGAATGGTTTAGGTTGAAAGAGACCTCAAAGATCATCCAGTTCCAACCCCCACGACAGGCAGGGACACCTCCCACTAGACCAGGACGCTCAAGACCGCATCTTCCAGACCAACTAGTGCTGCTCCCTGGCTTAGCTACTGTGTTTTGTGGGAAATGGATACGAGTACTGCATTGCTTGGGAATTAAAATACAGGATTTCCCACTGCTGATGGACAGCTGTGGTCTACTAGGCTGAGCCTAGCAGCACATTCTCACCTTTCTGCCCTTTTTTCTTCTCGGTAGTAGACACAAGAGAATATTTTCTTGTGCTTGGGAAATCTTAAGAAATATACAACAGGAAAACATGCTATGTAATTAGCAGGAACAGAAGACTGGGACACCAGCCCTCGGTTCAAGCCATCGTGTTCACTACAGAGTCACATTTCTTCCCCTTTCCTGTTTGCACATGGCCTCACTTTCTCTGTTTCCTTGCATTGTGCTTTCTCCATTTCTGTTTGCCTGCCCAATTTTCTTGTTACTTAAGCATGATGTCAGCATTGTTCCTGCAGCTCTCAGGGGGACGGTGGTGAAGCTCCATCACACATCTGCTAATGACTGTTAGCAGAGCAGTGTTTTTCCAGTTTGATAGCATTTAGTGTTTAGCAATATCAGCTTGCAGAATCAGACTTTCTTTCCTGGGGGGGGAAGCTGACAAAGTCTGGTTGCCTAATAGCTGCAGGAAACCACCTCGATAGTGTTACATCTAAAGAAAGCATAAACCCCTTTGTCTCCTTGTTCATCACTTTGAAAAATATAAATTAGTGTTTGACAGCCACACTGGAGGTGTGTAAAGAAGAGAACCAATCCTAGTGGATTTTTTTTTTTTTTTTTTTCTGCAGGCAAAGCAAAAGCAATGAGGTTATGAATTAGTGAGAATTTAAAATTTCTAACTTCACCTTTGGGAATGACTTACCTGAAGGCAACCAAAAGACAATCGTTGTGCTTGTTCCCGTTACACCTTGTTGCTCCTGCACATTGCAGTCCCTTCAGAGCCTAGTAAAAGCAGAGCCTTTCATGCTGTCTGCACAGGTGACAAGCAGCCTATGCTGCAGCTGTCTGCCTGCTCCCTCAGGCAAGCCACAGTGCAGATCTAGGTGCGGGAGAAGAGGTTAACTCCTTTGCTCCACTGAAGACACTCCCTGGTAAACAGCAAGTCGAATCCATTTGCTCCACTGAAGACCCTTCCCTGGTAAACAGCAAGTCCAATCCATTTGCTCCACTGAAGACACTTCCCTGGTAAACAGCAAGTCCAATCCGTTAGGCAGGAAGTATGGCAGCAATGACAACTGCATTGAGGGATGTGGATTTTTCATCCCTTCCTTATGGGCCATTCTTCACCCCATTAATTGATACTGTTCCCACAGACTAAGCACTTCCCACTTCTCCCCAGCCTGAGTATGGAATTCTTCTCTGCTTAGTGGCTTTTTTCACTCATTCTTTACTTTTTTCTCTGAGTTTTGAGTGTTTAGTCTGCTGCCTTCTTTCCTGCTTGCTTGCTTAGTGCATCCTACCACAAGAAGGCATTACTTAGTCTTACTTCTGCAGGAAAATTTAATCCAGTACACTTCGTGAGTTTTTTAACTAAGAGCTGACTGAATGCCTGGTGAAGGAGTCACAGGTGTGCTCCTGCAGACACTCACTTCTGCAGGCAAATTTAATCCAGTACACTTTGTGGGTTTGGTAACTAAGAGCTGACTGAATACCTGGTGAAGGAGCCACAGGTGTGCTCCTGCAGACACTCACTTCTGCAGGCAAATTTAATCCAGTACACTTTGTGGGTTTGGTAACTAAGAACTGACTGAATACCTGGTGAAGGAGTCACAGCTGTGCTCCTGCAGGCACCCACTTCTGCAGGCAAATTTAATCCAGTACACTTCGTGAGTTTTTTAACTAAGAGCTGACTGAATGCCTGGTGAAGGAGTCACAGGTGTGCTCCTGCAGACACTCACTTCTGCAGGCAAATTTAATCCAGTACACTTCAGGGGTTTGGTAACTAAGAACTGACTGAATACCTGGTGAAGGAGCCACAGGTGTGCTCCTGCAGGCACTCACTTCTGCAGACAAATTTAGTCCACTACACTTCATGGGTTTGGTAACTAAGCTGACTGAATGCCTGGTGAAGGAGCCACAGGTGTACTCCCCATTTATCCATTCCTTCCTCCTTCAGCAAAACACCACTGAAGTACCTGCATATTGTCCTCCCTGGTACTTGCTTCCTGAGGCAGCACTGAGCATCCTCAGCACCCTTTTAAAGCTAAAAATGCAACATAATATATCCAATTATTTAAGCTGAGCACAAGAAGGGACTTCGGTTTTCTTACTCCTGACTACCTATTTCCAGGAGCAAATGGGCGTTTTTGGGTAAATACAGAAATACACACCTCTAAAGACTTTCTTTGGGTTTTGTTCTTCAAAGGGTAGGCCAACTGCTTTATTCCTCTGTGTGAGGGTATTTGGAGTAGGTAAAATTCAGTAATCTTTAGTGCACAAAACTGAAAGGGAAGGAAAAATCTCATAGGTACCTTTCTGAGGGGGAGCATCGTCCAATCAATCTGCTGCAGGATCCATTCATTCCAGCTGTCACTTTCTAACTGACAGGACTAGGCTGTGGGTCAGATTCTATGCACGTGTGTACTTTTAAAACCTGCTGAAAAATGGAATTGTGTCTGTAGTTGCATTGCAAAATATCTCTGTCAATCAACACGTTTTGGCTTGTTTCAGATTCGCTGTCTCAATGGATGTGGCACCAGCCTGGGCCCCAGCAGTGGGTTTCACACTCCTGCCCCATGCAGGAGGAGTTTTGGGAGGCAGGATAACCAAAAAGGAAATCCCAGTGTGGTATGAATCTCTACAGAAGCCATCCTGGTGCCCACCTAACTGGGTGTTTGCTCCTGTTTGGGGAAGTCTCTACACATTTATGGGGTATGTTTTTGCATTGCATTAAGGTGCTCATCTCAGAGTTGCTTATGGTATGATGCTGGACCAGAGACCTATTGTGGTGTTCCTGTGGCTGTATGTTTGCTGAGAAACTGTGTCAAGCTGCCCTGACAAATCATACAATCATAGAATGGTTTAGGTTGGAAGAGACCTCAAAGATCATCCAGTTCCAACCCCCCTGTGCCATAGGCAGGGACACCTCCCACTAGAACAGGTCGCTCAAGACCTCATCCAGCCTGGCCTTCAACACCTCCAGGGAGGGAGCAGCCACAGCCTCCCAGGGCAACCTGTGCCAGTGTCTCACCACCCTCACTGTGAAGAACTTCCTCCTAACATCCTGTTCAAATCTCCCCTCTGCCAGTTTGAACCCATTATCCCTCAGCCTGTCATTAAAAGATCACATCAAAAGCAGGAGTTTGAAAAGCTGCCATTGATTTGCTTTCCTCATTCATGCTGAGAGGACGACCTGCCAAGCTGGCAGCAGGGGACCAAGGCAGATCTGGGATTCCTTCTATGAATGTCCTTCAGCAATGTTAGGAGTATGAAAATAAGAGGGGAGGGAGGGGACTGGCATAGAACTGTTCTAACAGAGTTCAATTAAAAGAAGGTAAAATCACAATAAACATTTCCCTTCAAATAAAACTGCCAGGCTCTTAAACTCTCTTTGAAGCCATCTAGTGTCTTCTTATTTAATTAGTTTAAAATACCTGAGACTACAGCAATTAATTACTGGCAAATGAACAAGGAATCACAAGGCATGGAGAATAAAGCTCGTGAGGAGAGACTGAGGGAGCTGGGGCTGTTTAGTTTGAAAAGGAGGAGGCTGAGGGGAGATCTCATGGCTGTCTACAGCTACCTGAAGGGACACTGTGGAGAGGCTGCTGGTGGTATCTTCTCACAGGTAACTGGAGACAGAGCAAGGTGGAATGGCCTCAAGCTAAGGCTGGGTAGGTTTAGGCTGGACATTAGGAAGAGTTTTTTCACAGCCAGAGTGGTCAGGCATTGGAATAGGCTGCCCAGGGAGCTGGTGGAGTCACCAGCCCTGGATGTATTTAAGAGTTGTTTGGATGTGGTGCTTCGGGATGTGGTTTAGGGCTGCACTTTTTAGACTTACCAGTTGGACTTGATGAACCCAAGGATCTTTTCCAACCTGAATGTTTCTGTGACTCTGTGAAGGCCCAAATAGGTTTTAGGCTGCAATAGGCCTTTTACGGCTTAGCTCTCCCATTTTTCCCATCTTGACAGTGCATACTAATTGATTTGTGGTTTGTATGTAGCACTGGCTTAACTCTATGAGGTTTCAAAGAGACAAATCAACATGATGTACTCACCCTTCAGGTTGTCTAAAATATCACACCCCCTGTTGCAAAGTACAGCAACGATGCAATGTCTGGAACTTGAGCTGAATGCTAAATTTGCACTCTAACACATTCTCTTGTTTTGGCTTCATTTTCTTTCCAGGAAACAACAACAACAACAAATTTATAGTCTTGTGCACTGTCCCTCCTTTCCTAGCAGCATTCTTGTTTCATTCTCCTCTTGGAGAGAGTGCTTTCAAAAATTGCTCTCTACTCTTGTATACTCTGAGAGTTACCATTTGGATCAGATTGTTACTGTCCTGTGAACAACAACAAAAAGAGAGGTTGTAGAATATCAGAGAGACAAGAGCTAAGTGGCTTTCCCATTAAGGACTCCTTTCAAGCTGGCTACACAACTTGTAAACCTGATTTCCAAATTCCTCATCATGAACTTGAATATCAAATATTTTAAAAATCCATGAATCTATGAATATATTAAAAGAAAGAACTAACTAAAAGCAAAATTCAATAAGCTTACAGGCCTGTCTTGACATTGATCTTCTTAGCAGAACTGTTCTTCTTTATTTTGGTCTGAGGTGGAAATTAGATGTATGAGCAACTAAGTCTACACTGTGGCTCTGCAAATCACTTAGGAACAGATTTGGGTCCTAATATAGAATCATAGAATGGTTTAGGTTGGAAGAGACCTCAAAGATTATCCAGTTCCAACCCCCCTGTGCCATAGGCAGGGACACCTCCCACTAGATCAAGATGCTCAAGACCTCATCCAGCCTGGCCTTGAACACCTCCAGGGAGGGAGCAGCCACAACCTCCCTGGGCAGCCTGTTCCAGTGTCTTGTCACCCTCACTGTGAAGAACTTTCTCCTAACATCCCCTTTAAATCTCCCTTCTGCCAGTTTGAACCCATTCCCCCTTGTCCTGTCATTAAAAGACCCTGTGAATAGTCCCTCCCCAGCCCTCCTGTAGGCCCCCTTCAGATACTGGAAGGTTGCTATGAGGTTGCCATATGTTTGATGAGGAAAACCTGTTAAATTTCTAATGCTTCCTTCATCTCCTCTTTCTTTTTTCTTTTAAATACTCTGCAACCAAACTGACAATATATCAAAGCTGCATTGTTTAGTCCCTATGAAAGCCATGACCAAGAAGCAAGCCTGGGTCACTTGGTTTAAGCTGACTGGCCCCATTAGGAGGGACAAGGGATGGAGGAGGATGGAGCAGGGCTACCCCCATCCAACCCCTCCAAGTGGCACAGAGCAACACAGCAATCTGTTGGAGTTTCTTCCCCAGTTTCTGGGCTGGGGTTCAGCCCTTTTTGTTCTGGCTTTGGTTTGTGCAGAGTTCTGTTGGTTGGGATTTTGTTTTTCCCCTCTTTTCTGTTTTCTTTTGTGTGATCCCATATCTCTGCAGCAGAGCAGTAAATTGTCCTTATCTCAACTAACAACTCTGCCTCCTGGCTCCTCCTCACTGTGTTAACCCCAGGACAGTCCACATTTGGCCCCAGTGTGGGTCCCAGGCCTGGCTGTTGAGATAACAAGAGAATTCAATTCTGATAAAATTGTTCAGGCTGTATTTGCTTTAATGTTTCCCTTCACATTAAGATGTTCCCTTTTCTGGTTGCATTGCTTTTGCTGGTTGCACTACATAAGCTCTTAGTCATTTTACATACTTGTGTTCTGTGCACTGCCCTTTATGGACACCTATTTGCCACCTTGAGGAAATGCCTTAAGGCTTTGCTGGTAACTGGGCTGTTTAATGGCAGGTCTGATATGTCATAGAATCATGGAATGGTTTAGGATGGACGGGACCTCAAAGATCATCCAGTTCCAACCCCCATTATGCCATAGGCAGGGACACCTCCCACTAGAACAGGTCGCTCAAGACCTCATCCAGCCTGGCCTTCAACACCTCCAGGGAGGGAGCAGCCACAACCTCCCTGGGCAACCTGTTCCAGTGCCTCGCCACCCTCACTGTGAAGAACTTCCTCCTAACATCCCATTTAAATCTCCCCTCTGCCAGTTTAAACCCATTCCCCCTTGTCCTGTCATTACAAGACCTTGTCAATAGTCCCTCCCCAGCCCTCCTGTAGGCCCCCTTTCAGATATTGGAAGGCTACTATAAGGTCTCGTGGAAGCCTTCTCCAGGCTGCAGAGCCCCAACTCTCTCAGCCTGTCCTCATAGCAGAGGTGCTCCAGCCCTCTGAGCATCTTCATGGCCCTCCTCTGGACTCTCTCCCACAGTTCCACGTCCTTCTTGTGTTGGGGGCTCCAGAACTGCACACAGTACTCCAGGTCATGATTGGGTTATTTCACTGGTGGTTAGTTGAAGCTGAGTTTTGCTTTCTGTGTCATTGTTTCTCAATAGTCTCACCCAGCTGATGAAGGGAACAGAAGAGAGCACTTTGCCACCTTCTGAGGGTTTTGAATATCCTAGGGACACTAACACCAGAGTGCTTCTGTTGTTGGGTCTCTTAAATGTGTGCCTGGTCTTGGTCACAATAACACAGATTTTTTTCCCAATAACACCATTTGCAGACCTGCCTTGAGGGTGGATAATTATGAGTGGCAGGGTGTGTGGGAGAGCATGGGCAAGTGCCAAGGCTGGTGATCACATCCAACGTGTTGGAATTTCACTCCTGAGCAAGTGCAAAAAACCTGATAAGCTGGCAAAGTGTTTGGAGAGAGGATTTTGTTAGCCTGGAAATTCCCAAGAGGTACAAATCACTTTGATGTGTTGGGGCCTGGCCCATGCCTATGGATCTCATCAGTGCCATTCAGCAAGCAGAGCAGGAAGAAGAGGAGGTCTCTGAGCCTACAAACAGACCAACAGGCAGGGCAGCTGCACCAGAGAGACAGCAATAAGGAGACCTTATTGCTCTCTACAACTATCTGAAGGGAGGTTGTGGCCAGGTGGGGGTTGGTCTCTTCTCCCAGGCACCTAGTGACAGAACAACACAACAGAGTCTCAAGCTGCACCAGAGCCAGACTTTAGAAAGAAGTTCTTCATGGAAAGAGTGATTGGCATTGGAATGGGCTGCCTGGGGAGGTTGTGGAGTCACCATCCCTGGAGGTGTTTAAGAGGAGGCTGGATGAGGCACTTGGTGCCATGGTTTAGTTGATTAGAAAGGTTAGGTGATAGGTTGGACTCGAATATCCTAGAGGTCTCTTCCAACCTGGTTAATTCTGTGAATACCATCTGCCCCTCTACAGAAAGAAAAGTGCACAGGGAAAACAGCTTGTCCTGCAAAGGGTGAGGATGAACCAGAGACAACACAGGAACAAGAGGAAGAGTCAGAGGGTAATCTATTGGTCTTTATCCCTGGTGAGCTGTAGGACATAGAGAAGGACTATGGCCACCATCCAGGTGAGCCCACTATCACCTGACTGCTCCAATGCTGGGGTAGTGGAGCCAGCAGTTCAGAATTACAAGTCAGGGAAGCCAAGCAGTTGGGATCCCTGTCTGGAGAACAAGGCATTGACAAGTATATCAGAAAAACAGTACAAACCCTTACCCTCTGGAGATGTCTTCTAGCAGGTATGAGGGATAGGTACCCCTTCAAGGAAGATATGATAGGTCATCTGGGAAGATGGATCTCAGGCATCCCATACCTGGGGGATCTGGCTATGCTGGAACTGCTCTACACTGACATGAATGACAGTCCTCAGCCTACAGACCCAGATGAGGTCGTATGCACATCAACCACGTGGAGAAACTTCCTGCCAAGTGCACCACTGTCATATGCCAGCTCATTGGCAAGTATCCTGGGCCCAGGACAAACAGGAGCTGAACTGGTTACCCTGCTCTGGCAGCATGAAGGAGGTCTCTCTTCTAATGTATGGGCCTGCTTTTCAGCTGTGGAGGAACTGTCACAAAGGCTTGACCAAATCATAGAATCACAGAATGGTTTAGGTTGGAAGGGACCTCAAAACTCATCCAGTTCCAACCCCTCTGTGCCATAGGCAGGGACACCTCCCACTAGATCAGGTCACTCAAGGCCTCATCCAACCTGGCCTTCAACACCTCCAGGGAGGGAGCAGCCGCAACCTCCCTGGGCAACCTGTGCCAGTGGCTCACCACTCTCACTGGAAACAACTTCCTCCTAACATCCCATTTAAATCTCCCCTCTGCCAGTTTAAACCCATATATCCTGGTCTCCACAAGGAGTTTACATTTCAGCTATTAGAATCAGGCATTTCAAATACAGGCTGGGTGGTGAGTGGCTGGAGAGCAGCTCTGAGGAAAAGGACCTGGGGGGCTGGGGGGAAGAAAAGCTCAACATGAGCCTGCAGTGTGCACACNAGAGAGTCCAGAGGAGGGCCACGAAGATGATCAGAGGGCTGCAGCAGCTCTGCTATGAGGACAGGCTGAGAGAGTTGGGGCTCTGCAGCCTGGAGAAGAGAAGGCTTCGGGGAGATCTTATAGCAGCCTTCCAGTATCTGAGGGGGGCCTACAGGAGGGCTGGGGAGGGACTGTTCACAAGGTCTTGTAATGACAGGACGAGGGGGAATGGGTTCAAATTGGCGGAGGGGAGATTTGAACGGGATGTTAGGAAGAAATTCTTCACAGTGAGGGTGGTGAGGTGCAGGAACAGGTTGCCCAGGGAGGTTGTGTCTGCTCCCTCCCTGGATGTGTTCAAGGCCAGGCTGGATGAGGTCTTGAGCGTCCTGATCTAGTTGGAGGTGTCCCTGCCTGTGGCAGGGGGTTGGGACTGGATGATCTTTGAGGTCTCTTCCAACCTAGACCATTCTATGATTCTATGATTTCCCTGTCCAAGAGAGAGAACCAGGGAAACACACACCACAACACATCCTCTGGTTTTACGTATGTGACTGGGAGGAGGATGTGACAAAGTGGGATGGAGAGTTCACTTAAGCTCTAGCAGTGCGAGTCTGTGAACTCTAACCAAGTCTCTCAGCCCACCAAGTGGCACAGAGCAACAGTGCTGGGGTTCAGCCTTTTCTGTTCCAGTTTTGGTTTGCACTGTTCACAGTGAGGTTCTGTCAGGGGGTGGGGAGTGATATGTGTGTGAGGGGGCTGAGGTAGCCCAGGGCAGCCACTGACTGGGCTGAACAGAAAAAGGAAAATCCTTCTTGTATGACCTATAAACAAAGGCAAACAAACTCCTTGCAATTACTCCTAGGGATGTTTGTCTCTTCTGAAAAAAATGCTTCTAAGTTGGGTTCCATCTTTGCTCCACTTTTCAGCAGAAACACAAACGAGTTTCTGCTGTCCAGCACAGCACACACTCCAGTTCACTTTCCTACCAGGATGGGATCAGTATTCAGTTACTAATTCTGAAAGGAGAGTGTAATTCCGGATCTTGGCATTCTACTGTAGCCACTAGGAATGGCTGTGCACTCATCTGGATTAAAATCCAGCTAATGTCTAAAGGTAAAGTCAAACAAGAGCAGAAGAGTCTTAGGCAATGAACGCTTCCCCTTCTAATCTGAATGTTCCCCATTCTCATCAGGCTCCTCCACTGCAAAAATAAACTTTACATCAGTAAATCTCCCAAATCCCCAAAAGTCCTGTCTCCAGCAGCATACATTTTTAAAAGTCCCTTCAATGAACTGTTCTTTTGGGGCATTAAGATCTTTTCAACTACCTTCAAAATGTTTTTGGAAGATCTTTCAGTAGCCAAGATCCCACAGACAGAAAGGGATGCTCCTTCTGGTTATTTTTTCTTATAGAAGTCCTAAGATCTTGATTTTTATTTTTCCCCATCCACTCCTCTCTTTTGAAATGTGACTTTGGGGGTGCTCCTGCTGTAACACCATCTATACTCATAGCCACCTGTCTTTTGCGATGCCATTCATTTTGTCCATTCCCACCTCAATTCCCACTTTATATTTCATCCATTTTAAAAGGTTACTTAATTTATCTTAAAGCACTATCTCCCAGTACCAAAATCAACAGCTTCTTCATGATTTAGAGACTTACCTTTTACTCCTGCATCTTAGACTGGCTTCTGTTTCAACATGCCATTCTCTCCAAAATGCAGTAGCTCATCTGTTCCGCTGTGCCCAGAGGGGAGCGCTCGGGCAGGATAGTGAATTTCTCTCTCTCCATATTACTGTTGGCAGCAGGTGATCAACCCTGTGCTGTCCAGTTACCCTGCCAAGTAGTGCTCAAATACCAGCTTTTGCAAATGAATCTGCACCCCAGAGCTGAAGGAACTTCATTTGAGTGCACGGTAGGTTTTAGACTCAGAACACCAGGTTGAAAGGGACCTCGAGGATCATATATGTTGAACAGGCACACTGAACTGCACCTTCCATTTGCTTTCTGCAGATACGGCTCCTACCTGGTGTGGAAGGAATTAGGAGGCTTCAACGAAAAGGCAGTGGTTCCTCTGGGGCTGTATGCAGGGCAGCTGGCATTAAACTGGGCATGGACTCCAATATTTTTCGGAGCTCATAAAATGGGATGGGTAAGTGGAAAAGTATCATAGAATCATGAATCAAATTTAGGTTGGAAGGGAGCTCAAAGATCAGCCAGTTCCAAACCCCTGCCATAGGCAGGGACACCTCCCACTAGAACAGGATGCTCAAGGCCTCATCCAGCCTGGCCTTGAACACCTCCAGGGAGGGAGCAGCCACAACCTCCCTGGGCAACCTGTGCCAGTGTCTCACCACTCACTGGAAAGAACTTCCTCCTAACATCCCATTTAAATCTCCCCTCTGCCAGTTTAAACCCATTACCCCTCACCCTGTCATTACAAGACTTTGTCAGTAATCCCTCCCCAGCCCTCCTGTAAGCCCCCTTCAGATATGGGAAGGCTGCTATAAGGTCTCCTGGAAGAGAAGGTCTCCTCCTCTTGTCCAGGCTGAAAAGCCCCAACTCTCTCAGCCTGTCCTCACAGCAGAGCTGCTGCAGCCCTCTGAGCATCTTCATGGCCCTCCTCTGGACTTGCTCCAACAGTTCCATGTCCTTCTTACTCATAGG
Source organism: Psilopogon haemacephalus (assembly GCA_013396835.1). Taxonomy (NCBI): domain Eukaryota; kingdom Metazoa; phylum Chordata; class Aves; order Piciformes; family Megalaimidae; genus Psilopogon; species Psilopogon haemacephalus. The sequence continues at coordinate 244,470 of VWZI01021778.1, read as the reverse complement.
CTTCTGCTGTCATTGACAAGGTGCTAAGGCTAAAGCTTTGTGCCATCATCTTTTCTCCCTGAAAATGAGCTTGAGTACACAGAAGTTTTCTAAACTTCTCTTTAATGCATACTAGCAGCCACCCCAGAGAATTTCCATATCTACAACATCCTGAAGTGTCTGGATTTCAGGAAGCTCTCTCTGCCTCCTTTTATTAAGAGCTTTATGAGACTAGAAAAAGTAAACATTTATTCCTTAGCCAAGTTCCTAGGTCTCTCTGGGTAACAGTGGCAGTAAGAAACTTGTCATAACGTTCCTCAGGTGCCCTTTTAGACTAGACTAATTTTCTGCAGTCTGAAGAGTTAACATCTTGCCTCAGAAATAAAAGAAACAGTAACAAGAACAAAACGTATGTAATGTAATGTGTAACGTTGTGACAGTGGAAGGCTGCAATCCACTATTGAGTCATTCACACCTTGTCTTTTCAGGCAGCATTGCTGGTAAGAAAAGACTGGTAAAGTTTACTTAGCTGAAGTGACTTACTCAAAGTCACCTTGGGTTTGTAGTCAAAACAACACTTCCCACTGCCAAAAATAATAAGGAGGGTAGTGTGTAGGAGGGATTTTATTCTTCCTCTCCTGCTCCCACAGCTGCAATGCCCTGCCTTGTCATTGTTTTATGAGATGAATTGACTTGTAAGTCAGAAAAGAAAAAAAAAAACCAACAATTTTTTTTTTTCCTCGTTGGTTTTCTGAGAAGGAATCAACTCAGAAGGATCCAACAAGTGGCAGAGCTGAGTGGAAACAGCCACACAAAGACTTTCTAGGCAGGAAAAATGCAACAAACGAAAAGAACACTAACCACCTTCCTGTTTCAGGGCTTGGCAACTCTCCTGCTCACGACTGGTACAGCAGCAGCTACAACTGCTTCCTGGTATAAGATCAACAAAACAGCAGCTTGTTTGCTGGTTCCTTATTTAGCTTGGCTAACCATGGCTTCTGCACTCAATTACCGCATCTGGAAGGACAATGCACCAAGAAACAACTTGAATAAGCACTTTTCAGATAAGAAGATTTTGACTCCTTTTTTTTTCTTTTTTTTTCTCCCCACTCCTCTCCTGAAGAATTTTCTAAATAAAGTTACAGCCTCTGTTTTTAGCTGAGCTACTTACACCCTCAGTCTGATAACTCCCAAGTTGACAAAGCAGTAGTTGTGTCAAATAAATACCCCTTTACTAGGCGAGTCACAAAGGGGGTGTGTGCCTGAGAGGGTTTTATAGCAAAGCAGAAGACAGTGGTGATTAAAAAGCTGTGGGGCTTGGGTTTTTTCTGTATTACAGCATTGTGTTTTGTATGACAACAGCATTATAACTGTGACCAGAAATAAACACAAACTCCTCTGAGCTTCATTATGCTCAGAGGAAGAAACCCAGACATATTAACACGGCTCCTAACAGTGGCAGGCATTATTGTAGCCTGAATCTTTCTTGCCCACCACCACACACAGTGCTTCAGTGATGTGTCCCACTACAGCTGCCAGATACTTGTTTGCTGGTCACTGAACTCTGGAAGTGTTTAGGGTAAGATCTTTTTCACAGTGTGTGCCTTCCCACTTGGAAGCATTGTGCAATCAATCAGCTAAACGCATTAAACTAGGTGTAACCTTACTAGCTTTAGTCCTCTGTTTTTATTGGGTTTAAATCACAGAACCTTAAAGGTTGGAAGGGACCTCCAGAGATCAAGTCCAACCCCTGTGCCAAGGCAGGATCCCCTAGGGTAGTTCACACAGGAATGCATCCAGGTGGGTTTGGAAAGTCTCCAGAGGAGACTCCACACCCTCTCTGGGCAGCCTGTTCCAGGGCTCTGTCACCCTCACTGTAAAGTTTATCCCCATGCTGAGGTGAAACCTTCTATGTTCCAGTTTGTAGCTGTTGCTCCTTGTCTTATTGCTGCTGACCACTGAGAACAGATTGCTCCCATCCACCTGACACCCAACCCTCAGATATTTGTACACACTGATCAGATCTCCTCTCAGATCTTCTCTTCTCTGGTTTTGAGCAGGAAAGTACTGAAGGCAACACAACACTGTAAGTCTCAAAGATAGCCCTGGCATCTCTTTTTACCACTGCAATGGGCAAGGTCAAACAGGAAAATCAGAGCACTTGGACAGAAACTGAGAAGGAGCAAGTACTCACCAGATGCCTGCACACACCTCCAAGGCATTGGCAGCAGCAGCAAACAGCACTAACAGAGAATCATAAAATGGTTGAGGTTGTAAGGGACCTCTGGGGATTATGTAGCCTAACCCTCCTGCCAAAGTATGATCACCTAGGGCAGGTCACAGCCAGACTTTTGAAATTCTCTTAGAGATGGAGATGCCACAACCTCTCTGGGCAGCCTGTTCCAGTGCTCCAGCACCCTCACTACAGCTAAGGCTGCCACCAGCCTTCATGTCCCTGACCAGACCTTGTTTGTGAACACAAGGTCTGGCAGCACAGTGGCTCCTCAGCCACCTCCATCAGGAAGTTATCACTGACGCACTGCAGGATCTTTCTGGGCTCAGTCTGCCTCGCTGTGTGGCCTTTCCAAAAATACAAGGGTAACTGAAGTCACCTATGAGCACCAGGCCTATGTGAGCTTGAGGCCACTTCCAGCAGTCTGTAGAAGGCCTTATTGACATCTTCCTGGTCTGTAGTAAACACCCACACCAGTATCACCCATACTGGTAAGCCCCTCGTAAACTTCCAGCACATTCTTCAGCCCTCCCTGGGTAAAGCTCAACGCATTCCAGTTGCTCTTGCATATAAGAATCAACTCCACTGCCTCACCTTGCCTGTCTTTCACAAGAAGTACATAGTTGTCCCCAACAACATTCCAACATTCCAGTCATGGGAGCTGGCAGCCAGGCCATGGGTGGGTCAGTTGCCCATTAGGGCAGTACCTGCACTGTAGCAGGCATAGAATACACTGGGTTGGAAGGAACCTCTGGAGATCATCCAGTTCAACTGCTCTGCAGTGATCAGGGACATCCCAGACTAGATCAGGTTGCTCACAGCCCCATCAAGCTTGACCTTGAATGTCTTCAGCAATGGGGCCTCCACGACTTTATCAACCTGTTCCCATGTGCCATTACCCTCATAGTAAAGAGCTTCTTCCTAATGTCCAATCTAAATCTATCCTTCTGTAACTTAAAACCATTGCTCCTTGCCCTAGTGCTACATGATTCTGTGACCACCTCACTTTACCTGCACCTTCTCACTTCAGCTGCTTAGAAACAGAAACAAGGGGTTCTCCTCCAGGTCATGGTAGCTGATACAGATCTTGGATGTCTTCTGTAAGATAAAAAGGTCTCCTTTGTCTAAGAGGACAACAGAAAATGCATCCACACAGCTTGTGGGCCCATTGAACAACCTTAATGCTTTTTTAAAGTCGTTCTGGTTTCCTGTGTGTGACATCACTTTCCCTTTGTGATGATGGAAGCCCTCCCCTTTACTCTAGATCCAAAGGCACTTTGTTGTACCTTTTCAGGTACTTTGAAGGCAGAAAGTGCCTTTTTGCTCTCCCACGAGCAACAACTACATCTGCTGGGGGGCACTGCATGTTCCTTTATTTCCAGTCTCAAGCACCTATTACTGTATTCTGTACCAGACAATTTTCCCCTACATTTGAAGTAGTCACACCCTATCTGTTAAGCACTTGACCACCTTTCTTCAATTACATTCAAAAAAGTTCTGACTCATCAGCAAGAGACCCTTTGGGGTCTTAGAACTACTTTTGGCTGTGAAATCCATCTCTCCCTTCTACCAGACCTGTGCAGTGACTGAATTTTCCTGTGCTACAGATGGGTCATTTCTCCAGCCTACGTTCCAGTCAATGGAAAGAAGCAGGTTTCTGCAGACCAGCCTGACATACCCTAAAAAACTTCTCTCTGTTTCTAATCGTGAAGGGATAACACATTGCACATTTGTGAAGCTTGAAGCAAGGTTTAGAATATTTATACAATTTTCTAACTGTACTTGGTTCTCATAGAATCATACAATCAGCCAGGTTGGAAGAGACCTCCAAGATTGTCCAGCCCAGCCTGTCACCCAGCCCTAGCCAGTCAAATAGAGCACAGCACTAAGTGCCCCATCCAGTCTTTTCTTGAACACCTCCAGGGATGGTGACTCCACCACCTCCCTGGGCAGCCCATTCCGATGCCAATCACTCTCTCTGGCAAGAACTTCTTCCTGATACCCAGCCTAAACCTCCCCTGGCACAACCTGAGACTGTGTCCCCTCTTTCTGTTGCTGGTTGCCTGGGAGAAGAGACCAACCCCCGCCTGGCTACAACCTCCCTTTAGGTAGTTGTAGGTAGCAGTAAGGTCCCTTTAGAGTTTTCCTCCTCTCCAGGCTAAACAACCCCAGCTCCCTCAGCCTCTCCTCTATTGGGATCTCAGACAGATCAGAGCTTAAAGACAGACTGCACAATATGTATTCCATGCTGGACAGCAGAATTTTTGCAACTGGTACCTACACATGAAGCAACACAAATACAGACAAAAGCTGCTAAAATTCATCTAGTTACCCTGATTTGAGCAGAGATCAGGAATTACTCATTTTCAAACTGACATCCCTCTCCCAAAACCCTCTATCTTAGGCCTTGAACGTTGAGGTCCATAGACTGATTTGGCTTCCAGCAAAGTTTTTCCTTACCTCTTTCATTCCTTTAGACTTCTTACTCAGTCCTGTGCTGCATTTCACACTGCATCCTTATGACTTCCTGCCTGACTCCTTCTCAAAAATCTGGTTTCTTTAACAGACAGGCTAAGAATGACAGCCAGCAACATAAGGTTCCTAAATGTTGTGGGAGTTATTTGCCACTTTTTTTTTTTTTTTTAATTAAGAAAAATGGGCAGAGGCATCAAATCCTCAATCTTATTACCCCAGCAGTTCACTGCACTGAAATACAACACTGTTTTCCCACTAGAGCATTTCAGATCTTTGTATAAGAGGGATACATAAGAAAGAGGCAGACAAACTCCCAAACATGATTCAGTAAAATTATAGTTTTATTGTTGGCATGGAGAACTTCTGCAGTGTTTCTCAGCAAGCAAGGAATTAGGCTATCTGAAAAACAAGGCAATAGCTCCAGCTACCGTCCTCTTTAAGGTCTCCCATATTTTACCAACTCGACAAAGCAAGGTAATGAAAATGCAAATGAAATGATTATCAGTACAGTATATGCATATTGTTCTGATACTTTCCCCCCTCCCCACCCTGTGTTATTAGTACAGGAAAATAGTTGCACCAGCAGCTCACAGAACTGAAATAGAAATCTTTGCTGTAAAGCATGTCTGAGAAGGATAGAGTCAAACCTCCCGTGGCTAGACAATGCGTGTCACATGGCAGCTGTCTGTTTCATCAAGAAACAGGGTGCTGAAGACATCGTTAAAAAAGGTGGGGTGGTATTTGCAGGCTCTGTCACAGTCAGGATTAAAGTTCACCTCCAGGATCTGAGGCTGCATGTTTCTTTTTCCTGTAAAAAGGTAACACAAACATTGCCCCTCAAGACAAGCTCTACAAAGATCCTGAATCGCTGCAAGAGTTTAAGGCACAGATTAATAGAAAACAACTGGAAAAAGCCATCTTTTAGGACTCAAGCTGGCAAGACAGGCAAGTGGGTTTGCTTTTTTTTTATTCCCTTTTTTCCCCTGCCTTTCTTTCCTTTTTCAAAGGGACAGAGTCTGTCCTATTATCCAGAGGACAATTATCCAACAGATTCTGCAATCCCTATGCTAATCCAACACCTCACATAGAATGAGAATTTGCAGGAATTTCATAGGACCTCCCTGATACAGCTGTCTTGCTTGACAGTCTGAAACACCTTCCAGAATACTCTGCTTTCATGTTTCAGTATGAACCTGCCTTAATTCAAGCTTTTAGATGTCTGCCTTCCCAGTTCTAGCAGTTGTGCTCCTTCACACTCCAGCCACTTCATCTCACTCCTGGAATGAAGTCAGGAAGTTTAATCTGCTATTAAAACTTTATGAGTACAGTTCAGAATCAAACACATTCTGTGCCAAAAGAAACAAAAGGTTTTATTTCCTGTCTGGTGTTGAGATTGTAAGCAAAGGTACAAGTTTCTGATGCATAGGTAAACAATAATTTGCAGAGAAGCAAACTAACCTATTTGTCTCTTGGCTGCTGACACCATCACAGCTTTCACATTCCCACCTATGTCCCCACCTTCAAAAGCTTAGCTCATGTTCAGCCAGGGCTGTTAAGGTGAGGTTGGGCCTTCTACAATAGCTTTCCTCAAGCTAGGAATATTAGTGAGTTACTTTGCCTCTCCCATGCAAGAAACTCTGGGACAGGTGAAAGAACTTTCCACATGGATGTAGCACGCCCAGATTCAAACCTTTGCTCCGTCTGATCTGAACAGTAAAGGCGTAGTAAACACCTCCTGTTTCTCAATCATTTCCCTCTATGAAAAGTGATGCAATATTTACAGAAACAGCTACACTGCACCCAAAATAAAACATCTCATCACTCCCCCAGCAAAACTAGGCACAAGCAATTAGCTTCTCCTGTCTCAGGAATCACAATGTCACGAGAGTACAATCAGCTATGTTTAATACTTCCCTGGCAGTCGTTTTTGTGTTGGTGCCTCTGCTGCCTTTCTACCTAGCAGACATATCTGTCTAGTATGTTAGTCCTTGCAGAGATGTGGCAGCAACTAATGGTCCTGAGAACACAGCACTGAAATGGTGAAATGCTGTTCCTTTCTTGCCTATAATAGCAAACTGCATTAAAGACACTGGTCCAGGATTGGGAGCCACAGAAAATAAGAATGCCTTTTTGAGGTTTTAACAAAGAGGTATTTCAGATATGCTCTCACCATGAACAGGAAAGAAAACTTGCTGCTGGTAGAGTGAGCTTGTGTGTGTGGTGGCTTTTTGTGTGTGATTTGTCAGTTTTGGTTGCTTGTTAGTTTTTTTTTTTTTCATGTTTGGGTTTTGTTTTTTTTTCTTTTGTTGCTGGTTTTTTTTTTTTTTAGGCTGTCCTTTTTTAAAAGCAGAGAATGACAGTAGCAGGGTCACAAGGGAAGGAAAAACTCAGGCAAACACAGGGGAGTTAACAGCTCCCCTGTCATTACTGTTAACCAGCAGATGCTAACCACACAGATGGGCAACTCCAGACACACTTTGCTGTCAGTGGAAGGCACAGAGCACACAACTCTCCCTGCTTGCAAAACAGTAGAACTTCAGACAGAAGGAACACACTTCTGTAAAGGTCCATGAGTATAAAGAACTTGACACTCAAAGCAATGAGCTTCTCACCATCTCTGCTGGTGTCCCACTTCAGCATCAAGTCAATGGCATATATTGCTCTCGACGATGGATAATCGCAGATGCCAAGAGGAGCAGGTTTAGCTGAAGCAGCTTGAAACAGTTCAGCAAATGCCTTAAAAATATCTGCCTAGAAAGAGGAAAAATAAAGGGTCTCTGAATGGGACAGGAAGTTCCATGGAAGCAATAAACAAACATTCTTTTAATCACAGAATGGCTTAGGTTGGAAGGGACCTCAAAGATCATCCAGTTCCAACCCCCTGTGCCATAGGCAGGGACACCTCCCACTAGAACAGGCCGCTCTAAGCCTCATCCAACCTGGCTTTGAACACCTCCAGGGAGGGAGCAGCCACAACCTCCCTGGGCAACCCTCACTGTGAAGAGCTTCCTCCTAACATCCCCTTTAAATCTCCCCTCTGCCAGCTTAAACCCATTATCCCTCATGATAATTCAGGCAGCTTTGTAAAGAGTTTGTAAATTACACCCAGCCCATGGATGAGAATCTGCGCATCGACAGCTTCAAAATGTGCAGCTTCAAAATGTGCACATAGACATAAAGGCATCACAGTGAAGTCAAGGAGGCAGCAGTATCAGGGACTTCTCTGGGAAGCAAATCAACACTACAGAAATCCTGAAAATGGGGCATTTAATATTAGAATGAACCCTCTTCTCAGGCACTACATGCAGTATTGCACATCCCTGTAGAGGAAGAGAAAAACAAACAAAAAACCCCACAGTTCTGTGAACATCAGCAGTGAAACTGAAGTTCTGACTTTCTCCTGCCTATTAAGTTGTGATCTAGCTTCATTCTCTTGTGTTGGGTTTTTTTTTCACTGCACAACATTATGCCTGTTTACACTCCTCACAGGATCAAGGATGTTAGGGATTAGAAGGGAACCAAGGAGATCATCCAGTCCAAATCCCCTGCCAGGTCAGGACCACTCAATACCATAGAATCACAGAATGGTTTAGGTTGGAAAAGACCTCAAAGATCATCCAGTTCCAGCCCCCCTGTGCCATAGGCAGGGACACCTCCCACTAGATCAGGATGCTCAAGGCCTCATCCAGCCTGGCCTTGAACACCTCCAGGGAGGGAGCAGCCACAACCTCCCTGGGAAACCTGTTCCAGTGTCTCATCACCCTCACTGTGAAGAACTTCCTCCTAAAATCCTGTTTAAATCTCCCCTCTGCCAGTTTGAACCCATCACTCCTCATCCTGTCATTACAAGACCTTGTAAATAGTCCCTCCTCAGTCTTCCTGTAGGCCCCCTTCAGATACTGGTAGGCTACTCTAAGGTCTCCTCGAAGCCTTCTCTTCTCCAGGCTGAAAAGTCCCAACTCCCTCAGCCTGTCCTCATAGCAGAGGTACTGGAATGCATCCAGACAGGCCTTAAAAATCTCCACAGAAGGAGACTCCACAACCTCTCTGGGAAGCCTGTTCCAGTGCTCCATGGCCCTTACAGTCAAGAAGCTCCCCCTTGTGTTGAGGTGGAATCTCTTGTGCTGCAACTTACACCCACACTGCTCTCCAAAAAAGGGTGGTGGGGCCACAGAGATTTTAGTAACACACTATATTGGTACACTGAGAAACAATCAGCAAGCAGATATCCAATGTGACAGTTAACCAAAACACAACAACCACGCAGGTGTGAATTTTGGCATTAAGTTTATCCTGCTGTGCTGTGAATAAAAAGCTGGCACAACACCTCCTGCTCTGCCCACAGCAGTGCTCTGGGTAACCTGCATCTCTCTTTTCACCCCTTACAGCTGCTTCCAGGCTATTTTAAACCCAGCGCTGCAAAAGCTGTTGCCCTTTGAATTATCACTGATTGGTTACGAGGATCTGCTTAAAACTTGAGTAAATTAATTGACGGAAATCAACCCATAAATTAATTAATTCTGATTCATAGAATCAGAAATGGGTGGGTAATTTACTCACTTCTGAAGGCAAACACACATAAATGCTCAGCTACCATTTACTGTGTATCTTCTAACTCCTGATAAACATGGAAGAATGCAACAATGCCGTTTGGCACGTTTCTGAACCATTTCATCATCTTTTTTGTTCAAGCATGAACTACAGGCAAAACCAACTCATGACAAGGCCCATGTCTACCTTCCTGCATGTTTTATGGAACTGTAAGATTTGGAGCTTCCTCCTTCTACCAGCCCCTTGGGCTTGCACTGCACAGCCAACAGCTCTGCTTAAGACATGCAAATCAAAACCTGTGATGCCATTCCACTGAGACTACTACATAATTCAAAAATTCCTATTTATGTGAGTTTCCTACTTGTGCTGACATCTCCCTAACTTGTCAAGCCACTTGGTAATGGCTTTACAAAGGAAGCAAGAGCCTGAGTACCTCAGGGGTTCAGCTTTTCAGAATCAGGTGATTCTGCCCCTTTACTCTGCTCTCATCAGACCCCACCTGCAGTACTGTGTGCAGTTCTGAAGCCCCCAACACAAGACGGACATGGAACTGCTGGAGAGAGTCCAGAGGAGGGCCACAAAGATGATCAGAGGGCTGCAGCAGCTCTGCTATGAGGACAGGCTGAGGGAGTTGGGGCTCTTGAGCCTGGAGAAGAGAAGGCTTCGAGGAGACCTTATAGTAGCCTTCCAGTATCTGAAGGGGGCCTACAGGAGGGCTGAGGAGGGACTATTCACAAGGTCTTGTAATGACAGGATGAGGGGGAATGGGTTTAAGCTGGTAGAGGGGAGATTTAAACGGGATGTTAGGAGGAAGTTCTTCCTTACCAGTGAGGGTGATGAGACACTGGAACAGGTTGCCCAGGGAGGTTGTGTCTGCTCCCTCCCTGGAGGGGTTCAAGATCAGGTTGCCTTGAGTGACCTGTTCTAGTGGGAGGTGTCCCTGCCTGTGGCACAGGGGGGTTTGGAACTGGATAATCGTTGAGGTCTCTTCCAACCTAAACCATTCTATGATTCTATGAATCAGAGTTAATATTCTGTAGAAGAGCAGTAAAGGGTTTGAAAGCAATTTTTCTACAGACGTGAGAACCATCCGTAGTGATTAGCACAATTTGCATTCTGGATCTCCCTGCCTTCTTGCATGCAGTATTAAATCTCCGCAACCAAGGGATGTCAGGGGCTGGAAGGGACCCAAGGAGATCATCGAGTCCAACCCTCCCTGCCAGAGCAGGACCAGACAATCTAGCTCAGGTCACATAAAAACACATCCAGACAGGCCTTGAAAGTCTCCAGAGAAGGAGACTCCACAACCCCTCTGGGGAGTCTGTTCCAGTGATCTGTGACCTTTACTGTAAAGAAGTTTCCCCTTGTGTTGTGGTGGAACCTCCTGCACTGCAGCTTATATCCATTGCTCCTTGTCCTATCACAGGGAGCAAGTGAGCAGAGCCTGTCCCCCTACTCCTGACCCCCAGGACTCAGATATTTATTAACATTGATTAAATCCCCTCTCAGTCTTCTCTTCTCCAGACTATGCATCCCCAGGTCCCTCAGCCTCTCATCAGGCAGTGCTCCAGTCCCCAAATCATCCTCATAGCCCTCCGCTGGACCCTCTCCAGCAGATCCCTGTCCCTCTGCAACTGGGGAGCCCAAAACTAAATGCAGTACTCAAGATAGGGTCTTAGCAGGGCAGAGTAGAGGGAGAGGAGAACCTCCCTTGATCTGCTGGACACACTCTTCCTAATACAGCCCAGGATCCCATTGGCCTTCTTGGCCGCAATAGCATGTTTTGTCCCATGGATAACTTGCTATCCACCAGGACTCCCAGATCCCTCTCCACAGGGCTGCTCTCCAGCAGATCACCTCCCAACAACAAGCTTAGATTACTGGCAACCCTCTGCCAAAAGAGGATGAAGCTTGCAAGAAAAAAAAGATCTTGGTTCATGGGACCTGAGGGTAGTAAATACTGGCTTTATTACTAAGTCAAATACAAAGAATTCTTGCAGTAGAATAGTGAAATAAATTTCTCAGATGGTAAAACAAAAAAAAAAAAAATTAAGGAGGAATTACACTAAGCCAAGCAATGTTTCTAAGGTAAAAGTTTACATTTGATTTACTGTGTACAGTTTTGGAGCCCCCAACACAAGAAGGGCATGGAACTGTTACAGCCAGTCCAGAGGAGGCCACAAAGATGCTCAGAGGGCTGCAGCAACTCTGCTGTAAGGAGAGGTTACAACAGTTGAGGCTCTTCAGCCTGGAGAAGAGAAGGCTTTGGGACGACCTTGGAGCAGCCTTCCAGTATCTGAAAGGGGCGTACAGGAGGGCTGGGGAGGGACTATTTATAAGGTCTTGTTATGGGTTTAAACTGGCAGAGGGGAGATTTAAACAGGATGTTAGGAGCAAGTTCTTTCCAGTGAGGGTAGTGAAACACTGACAGAGGTTGCCCAGGGAGGCTGTGGCTGCTCCCTCCCTGCAGGTGTTCAAGGCCAGGTTGGATGAGACTTTGAGTGACCTGATCTAGCGGGAGGAGTCCCTGCCTACGGCACAGGGGGGTTGGAACTGGCTGAGCTTTGAGGTCCCTTCCAACCTAAACCATTCTATGATTCATTCCATGTCCTTTGTGGTACTGATACACATGAAGTGTGTCTTCTATGTAATAAACCCCTGCCAACCCAGCAGTTCTGCAAAAAGTACTTTGCTGAGTCAAAAAGATCCACAAGTGTATAGAGTAGAAAGATGAATTGTTGACTTACCTGTACTGTTACCCAAGGGTATTCTGGATATTGTTTTTCAAACAGAGGAACAAATTCTTCACAGTTCACCTAAAACAGTTAAGCAACATCAAAAGACTTTCTTGGCTGGAATTGACTAAGCAATCAACTGACAAGTGAATGGAACATCAAATGCTGCTTTCTTTTTTTGCCATTCATACAAACCCTAACAGAGAACTAGAGAAGCAGACAGTTCCTGAAGGTTATTCTTGTTATAGCATTTCTTGTTAGGAAAAAAACATGCTACTCGTGGACAATGATTAGATGTCATTTTACAAGTTCTTTTTTGGTTCTCTATCAATGTTCTAAGCACTGTGTTCAGCTTTGGGCCCCTCTAGCAACAAAGACGCTGAGGTGCTGGAGCAGGTGCAAAGAGGAGCTGGTGGGGGGTCTGGAGAACAGGTCTGCTGAGGAGTGGCTGAAAGAACTGGGGTCGTTCAGTCTAGAGAAAAGTAGGCTGAGGGGAGACCACCTCATTCTCTACAACTACCTGAGGTCTTTTCTTTCTAGTAACAAGCAATAGGAGGAGAGGAAATGGCCTCAAGATGCACCAGGGGAGGTTTAGGTCAGGTATTAGAAGTATTTTCACTGAACGGGTTCTCAAACACTGGAACAGACTCCCCAGGGAAGTTGCTGAATCTCCATTCCTGGAGGTTTTTAAAAGAGGCAGAGATCACAGAATCACAGAATGTCAGAAGCTGGAAGTGACCTCAAAAGTTCATCCAGTCCAACCCTCCCTGCAGAGCAGGATCATAAGGGACCAGGTCACAAAGGAACATGGCCAGGCGGGTTTTGAATATCTCCAGAGAGAGAGACTCCACAACCCCCCTGGGCAGCCTGTTCCAGTGTTCTCTCACCCTCAAAGGGAAAAAATTCCTCAAGTTTACATGAAACTTCCTATGCCTCAACTTCCACCCACTGCCCCTTGCACTCACCCTTTACATATTTATAAATGTTCATGAGGTCAGCCCTTAGGCTCCTCTTCTCCAAGCAGCAGAGCCCCAGCTCCCTCAGGCTCTCCTCACAAGAGAGATGTTCCATTCCCTTCATCACCTTTGTGGACCTGTGCTGGACTGTCTTCAGGAGTTCTATGTCCCTCTTGAACTGGGGGAGGTCCAGAACTGGACACAGTACTCCAGATATGGACTCAGCAGGGCAGAGTAGAGGGGTAGAAGAACCTCTTTTGAGCTAACCACACCCCTTCTAATACACCCCAGAATGGCATTGGCCCTCTTGGCCACAAGAGCACACTGCTGGCTCATGATCAACCTCCCATCCATTAACATCCTTTTCACCTTCACTGCCTTCCAACAATTCAGTCCCCAAACTATTCTGATCCCTGTGGTATGGTGCTGAAGATATGGTTTAGCATCAGACTTGGTAAAGTTTGAGACTGGTTTGCCTTGATAACCTTAAAGGTCTTTTCCAACCGAAATGATTCTATGCGAGTTATATTGAGGATGTAGATTTGTGTTACCCTATAAAATCACCTAAGGTTAGGGGGAAAGAAGGGGAGGAGTCTAAGAAAACATTTGCTTAGGACTTAGGCCACATTCAAGTGGATGTGAAATAGATAATTTGGCAACAGTCACAAGGGAGGCACTGAAGAGTGGAAAGGTGAGGGAGTATTTTGCACTGTTTGCTTACCTGTTTTAGGGTGACACCAGGAGCGTAATTCATGACCGTGAAATGCTTCTCATAGTCATCCAAATCATCAAGCGAAAATGCCCTAAGGAATGAAATGAGACAAATCCTCAGCTTCCAAGGTATCAAGAGGTAACTCTAAGCCACTCCAGGAGGAGCAAAGCGCAATTACCGGTTGGAGAAGCGCAGCCAGAACACATCGTAACTGTACAGCCGGAGCGGCTTCACGGAGCGCAGCAACACAACGTAACGGATGTCAAACTTCACCTGCCCCACATCTTCTCGGTGAAACAGGACTGGATTCTCAATGTATTTGCACACCACCTGCAACAGAGTGCAATCACTCACAGTAAATGAGTAAAACACTCACAGCTCAGCTAAAGTGGAAGCGAAGCATCGCTGCGTCTTGGTGATTTAAGGGCGTCCTTTGGCTGCCTTCCAGTTTTATCTTGAGCAATGTGGTGCTGGTTTGAACTAATTGGAGGATCTGAATGAGAAATTAGGCTATAGGCTGAGAGAGGAAAGCACTGATGGTGCTACTTCACTCATAGCTTTACTGAGAAAGAAAAAAAAAATGTTTAAGAATTGTAACCCAAATACAGGTAAGTCAGAGGGTTTCAGACCTCTTGAGGCTGTGGCTGCTCTTGCATGGCTCTTTCTCCCTGCCTTTTGTAGCTGAATCTGCCCCCTACCTTTTGTAAACCCCGGCTAGGACTCAAGACACTGGAAGTTAATAAATGAAGCTTTATATTTACAGCAATGCACAATATACAAGCAAATATTTACAGGATATTACAGATATTTACAGATATATACAGTGAAAAGGTAACACAGAAACACCACAGCCCTCCTGGAGACCAAAATCCCCAAGAGAGGGTAACCAAACACCCCCTCCCCGCTACCACCTTTCCCCCCTTCCCCAGTCTTATCTCACCACCAGTTGATACTGCAGATAAGCTGAAGTAGATTGGTCATAGAGATTAGTGGCAGGAAGGAGTTAGTAATTTTACTCTGAATTAGCTAAAAGACAGAGAGACGAAGGAGAAGCAGCTGCTGCACCGAACGGTCAGAAGCCCTCTGCTAATCTGGTTATTTTCAGAACAGTTCTTAAAAACAACTTTTTTTTCCT
>VWZI01021778.1:203013-229362 GCA_013396835.1 Psilopogon haemacephalus | reverse complement strand
AGGGGGCCTACAGGAGGGCTGGGGAGGAACTGTTCACAAGGTCTTGTAATGACAGAACGAGGGGGAATGGGTTCAAATTGGCGGAGGGGAGATTTGAAGGGGATGTTAGGAAGAAATTCTTCACAGTGAGGGTGGTGAGGCACTGGAACAGGTTTGCCTAGGGAGGTTGTGTCTGCTCCCTCCCTGGATGTGTTCAAGGCCAGGCTGGATGAGGTCTTGAGTGACCTGATCTAGTGGGAGGTGTCCCTGCCTATGGCACAGGGTGGGTTGGAACTGGATGATCTTTGAGGTCTCTTCCAACCTAGACCATTCTATGATTCTATATAAAGCTTCATTTATTAACTTCCAGACGACTGAGTCCTAGCCTGGGTTATTTCAAAGTGTGTGGGGGGCAGATAACTGCTAAACTACCACAAATGTTCATGAGTGCACAACGCTGTAGGGCAAACAGGTACCTTTCATCAAACTCTGTCATGGGGGTAGGGAAAGCAGGACAGAACACACTCATTTTTCAAACCCTCAAACTTCAGAATTTCAGAGACCTTGTTGTTTTGAACCAGAAATGCAGAGCAGCTCTTTGTGCATTCCTGCAATCCAGGAAAATGCAGGCAGTCCACACACCAATGGACAAAGCTGGTGATGCTGTGAGATATGACTGCACATTGCAGACTCCCTGTTAAAAAGCTTCCTGATTTAGCTGCTGTTGGCAAAGGCCTCATGCCACTGAGCAGAGCTGTGGGTCGGCCATAGCCTTAAACCAGGGAAGAGAAGCAGCAATGTTCCTAATTTTATCACCAATGTTAACTACAGCTAATGGGAGTGCTGGTGGACAAGAAGCTCAACATGAGCCAGCACTGTGCACTTGCAGCCCAGAAAGACAACCAGAGCCTGGGCTGCATCAGGAGAAATGTGACCAGCAGGTCGAGGGAGGTGATTCTCCCCCTCTGCTCTGCTCTGGTGAGACCCCACCTGCATCCAGTTCTGGAGGTATTACAAGAGGGATATGGACATGCTGGAACGTGTCCAGAGAAGGGCCACGAGGATAATCAGAGGGCTGCAGCACCTCTGCTATGAGGACAGACTGAAAGAGTTGGGACTGTTCAGTCTGGAGAAGAGGAGGCTCTGAGGTGACCTTATTGTGGCCTTCCAGCATCTGGAGGGGGCCTACAAAAAAGCTGGGGAGGGACATTTTAGGATATCAGGTAGTGACAGGACTATGGGGAATGGAGCAAAGCTGGAGGTGGGGAGATTCAGATTGGATGTGAGGAGGAAGTTGTTCAGCATGAGAATGGTGAGAGCCTGGAATGGGTTGCCCAGGGAGGTGGTTGGGGCCACTTCCCTGAAGGTGTTTGCAGCCAGGCTGGCAGAGGCTATGGGCAGCCTGACCTAGGGTAGGGTGTCCCTGGGCATGGCAGGGGGGTTGGAAGTAGATGATCCTTGTGGTCCCTTCCAACCCTGACTGATTCTATGACTCCTTCTTTGCATTTTTAGACCTCCTTCTATGAAGCAGTTTTTTCATTTCTCCTCTTTAAACCACATTAAAAACCATGATCTCTAACCTTTGGACTGCTTTCCCTATGCCTGATGATATTCTTAAGGTTGTTGGTGATGTGAGTATCCAGGCTTCTGGCCAAGTTCCATGGTTTGCATATCCAGTGATTATCTTCTCCTCTGAGAGAGAGAAAGGGAGAGAAGGCAACACTTGTAATTATTCACCTCATTCATCCGTGTGAACATCCACTGGAGCTGATCTATGCATTCATCTGAATAAATACTTTATATTAAGCTGTGGGTGACAGTGCAAGAACGAAGCAGTGTTGACTGACAGCTGTGAGTGGTAGATTTTAGGTGTAAAAGGTAGAAAATGCAGCCATAGCTTTCATTGATCTTTTCATTCAAGGCTTATGCATGCTCTCACCATTTATTTCCTCCTCCTGCATCTGACCCCTTCGAAAGAAGAAAACAACCCAGCAATAGGACAGCATCATCACAGACACACACAAGTCATGGTGTGGGAGCCACTGTGCAGAGTCAGAGAATGTTTTGGCAGGGTGCTGCACAGTTTTCCAAGCTGATTACCTAAGAACACCTCCAAATCTTTCATGTGAACTGACACCCCATAACTCATCTCTTTGAGAAGAAATCACTCAGCATCTCAACTGTTCCTACTTCAAGAAAATGAAAGCATATTATTGTTTCACTTTCTAGTTATCTGGTCACCTTAAGAGGTAAAATTCTTTGAAACATCCTTAAGGAAAGCAGGCAACCTGCTGATCTTTTAATGTCTGTCTCCAAATAAGGCCATGCTGACACCTTGTGTCTTCCTTTGTTAAAACATCCTGAGCTTGATGATAAACATGCATAAACTGAGCTGCAGTTAGGAGACTTTTTAAAAAAATCCCTATCCCCTCCTTCCCATTCCCTACATACACACACTGCATTCATGGTCAATCCTTGATTTTAAAAAGCCCTTAAAACACCACACACTAGGGCACTCTCCTGGTTAAGCCAGTCAATAACAGACTAAAAGAAGCAAACAATGGTCAAACAAAATGCTTGGCAGGTGACACCATGCAGGAAAGCCTCACCAAAGAAGCTACCTTTTGACCAGGATACTACACACCAGGCACAAGAGGCTATTCCATTAGCAATGCTCTCTTACCAAAAGAAAATCCTAATTCCCACCTACTCAGACAGCTACATCAGCAAAAAGAGCATGGATTCAAAACCCTAAAGCTCCACAACTCCTTTAGGCTTACACTAAAACTCAGTTTTAGTTTCCCAACCTTACAGAACCCAAGTATTTTAAAAACACTTCCCAATCTGGCTTAAATGCAAAAACAACTGCTACCAGTCCCCTGGAAAAAAAGCAACACTTTCTGCACACACATTTTGATCCCTTGTGTTACCTGTTAAACATGTGAATGAGCTGACAGTGTGCACATGCAGCACACACAGCC
Organism: Psilopogon haemacephalus; assembly: GCA_013396835.1. Lineage (NCBI taxonomy): Eukaryota > Metazoa > Chordata > Aves > Piciformes > Megalaimidae > Psilopogon > Psilopogon haemacephalus. The sequence continues at coordinate 226,402 of VWZI01021778.1, read as the reverse complement.
AATCAAATCCTGGGCTGCATTAAGAGAAGCATTACCAGCAGGGCAAGGGAGGGGATTCTCCCCCTTTACTCTGCTCTCCTCAGACCCCACCCGGAGTACTGTGTGCAGTTCTGGAGCCCCCAGCACAAGAAGGACATGGAAATGTTGGAGAGAATCCAGAGGAGGGCCACAAAGATGATCAGAGGGCTGCAGCAGCTCTGCTATGAGGACAGACGAAAAGAGTTGGGGCTTTTCAGCCAGGAGAAGGCTTCAAGGAGACCTTATAGTAGCCTTCCAGTATCTGAAGGGGGCACACGGAAACCTGCAGCAGAGCTCCTAAATGGCAGCCTTGTGCCTTTACTCTGGTTTCAAACTTGCAACAGCACAGCCCAACAAGAGCTGCTGATCTCTAATCAGTATGGGGCAGCAGTAAACGACCAACAGAGTCTCCCTGCAACCTGAATCCAGCTTTTCTGAGGTGGAAGTTGTATGACTCTATGCTACATCCAGGAACGCAGCTGTAATTGAATTGCATCTTGTGTAAGTCTGCAGTAAGTGACCATCCTCTCCCTGAAGCAAGAAGAGGCAAAGCCAGAAGTGAGTAGTTGGGGGTTCAGACACAGATTATCTGTCTTTACATTGCTGCGTGTCAGTTAATACATCCCTGTCAGCTGGCAGCAGATAAAAGGCACTTCAGACCAGTCTAGCCATGTTTTCTCCTGTGTGCAGGGGTGGGTTGTTGGGCATGCAGCAGCATGCTCATCTCTGCAACATCTCTGCACGCTCAGTAGGCTGCAGACCTCCTTCAGCTGTCCTTAGAGCCACTGTCTAACCTGTGCTACTGTGAAATTTTAAATATCAAGAAACTGAAGTATTTTGATCAGAGGGCTGGAACACCTCTGCTATGAGGACAGGCTGAAGGAGTTGGGGCTTTTCAGCCTGGAGAAGAGAAGGCTTCCAGAAGACCTTATAGTAGCCTTCCAGTATCTGAAGGGGGCCTACAGGAGGGCTGGGGAGGGACTGTTCACAAGGTTTTGTAATGACAGGATGACGGGGAATGGGTTTAAACTGGCAGAGGGGAGATTGAAACGGGGTGTTAGGAGGAAGTTCTTCACAGTGAGGGTGGCAAGACACTGGCACGGGTTGCCCTGGGAGGCTGTGGCTGCTCCCTCCGTGGAGGTGTTGAAGGCCAGGCTGGATGAGGTCTTGAGCGTCCTGATCTAGTGGGAGGTGTCCCTGCCTATGGCACAGGGGGGTTGGAACTGGATGATCTTTGAGGTCTCTCCCAACCTAAACCATTCTATGAATGAGATTTTGACTAGACCAGAAACAACAGCTTTCAAATCTGTAGTAAAATTACTGTGAAGCTTCAGTGCACTGCTTAATTACTCTTACAGGAAAGAAAACTACTAAAAAAAAAAAAACCAACCACACTTCTCATGTAATATTTACCCAAATATTGACTCAGGAAGAGCAAACTCAGGGTGGTGTACGCACTGCCAAGCCCACGATGAAGGCTTCTAGTTTTTGAGGAAAGCGAGATTAAGAAAACACAAAAGGAGAGAAGGGGAAATGTGAGCTACCTTCTGTCACGCTGCTGGAAGTAGCTGATGAACTGAGGCAATTCTGTCTGGAGGTTAAATGTACGAGGCAACCATCTCGGCCCATCTGGTCCTCCAGCTCTTCTGGATATGGATGCCAGGCAATCTTTGACAGTTATGAGGTTCTCACACGGGAACTGATTCAGCATTACCTCAGGCCTTTCCTCACTTAGCTTCCTACAAAACACAGAAGTTGTTGGGTGAAGGAGGAAGGCTGGGGAGGCCTTTGGGAATGCTTGTTCATAGCAACAAGAGGATTTATACTATCAGGGGAGCAACTGCAACCTATAATCTTTGAAGTGTGAGAAGTTGTAGAGGATGTCTGCTTCTGCCTCGTTGTCCGTGAACACGAAACGGGGGTGAGTCAGGTTGTTGAGGACTTGCTGAATGTCTGTGAAGACCCTGCAAAAAAAGGCATAAGACAAAAACTGTCAGTTTGGTTTCTCAAGCTGATCAGCTTGTGCTTGTTATGCCTCTGCTCATAAAAATTCCTTATCTTTGCAATGTTCTTCCCATTTTCTTTTCTGCAACAGTTTTACACCATACATCCCACTTTTCTGTGTCCCATTTAAAACACCCCATGTTTTGACAATATTCCTGTTTGGTCATCTCATCCTAAGAATATTACTCTATTATAGTCACACCAGACAGAGAAGCATGTGTATCTGGAGTACTGTGTAAAGTTCTGGAGCCCCCAACGCAAGAAGAACATGGAACTGTTGGAGAGAGTCCAGAGGAAGTCCACAAAGATGCTCAGAGGGCTGCAGCAGCTCTGCTATGAGGAGAGGCTCAGAGAGTTAGGGCTCTGCAGCCTGGAGAAGAGAAGGCTTCTAGGAGAAGCCTTCCAGTATCTGAAAGGGGCCTACAGGAAGGCTGAGGAGGAACTATTCACAAGGTCTTGTAATGACAGGATGAAAGGGAATGGGTTTAAACTGGCAGAGGGGAGATTTAAACGGGATGTTAGGAGGAAGTTCTCTGCAGTGGGGGTGGTGAGACACCAGCACAGGTTGCCCAGGGAGGCTGTGGCTGCTCCCTCCCTGGAGGTGTTCAAGGCCAGATTGAGTGACCTGTTGTAGTGGGAGGTGTCCCTGCCTATGGCAGGGGGATCGAAGTGGATGATCTTTGAAGTCCCTTCCAACATAAACTATTCTATGATTCTATCTCAATGGATGTCCATGCTATAATGCAGAAATCTTTATCTTTTTTTACACACTTTATACTGTAAAGGGTCAACCCCTCCTGCGAGTGCTCTGAACCTGACTCCAGGTGCAGTGGTTAGCTCTCTCCCACTTCCTGCCTGGAACACATATAAAAAGCAGCAGAACTTCCTGTTTCTCTATGTCTGTCCTGCCTACCTAACAGAATCACCTTGGACCTGCTGCTGCTTTGCCATATGTTCCACTTGGTGGAACAAGCACCTCCTGAATCTACCTCCATCCATTGCCATCAGTCTGGTTTTATATATATTTTGTACTTTGTTTCCCTTCCCTATACCTTTTTGTAACTCCCCTTACCTTAAATACCTTTTATTTATTGTTGAATTTTTTCCTTTTAACTTCCAAATTGCAGCAAGGCTACTCTTTGGGTGTTTTACCCCTTTTCACTCTCTATACCTAATTCTTTCCAAAGCTGTGTGGGGGAAGGCATCCTAATTATCCTATTTCTGTTATTGTTCTGTTAGGCTTTGAGTCTCTGAGAAGCTTAAACCAGACCAATACATATACTCATTAATGAAAACACTGTTACAACATTATCCAACTTCTCTTTCACCCAGAAAGTGGCACTTACTAAAAACAGTTTAAAAATAATGAGGAACCCAACAAAAAGAAGGACAATGAAGCTGGTGAGGGGCCTGGTACACAGCCCTGTGAGGAGAGGCTGAGGGAGCTGTGGGTGTGCAGCCTGGAGAAGAGGAGGCTCAGGGCAGACCTCATTGCTGTCTACAACTACCTAAAGGGAGGTTGTAGCCAGGTGGGTGTTCATCTCTTCTCCCAGGCAACCAGCAACAGAATGAGGGGACACAGTCTCAAGCTGTGCTGGGTGAGGTATAGGCTGGATGTTAGAAGGAAGCTCTTCCCAGAGAGAGTGACTGGCATTGGAATGGGCTGCCCAGGGAGGTGGTGGAGTCACCATCCCTGGAGGTGTTCAAGAAAAGACTGGATGGGGCACTTAGTGCTGTGCTCTATTTGACTGGCTAGGGCTGGGTGATAGGCTGGGCTGGACGATCTTGGAGGTCTCTTCCAACCTGGCTGATTCTATGAATAATGAGTAAGTCAGAAACTGAAGCAAGTAGTTACATAAACCCCACATTTTCAGCTTGCCTCTTGTTCAAAGCTGGAAAAAGCTGTTCAGCCTCAGCACACTGCAATTATTATGCTCAATCTTAGTGAGGAGGAAGCATTTTGTTTGCAGATACATACTTGAAAACTTTGTCTTTGTCATGAACTGGTGGCTTTATCGTTATAGGCAGTTTCTCCTTGTTTTCTGCTAAAATAGCCTAAAATACAACAACAACAACAAAGTTGTTAATACTGGGCAGGATAAGCAAGCAGCCTTAGGTAAAAATCCACAGCATTCAGTGGGTATGAACAGCAGCTTAGACCAAACTGAATTTTAAAGTGTGCATAATCAGTTCTATAGAAGTGACCCCTCCACTCTGCTCTGCTGAGACCCCATCTGCAGTACCATGTCCAGTTCTGGAGCTATTATTACAAGAGGGATGTGGACATGCTGGAATGTGTCCAGAGAAGGGCCATGAGGATGATCAGAGGGCTGCAGCACCTCTGCTAGGAGGACAGACTGAAAGAGTTGGGGCTGTTAAGTTTGGAGAAGAGGAGGCTCCCAGGTGACCTTCTTGTGGCCTTGCAGGATCTGAAGGGGACCTACAAAAATGCTCAGGATGGACTTTTTAGGATATCAGATAGTGAGAGGACTAGGGGGAATGGAGCAAAGCTGGAGGTGGGGAGATTCAGACTGGACATGAGGAGGAAGTTCTTCAGCATGAGAGTGGTGAGGCCCTGGAACGGGATGCCCAGGAAGTCGTTGAGGCCACTTCCCTGGAGACGTTCAAGGCCAGGCTGGCAGAGGCTGTGGGCAGCCTGATCTAGGGTAGGGTGTCCCTGGGCATAGCAGGGGGGTTGGAACTAGATGACCCTTGTGGTCCCTTCCAACCCTGACTGATTCTATGATTCTATAACTGAAAACCAGCACAGTATTTAAGGAGAAGCTCTACAACTCGCTGTTAATCTAGATGTTTTATTAGCAACAACCTCTTGAAATGTTCTCAAAGTGCAAACCTTTACAGATCACTTACTGCAGACCCTCACCTCCATATACCTATGGCTAGCCTTCCAGTATCTTATACCTTATAGTAGCCTACAGGAAGGCTGGGGAGGGACTATTCACAAGGTCTTCTAATGACAGGACAAGGGGGAATGGGTTTAAACTTGCAGAGGGGTGATTTAAACTGGATGTTAGGAGGAAGTTCTTTACAGTGAGGGTGATAAGACACTGGCATAGGTTGCCCAGGGAGGTTGTGGCTGCTCCCGCCTTGAAGGTCTTCAAGGCTGGGCTGGATGAGGGCTTGAGCGACCTGTTCTAGTGGGAGGTGTCCCTGCCTATGGCACAGGGGGGTTGGAACTGGATGATCTTTGAGGTCCCTTCCAACCTAAACCATTCTATGACTCTGTGATATAAAAGTATTTCCACACATATATACAGATGAATTTGTAGTTACAGTAAAAATGACAGTCCATTGCATGTCTCATTGTTCCATCATCTTTGGCACAAGTGAAGTCCACCAAAGCTGCATTTTGAGAAGCATGTTACGCTGCATAATATGCCACCCAGAAAAAAAAAACCCACCAAAACAATGTGGTACAAAAGCAGAGCCAGAAGGGAATCAGAGGTGAGAGGTTACCAGCAAAAGAAGTGACAAGAAATAAGGCTTCAAACCCAGGATCTATCAACACTGTCCAAGTATACTGAGAAACTCCTGATTCTTCTAAACTTTAAACCAAACATCAAGTTACAGATAACCATGTTAATTGAAAAAGTGACTGTATTTCTAACAAAATGGCTAACTGACCATTTAGTAATGATGCTTTCTTGCAGGCAATTAGAAAACAATATAGGAGGCTGAAACCTAATTCTGCTCCTGTAAAAGGAGTGAAAGGCTTTTTATAGCCTTCAGCAGTAACTAGTCAAAAAAAATTATTTGAGTCATCTTTTTCAACACCTCTGACTGATAAAAGGAAACACACCTTTGGATCATTGCTGATACCCTGCCAAAGGCAGTAGCTCACAGAAACCAGGGAGAAGTGCATCCTGAGAAACCAAAGTAGCTGCTGGTCTGCAACAGCTCCCTGAGTTCCAGCTGCTGCAGGCTGTTCTTGTTAAGTCACAGTGGTGAAATGCCTGCTCAGCCATAGGCATCCCTCTTTACCTGTAAGGCTGCTATAGGGAATCACAATCACAGGTGACTGGGAAGTACAAACAAACCCACTATTATAATGAAAAGACCTTAGACCACCTTCTGAAACACTGCACAGTACAAATACACAGGAATTTTTGGAGTCATCTACGGATAGGAAAGGAGCCTGCACTTTTTAATGGCAGGAGACTACGACTCCCAGAATAGTCCCAGGGGATTCATTAATGTCTTTTCTGCAACTTAAATGCAGTGAGCTGTTTAGGAACTGCATCTCCTTCAGCCCCACTAAGAGATACTTCTATCACAGACACTTCGCTGATTTCTGCAATCATTGTCCAACCATTATCCCTAGCACCACAGAATTAACCAGGCTGGAAAAGACCTCTAGGATTATCAAGCCCAGCCTATCACCTAACCCTTCTAATTAACTAAACCATGGCACTAAGTGCCTCATACAGCCTCCCCTTATACACCTCCAGAGACCCCACCACCTACCCATGTAGGTTACAGCCTCTGTGGTTTTGCTGGAGACCAGAATCAGGTAACGGAACAAAAACCAGGTGAAAGGTAAAGCCACAATCTTGCCATAACAACTCTGATTTCTTATAAACACAACACTGAAGCTTTGAGGTTTAAAGGAAAATCAGAGTAAGAAAAAGCACAGCCCACTTAACAAAAAGCACAGCATAGTAAAGCAGTTGCAGAAATCATACATTGAAAGCAGCAAACTGTTTTGAAGCTACATAACTTTGCACAGTCATTCAGAAACATATGTACACAGCTGTGCCTCCCTGCAGAACTGCTGCCTCACATTTTGGCACAGTAAACAGACCTCTGAAGCTGCCTGCACTTCTTTGTGCATGTAGGTTTGCTTACATGAAAAAAGTGATAGCAACGTAGTGTTTCAGTTCTAGTCACCTCATTTTCAGTGTTTAAGACTGTGCTGTGACCTAAACTATTCTTCACTGGCCTGTCATCAGCTAAGAATTAGTCTACAGCTAAGCATCACAGAGTAAATGGCAGCTCTGTTGGCAACCAATATTTTCTTGTCATCTCTTCTCGACAGCTGACTGGCACAGACACAGTAGAGAAAAAAAAAAAGGATGCTTTAAAGATGTTTTTAAGGTGGTGTGGTAAAGGAGGATACTGTTTGCCCATCTGCCATACACAGTTCTTTAACTTGGATAAATCATCCCAAAACACAACTAAAAACACTTGCAGAAGAGTTGCCTTATCTGAGATCCAGGCATGTTTGCCAAGAGAACAACTGTAAGACTTCAACTGCTGGTGCATTATTGTTTCTCACCTGTAAATGTAAAGCACATCTATTGCTCTTTCAAAGCCAAAATCCCATCCAATATCACACAGGTTACAAGACAGCCAAGCTATTTTGAACATACACCTTTATTTGGTAGAAGCAGGTTAACTTCATTTCTGACTAGACACTGTTTATAAGCTGGATGCAGCATTTTCTGCCTATCTGCTATTGCAAGGAACAGATATTTAGGCTAGTGTATGGATTCATCTTTAGAAGCTGCACTTTGAATACTATTAGTGCCAGTACAGCATCCTCACAGGCATCAAGTTCCTTCAATTTCTTTAAACAAAAGACCCTCAAGTTGACTCAGCAGAAGGAGATTCCAAACAGTAATGTCACATCCTTAATATATCACAAACCTTGGTCAGAAAGGAGAGATCAAACCAAAACAGACAAGTACTTCCTAGAATCATAGAATCAGTCAGGGTTGGAAGGGACCACAAGGATCATCTAGTTCCATAACTCCCCTGCCATAGGGAGGAACATCCCACCCTATATCAGGCTGGCCAGAGCCTCATCCAGCCTGGCCTCTGTAACCATCATCAAATCAAATATGTCTCTGCTACAATATTTGATGGTTCTAAACCATGACATTAAATAGCCAGTCTGAAAAACATAACTCCTAAAATATCCTGCATTTCTGTAATTTGAAACTAACCAGAATAGATACAGTAAGAAATCCTGGAGAAGAGGAGGTGACCTCATTGACATCTACAACTACCTAAAGGGAGGTTGCAGCCAGGTGGGTGTTCATCTCTTCTCCCAGGCAACCAGCAACAGAATGAGGGGCACAGTCTCAAGTTGTGCTGGGGGAGGTATAGTCTGGATGTTAAAAGGAAGAAGTTCTTGACAGAGAGAGTGATTGGCATTGGAATGGGCTGCCCAGGGAGGTGGTGGAGTCACCATTCCTGGAGGTGTTCAAAGCAAAGCCTGGATGGCGCACTTAGCACCATTGGATAGGGCTGGGTGCTAGGCTGGACTGGATGATCTTGGAGGTCTCTTCCAACCTGGCCTATTCTATTCTATTCTATTCTATTCTATTCTATTCTATTCTATTCTATTCTATTCTATTCTATTCTATTCTATTCTATTCTGTTCTGTTCTGTTCTATTCTATTCTATTCTAAATCCAATTGATAAGCCTGTTAGACAATACATCAAATATCTAACTGGAAGATGAGTAAATCATATAAGGCAAAATCACAACACCTTTTTTTTTTTTTTTTTAATAAATATGCTGCCTCTTCTCAAAAGAGATAAGCAATGATATTTGTTAAAACGATACCTGGTAATACTCATCAGATGGCTCTGGTGTAAAACAGTTCACATCCAGCACTTCAGCAGGCACCCAGGGTAACAAAACGCACTTCCTGATCAAGCGATCCGTTTCCCCGTAGGCATAATCTCGAGTCACTTCATCTGCAGCAAAACAGGAACAACCTTCTAGGAACTGCCATTGTTTCTTCAGGAGAAAAAAAAAAAAAGTCTTTTCCAGGTGTGCTGGTTTGAGCTAATTGGAGAATTTGAGTGAGAAATTAGACTATTGGCTGAGAAAGGAAAACACAGTATGGCACTGCACCCCAGAGTTTTACTGAGAAAGAAAAATAAATTGTTTTTAAGAACTGTTCCCAAAACATTAGATATCAGATGGTTTCTGACCGCTCTGGCTGCAGCTGCTTCTCTTGCATGGTCTCCTTTCCCTTTGTCTTGGTAGCTAACTCTCAGTAATTCTACTAACTACTTTCCTACTTCTAATCCTCCCTGGCCAAGCTTATCTTCAGCATTAACAGGTGCTGGGGAAGGGGCGAAAGGTGGTAGGGGGTGGTTGGTTACCCCTCTTGGGGATTTTGGTCTCTGGGAGGGGTGTGCTGTTTCTGTATTACCTTTTCATTGTATGTATCTGTAAATATCTGTTATATTTTGTAAATATTTGCTTGTATATTGTGCATAGCTGTAAATATAAAGCTTCATTTATCAATTTCCAGTGTTCTGAGTCCTAGCCTGGGGTTTATATCAAAAGGTAGGGGGGCAGGTAACTTCTTAAACCACTACACCAAGCCACATCAGAGAAACGACAGGTCAACAGTTAACAATAATGCCACAACTTCTGTTATTTAAATGTAAAATTAGAGATAAAGAACTACATTGAAAAGAGGGTTATTGAGGGTACAAAAATTGGTACAAAACATCTGACTTGGGTCAGTTTAGTCAAGACAGCTCGACTCTCCTTCACGTGATGGGGACATAAGCATCCCCAAATCAAGATTAGAGGAGCAAATGACTGGCCTGTCATTTCCCAACTTCCAGTCTTTGAATTTCTGAATCAGACTAAAAACATAGACCTCTAAGGATGTTTTTCCCTCAACTCTGATGATCGAATCATCAGTTTCACCTTAGTGAATGCAATGATGCAAGACTTAAGTTCTCTATTAAAAAAGAACATTAGTAATGTTGTTGACTGCTAAAGGCCTTTATCTTAGATGAATCATAGAATGGCTTAGGTTGGAAGAGACTGCAAAGATCATCCAGTTCCAACCCCTCTGTGACATAGGCAGGGACACCTCCCACTAGAACAGCTCCCTCAAGACCTCATCCAGCCTGGCCTTGAACACCTCCAGGGAGGGAGCAGCCACAACCTCCCTGGGCAACCTGTGCCAGTGCCTCACCACTCTCACTGTGAAAAACCTCCTAACATCCCGTTCAAATCTCCCCTCTGCCAATTCGAACCCATTCCCCCTCGTCCTGTCATTACAAGACCTTGTGAATAGTCCCTCCCCAGGCTTCCTGTAGGCCCCCTTCAGATACTGGAAGGTTGCTATAAGGTCTATATATAACTGGAAGGTTACTGTAAGGTCTATATATATAGTTATGGAAATACCAGGCAGAGAATGTTTTCATTGTATAGCACTGCAAATGTGCAGTCATTTTGGTCTTGAAATGTTTGCTCTACTGTGTGATGTTCAGTGATTTCTAAGGGTACTCCTCTGCTCTTGTGGGCATTAAACCTCCCCAGACTCACACACACTTACCACCAGTTTCAAGGTCTCTTAAAGGCCAGAGAAGAGTGTAGGCAATTTGTTGAGGCATATAAAAGAGAGGTGCTGTTGCAAAGCTAGGCTGATCCGAGTGCTGAATGCGTGATCCAAATTCATCCATAATGTACCAGACAGGAACCTTCTCCTCTGCAGTCTGTGTGATTGGAGAGACAGAGAAGAAACTGCACATATCAGCTGTTAGAAAAGCACCCTGACACCTCCTGCATAATTTCTCTGTTTCCTACAAGACTGTGTGCAGATGCTGGGTACAGAACAACACTGTGGCTCTGAAGGTAAGCCAATCTAGCATGCAGCCACTGCTGGGAACGACCTGTTCCCAACTGAACTGCACAGTCCCATCCTCTTTCTTATGCTACTGCTATTGCCTATTGGATCCACTTCTCTACTAAACCAGCCAGTTCAGGGAGATAAACCAGCAGAAGGCTGCTTGATAGAATTAGTTTTCATTCCACTTCTGTCGGAATCAGTTTGGGAAGTTGCAGTTTACAGCTTAAGACTGAAGGAGAGCAGAACTGCCTCCTGCAACAACCTCTGGCTGTGTTGAGGTTGCACCATTACCTCATCATAATGAAATCCTGAATGAATGAAGTTTAAATTGCTTGGTAGTACTACTGTCACCTTTTTTTAGAGAGGCAGAAATGGAACACAGAGATTAGGCTTAAGATTTTCAAGCAGCCAAGTGCCAGAAAGGAGAAGAGAAAACATATTCAACTACAGGTGAATCATGTTACCTCTTGAAAAGTGTTTTCCTGGAAGACAAATAATCCAACCTGACTCACTAGTCATTTATGACAACAAGATAGGACACAAAGACATAGAAGATAGAAAGACTGAGAGGGACTGCTGAGATTCCCCTTTTGTCTTGAAGAGAAAGCAGTCACAACAAATTCATTTCTCAGTAATTTTTTAAGCCTGGTTATGCTGACCTGAGCTGATACTTTAATGGAAGAGGTTGACCACTCACTCCAGAAACTGACCTCAAGCCTCTGAGCTAACAGGTGCAGCCTGGTCATGCTCACAGGGCTTAGGGTTAGCCATGCCCATTCTGCATAGGGCTTTATCCAAAGAATTGATCTTTCTCCTCTTTAACCCAACAGACTCACAGCAGCACAGTAGCTTTATGGCAGACTACACAGGAGGGTTATTAACTGAACCCTGAGGCTTGTGCTCCCTCAGCACGTGAAGGTGTTTGGAGGTTCAGGACATGCTAGTAGATTGCTGAAGGACATAGGGCCTAAGGACTGAACCTGGTGTGGTCTTCTCCATGCTACCTAAGCATGGCAGCCTTTGGAGTAAGCTCTGACTAGAAACAGGCACCACCTTGAAGCTAGGAGGCTCTCACATGAAGAAACAGGCTGCACCTTAAAGCTAGGAGCCTCTCACATGAAGAAACAGGCTCCACCTCAAAGCTAGGAGCCACTCACGTGAAGAAACAGACTGCACCTCAAAGCTAGGAGCCACTCACATGAAGAAACAGACTGCACCTCAAAGCTAGGAGCCTCTCATGTGAAGAAACAGGCTCCACCTTGAAGCTAGGAGGCTCTCACATGAAAGTGAGCCATCATTTACACAGCATCAGTTGCCAGATACAAACTAGGAAGTTATTTGACAGCATAGATATGTTCCTGGTGTGTAAAGTACTCTTTACAAGTGAGGAAAACTGTGAGCATAGCTGAGATACACACTTTTAAGCGAGACAGTTGATGCATGAGAAGTTCTTACTTTCACTACAAGAAAGTTTGAGTAGAAAAAAATTTTTAAAAACCCCAAATTCACACAACACAGAAGCAGACCTCCCTACTGTTTCGCAGGAGACTGTTCCCATCTCTGTAACCCCCCACCCTCCACAGCTCTCATCAGAAAGCTGGTAACAAGCCACTGTGCAATTCAGCCTTCCAAGTAGAGCAAATGCCTGGTGAGGAGCCTTGTTTAATTGAGAAGGTTATCTTTGTTGAGCCAGCCAGACACTGGAACGTCCTCACGCAGGACTGCACAGAACTTTGCAGCATGCTAAGTAAGCTGTGTAGACTCACCCCTTGGGAAAGCTGATAGGTCTGGTTGTACTTCCACATTTCCTGCAGCACCTGCTCCACACTGCCCTCGTCCGGGAGCTCTCCGTGGAAGTCGACTCCCATGAGGTTTGCCATCCTGTGCAGTAACCCAGGTATGTGCAGCAGCTGCTGGCGGGCTTGCTCCACACGGTATGTCCAGGCATGGTCGATGAGGAAAATGCTTGAAGAAAATGTAGGTAACATGGCAAGGTGTATATATGTGGTTTTGGGTTTTTTTTAAAGCATATTAGGCTAAATGTCCTGCAAATAACAGCTGCATGTCCAGGTAGGTGGTTTGATAACTCCCCTGATGTCTGTTGGAAATACAACACAGCAGAGAGGGAGCAATCCTGAGGGTTCCTCGAGTGTGTGTAGAATGACTTCCTAACACAGATGGTGAGTGAGCCAACTAGGGAAGGTGCCCTGCTGAACATGTTGTTTGTGAGCAGAAAAGGACTGGTGGGCAATGTAATGCATCCAAAGCTGGAGGTGGGGAGATTCAGACTGGATGCGAGGAGGAAGTTCTTCACCATGAGAACCTGGAATGGGTTGCACCGGGAGGTGGTTGGGGCCACATCCTTGGAGGTGTCTAAAGTCAGGCTGGTTGAGGCTGTGGGCAGCCTGATCTAGGGTAGGGTGTCCCCAGGCATGGCAGGGGGTGTTGGAACTGGCTGATCCTTGTGGTCCCTTCCAACCATGACTGATTCTATGAATGGCTGGGGGCTGTTTCTGACATAATGATAATGAAATGACATAATTCTCAGTTGCAGGAGAAGACAGGAGGTCAGCAGGCCTGCCACCTTGGACATTCAGCAGGCAGATTTTGGCCTGGTTCAGAGACTGGTGGACTGAGTCCCTTGGGAGGCAGTCCTGAAGGGAGCAAGGAGTCCAGGAAGGCCAGATACTGTACAAGAGGGATGTCTTAAAAGGTGCAGGCACAGAACATCCCCATGTTCTGAAAGAAGAGTGGGCAGGGAAGAAGCATGGCCTGGCTGAAGAGAGATATTTCATTGCTGTAGAGGGAGAAAAGGAGAGTCTGTGGTCGTTGGAAGAAGGGGGCAGGACACTAAGAAGGACTACAAGGTTGTCATGAGACTATGCAGGGAGAAAATGAAGAGACAAAGCCCAACCTGAAATAAATTTGTCTTCAGCTGTTAAACAGGAAATGCTTCTACAAATACATTGGCAACAACAGGAGGACTAAGGAGAATCTCTGTCCTTTGTGGATTCAGGGAGGAAGTTAGCAGCCCAGGATGAGGAAAAGGCTGAAGTACTCAATACCTTCTTTGCCTCAGTCTTCAGCAGCAAGACCAGCTGTTCCCTGGACACCCACTCTGAACTGGAATGTGGGGATGAAACCCCAACAGTCCAGGAGAAGACTGCTAGTGACCTACTGCACCACTTAGACATACCTGAGCCTACGGGGTTGGATGGCAGATACCCAAAGGTTCTCAGAGAGATGGTGGAAGTGCTCACCAAGCCACTTTCCACCAATTTTCAGCAGTCCTGGCTAGCTAGGGAGGTCCCAGCTGACTGGAGAGAGTGTTGAGGGCAGGAAGGCTCTGCAAGACTCTGCAGAGTCATCTGGATGGACTGGATCAATGAACTAAGGTCAGCTGTATCAGGTTTAACAAAACCAAGCGGAATGCTACAGGCTTGGGGCAGAGTGGCTGAAAAGCTGCCTGACAGAAAAGGCCCTGGGGGTGCTGGTTAACAGCCAGCTGAACATGAGCCAGCAGTGTGCTCAGGTGGCCAAGGCAAAAGGCATCCTGGCCTCTATCAGCAAAAGTGTGGCCAGCAGGAGTGCGGAAGTGACCGTGCCCCTGTACTTGGCACTGGTGAATACTGTGTTCATTTCTTAGCCCCTCACTACATGAAGGACATTGAGTCGCTGGAGGACAAGAATGCTGGTGAAGGGTCTAGAGAAGTCTTACAAGCTGAAGCAACTGGGATTGTTTAGTCTGGAGAAGTCTGATGGGAGACCTCATTGCTCTCTACAACTATCTGAAAGAAGGCTGCAGTGAGGTGGGGTATGATCTCCCTAGGCGATAGAATGAGAGGAATTGGCATGAAATTGATCCAGGGAAAGTTTAGACTGGATATTAGGAAAAGTTTCTTTACTGAAAGAGTGGTCAGGCACTGGAATAGGTTGCTCAGGGAGGTGGTGGAGTCACTGTCTCTGGTGTTCCAAGGAACGTGTGGACATGGCACTTGGGGGCAAGGCTGAATAGCCATAGTGGTCTTAAGTTGACTCAACAATCTCAGAAGTCTTTTCCAACTGAAACAATTCTATGATTCTACAAGGTCTTTTGTACCTAATGTGACCTATAGCAGTAGGTTGAGAGATCTTTAAAAAGCCTGCATCATTAACTATTAAAAGGAAAAAAAGGGGGTTTTTTTTACTGTTTGGGATTTTTTTGGGGGTGTTTTGCAACAACTCCACCTTCACAAAACTACCCCACCACTGGCATTTCAGAATTTTGAAACATGACAGCTGTCACGTACGTGGAGTATGCTGGAACAATCACTGCATCTCAGAGTCCACATTCAGGAGAAATCTCATTTAATTTTAAAATTGAAAGACTTCAGAGGATGCCTTTGGAAACCTGTTAGCAAATAGGTGTGCTGGTGCTCTGCTCCTACGTTCCAATGCACCTGAACACTGCAAAGAAGCCCAAGACTATTCATAGAATCAGTCAGGGTTGGAAGGGACTAAAAGGATCATCCAGTTCCAATCCCTCTGCCATGCCCAGGGACATCCTACCCTAGATCAGGCTGCCCACAGCCTCTGCCAGCCTGGCTGCAAACACCTCCAGGAAAGTGGCCCCAACCACCCACCCTGGGCAACCCACTCCAAGGCCTCACCACTCTCATGCTCAACAACTTCCTCCTCACATCCAATCTGAATCTCCCCCGCTCCAGCTTTGCTCCATTCCCCCTAGTCCTGTCACTACCTGAGAGCCTAAAAAGTCCCTCTCCAGCTTTTCTGTAGGCCCCCTTCAGATACTGGAAGGCCACAAGGTCATCTTGGAGCCTCCTCTTCTCCAGACTGAACAGCCCCAACTCTTTCAGTCTGTCCTCATAGCAGAGGTGCTGCAGCCCTCTGATCATCCTCATGGCCCTTCTCTGGACACACTCCAGCATGTCCACATCCCTCTTGTAATAGGGGCTCCAGAACTGCATGCAGTACTCCAGGTGGAGTCTCACTAGGGCAGAGTAGAGGCACCAGGGTGGAGTAGAGGAGGAGCTGATTTGAATTTTGCAATTTATGTGTGTTCACACATTTAGAGAGGCAATCACTCAGGTCAAGCCAGGCATGTAAAAGCAGATACTTACACTTCGTGTTGACTTTACCTGGGAAGACTAAATTTAGATAAGCAGACAAAGTCTATGTATTGGTTTAGCTAGCTCCCCTGAGGACAAAAGCTTAATAAATAGACTTAATTTGATTTGGAAGTAAAAAAGTAAACTTTAATAGTAAGTAAGAGGTATTTTGGTAAGGGGAATCACAAAAGATAGGAGGAAGGGAAACAAAATACAGGTATACAACCAGTAGATGAAAATGAGTGGAGTTGGATCCAGATGGTGAAGTTATATTGATGGTAGATGCAGATGGATGCAAAATGATAGTGCATGCAGGGTTAGGGAAAAAAGTTCCAGAGGTGGTTGCTCTCCCCACATGTGTGCTGGAGAAACAGCAGGAAAAAGCAGGATGCAGCTGCCTGGTGAAGGAGCAGGAGCAAGAGAAGAGGGGAACAGGAAGTTCCTCTGCCTTTTATAGAGGGTCCAGACAGCAAGTACGAGGGGCTAAACACAACACCTGGGGGGCAGGTCAGACCACCCCAGAGAGGAGCCAGGAACACCTGGGGTCATGTTCAGCCTCCAGATGGGGTTAACCTTTTACAGTCTAAAAATCCAAGAACAAAGAAGTATGAAAGCCCTGGCAAAAGAATTGCTTCAGAATTGAGCAGAACTGTGTGCAGTTCTGGAGCCCCCAGCACAAGAAGGACATGGAACTGCTGGAGAGACACCAAAGGAGAGCCACGAAGACGATCAGAGGGCTGGAGCACCTCTGCTATGAGGACAGGCTGAGAGAGTTGAGACTTTTCAGCCTGGAGAAGAGAAGGCCTCGAGGAGACCTTATAGCAACCTTCCAGTATCTGAAGGGGGCCTACAGGAGGGCTGGGGAGGGACTATTCACAAGGTCTTGTAATGACAGGATGAGGGGGAATGGGTTCAAACTGGCAGAGGGGAGATTTGAACGGGATGTTAGGAGGAAGTTCTTCACAGTGAGGGTGGCAAGACACTGGCACAGGTTGCCCTGGGAGGCTGTGGCTGCTCCCTCCCTGGATTTGTTCAAGGCCAGGCTGGATGAGGTCTTGAGGGACCTGTTCTAGTGGGAGGTGTCCCTGCCTGTGGCACAGGGGGGTTGGAACTGGATGATCTTTGAGGTCTCTTCCAACCTAAACCATTCTATGATTCTACGAATGGTGTTTAGATCTCCAGCAGAGCTGGCTTCATCTCAGTCTTGTTTAATTAAGAGATGACAAACAGCCTGCTCTCTGTTTGAAAGCAGTAAAACCAGGAAAAAAAAAACTACAAAAAACTGTACTGTAACATTAAGCTGCTCCTTAGGGCAACTTATTTTCTAGTTCTATAGCTGCATACTAATCTCATACTCATGAGAGATAAACTGATTGTGAAAAAAGCAAAACAGTAACTTGATGTCAGTCACATATGCATGCACACCACAGTCACATGGTCAACACCCTTAAATTGTATTTTAGCCAACTGCAGGAAATGCAATAATCCACGGACCATTACTTTGAAATTGATTAGCACCTCCTTAGCCTGAGACTTGTAAAGGTCACCATTTTTACTTCGGGTTTTCACCCCCTCCCATAGGGGAACAGGTTTGCAGATGAAAGTTTTGGTTTATTCCTGCACAAATTTTATTCTATTCTCTTCTAAATCATTTCAAGGCTTTTTTTTTTTTTTTTCTTTTCCCTGTTTTCTCCCTCAGATTACCCAAACCAGTTTCTAAGCATCTTCCTGTATGAGTTCAAAACATCAAGATACTTGCACTCCTAGTACCTGTTGCTACATGTGCCTCATAGCATGCACTTTTTCCTCAAACAGGCAGCTACACCTTATAGCAAGAGGATTTCTGAACAGGATCAAGTAAGTTTTAACACAAAATACCCATATCATTTTAGGGTTTCAGGCTGCTGAAAAACTGAACACTAGTTCACAGGATCACAGGACATTAGGGGTTGGAAGGGACCCAAATTGATCATTGAATCCCCCCTGCTGGAGCAGGACCACACAATCTAGCTGAGGTCACAGAGGAACACATCCAAACAGGCCTTGAAAGTCTCCAGAGAAGGAGACTCCACAACCTCTCTGGGGAACCTGTTCCAGTGCTCTGTGACCCTTACAGCAAAGAAGTTCACCCTTGTGTTGAGGTGGAACCTCCTGTGCTGCAGCTTACATCCATTGCTCCTTGTCCTATCACAGGGAGCAAGGGAGCAGAGCCTGTCTCCCTCCTCCTGACACCCAGCCCTCAGGTATTTATAAACATTTATCAAATCCCCTCTCAGTCTTCTCTTCTGCAGACTAAAAAGCAGCCTCTGACATCAGTGGAACAGGTTGCCCAGGGAGGTTGTGGCTGCTCCCTCCCTGGATGTGTTCAAGGCCAGGCTGGATGAGGTCTTGAGCGACCTGATCTAGTGGGAGGTGTCCCTGCCTATGGCATGGAATTAGAACTGGATGACCTTTGAGGTCTCTTCCAACCTAAACCATTCTGTGATTCTATGATCACTACTCACCTGTTGGGATTGGAGGCCTGAAGCCCATTCTCATTTGTTACTATAACTTTGAAGCTAGGTTCACTTCCAGGGTTTGGTTTCTTTTTTAATTCTTCTTCCATTTCTTCATCGCCTTCTTCCTCCTCATCCACCTCTTCTACTTGCATTATCCCAAAGTAGTCACCAGCATCAAATACCTGACATGGAAACCACACAGAACACCAACTGTGAGTGCACCCTCAGCAAGTTTGCAGATGACACCAAGCTGTGTGGCACAGTTGACTTGCTGGAGGGGAGGGATGCCATCCAAAGGGACCTGCAAAGGCTGGAGAGGTGGGCCCAGGCCAAAATCATGAAATTGAACAAGGCCAAGTGTAAGGTCCTGCACCTGGGTCACTGCAATCCCAAGCACAACTCCAGGCTGGGTGGGGAATGGCTGGAGAGCAGCTCTGAGGAAAAGGACCTGGGGGTCTGGGTGGATGAGAAGCTCAACATGAGCCAGCAGTGTTCACACATGGCTCAGACAGCAACTGTGTGCTGAGCTGCATTAAGAGAGGCATTAGCAGCAGGGCAAGGGAGGGGATTCTGCCCCTTTACTCTGCTCTCCTCAGACCCCACCTGCAGTACTGTGTGCAGTTCTGGAGCCCCCAGCACAAGAAGGACATGGAACTGCTGGAGAGAGTCCCGAGGAGGGCCATGAAGATGCTCAGAGGGCTGCAGCACCTCTGCTATGAGGACAGGCTGAGAGAGTTGGGGCTTTTCAGCCTGGAGAAGAGAAGGCTTTGAGGAGACTTTATAGCAGCGTACCAGTATCTGAGGGGGGCCTACAGGAAGGCCTACAGGGAATGACTGTTCACAAGGTCTTGTAATGACAGGACAAGAGGGAATGGGTTCAAACTGGCAGAGGGGAGATTTGAACGGGATGTTAGATAGAAATTCTTCACAGTGAGGGTGATGAGACACTGGCACAGGTTGCCCAGGGAGGTTGTGGCTGCTTCCTCCCTGGAGGTGTTGAAGGCCAGGCTGGATGAGGTCTTGAGTGACCTGCTCTAGTGGGAGGTGTCCCTGCCTATGGCACAGGGGGGTTGGAACTGGATGATCTTTGAGGTCTCTTCCAACCTGGACCATTCTATGATTCTATGGTTGAGGCAGCACCTGGTAATGCAGAGTGCAACAGTGAAAGGCACTTGGGGCACTTGTAGACAATTTTGGCCTGGAATGCCAATCTTTAACAGACAAACAAACACCATTTGTTCTTTCACATTTTCACAGACCTGTTTTGTTTCTGAAGTTTCTTTAGTTAATACTGGCAGGAAGCTATATGGGTTTCTTTGGTAACAATAGGTCGTCTACTACTACTACTGCTCTGTTAGTTTAACTCCCCAAAGAATTTTTGAAGCTGAAAACAGAGCATCTTTGCTCAACTTTGCTAAAATCAACCATTTAATACCTAGAAAAAAAAACCTAGAAGTTATCCAGACTCCACAACTATACTAAAGTATATTAAAGTCCCTGAAGAAAAAAAGACCTTCTACCAATTCAGTTCTGAACCAGTTAAGAAACCTCAGCATGTTTTCCCCTCTCTTCTTTCACTACAAAAGAAACTACCTGTGCTTATTCACCTTTATGAGGTGGGAGATTCCTTATACTGCTGTAAGTTAAAGTCTGTATTACCTCTACTAATGTTTACATTCCTGCCTACTCTGGGCACAAAGCCTTTATCTAGAACCTAACTTAAGTAGGTCACTATACAGGTTTATCCTCCATCCCAAATCTTGCCAAATGGTGAGCCAGCCTATCTTTCTCAGAACTGAAACTCTGCTGACAACTTCCACAATTTCAAAGTGAACATTTGCTTTTAAGGGAAAAAAAAAAAAGAAAAAAAAAAAGGGAATATCTTCAAGAAATTAAATGCCTTTCAGAGGGAATCATCTTACTAAGTCAGTCAGATGTTACAAAACAAGCTAGGCAGGGATAAATAAATAATTTGTCTCAGTGTAATCTCACTAATAAGTCACAGGGAAGGAGAGAGACCTGGGTCCCCACACCTGGAGCTGTTTCAGGCCAGGCTGGATGAGGCTCTGCAAAACCTGATCTAGGGTAGGGTGTCTCTGCCCATGGCAGGGGGGTTGGACCTAGCTGATCCTTGTGGTGCCTTCCAACCCTGACTGATTCTATGATTCTGTAAGTGTAAGCTGTAGAGTTAGTGGTTTAACCTGCCCACTGTTTTAACCTAGTCCTTAATGCCACATTTATTAGAAGTCATTACCTCTAGACCATGACAATTTATGAGCTGTAAAACCTAGTGGCAGCGACAAGCTTTGATTCACTTGTATAAGAATGTTCCTTCTGATAAGCCCTAACAGGGCAGTGAGGAAATCAACTCCACACCTGTTGAGCAAAGGTGCCCACAGACAGCTAGCAAGAGAGGAAGGTGGTGGGGAAAGAACACCTACTTCAGATCCTAAGCCACAGCATTGCATGGCAGAGCAGACTGAAGTGGCAATTAAGCCACAGCAGGCATCATAGATCATATAGGTGTAGTGGTTGTAGTTTACAACCACCTAAAGGGAGGTTGTATCCAGGTGAGGTTTGGTGTCTTCTCCCAGGCAACCAGCAACAGAACAAGGAGACTATTTACAAGGTCTTGTAATGACAGGACAAGGGGGAATGGGTTTAAACTGGCAGAGGGGAGATTTAAACAGGATGTTAGGGAGAAAGTTCTTTACTGTGAGGGTAGTGAGATACTGGAACAGGTTGCCCAGGGAGGCTGTGGCTGCTTCCTCCCTGGAGGTGTTCAAGGCCAGGCTGGATGAGGTCTTGAGCAACCTGTTCTAGTGGGATGTGTCCCTGCCTATGGCCCAGGTGGGGTGGAACTGGATGAGTTTTGAGCTCTCTTCCAACCTAAACCATTCTATGATTCTATGACACAGTCTCAAGTTGTGCTGGAGGAGGTATAGGCTGGATATTATGAAGAAGTTCTTGACAGAGAGTGATTTGTATTGGAATAGGCTGCCCAGGGAGGTGGTGGAGTCACTGTCTCTGGAGGTGCTCAAGAAAAGCCTGGATGGAGCACTTAGTGCCATTGGATAGGGCTGGGTGCTAGGTTGGACTGGATGAGCTTGGAGGTCTTTTCCAACCTGGCTGATTCTATTCTATTCTATCTCCAAACAAGATCCAAGTGGCAAGTAAGGTGCCTGAAATTCCCTCCTGAGGATCAGGGCATAATATTGTCCTTTAGGCTGGGGAGTGGAAACAAAAAAAAAAAAAGAAAAGAAAAGGATGCCAACATTTTGGCTAACTCCACATACACACTTCTCTTAAGGTGAAGAAAATCACTTTTCTTTGGCAAAAAAAAAACCAACCCACAGCCCCTCTGGAGATTAAAAACACATCTATTTGTAAAAAAATCAGAAACTATCCTCCACATCAGCAGGCATAGAAATAGCTAGCAGTTCTAATTTAGTCCTAGTTTCCCAGTTTTGCTAGATGGATGGTAACAGAGTAAGCAATACCACAACTCTTGCTGTTGTAACTGTACCTATCCGTGCTCCTTTAAGTCTCTGCTCAGCTGCCTGTAAGTTTCACAGCCCTTCACCTAACTGCAGATGGGGCTCAACAAAAGGAAGAGTCCTTCCTTGTGCTGCTGTCAGTGCTGCTCAGAGTTCATTTTCATCAGTTTGACTCCCAGCTGGATCAACTCGCTGATCTGGCTCACCACAGAGGTCCTAATGCCAACCAAAAGCAGGCAGCAGAGAAGTGCATGAGAGGGTAAACAACATTCCCTGAAGTGATGCTTCAGCTCAGTCAGGAGTTGATCCCAACTCCTCAACTAGCAGAAACCACAGCTAAGTGCTTGGCAGGTGTTAGAAGCTAAAACCCACAAATGTAATTCACTGGGCACCACTTGACACCTGGCAAAGTATTGCCATGTGTATGCTTTCTACACCTGACATTTGTCCTCAAGATTTTGTAAGAGCTGAGCCAGCTGCTGACTCTGAGGTCAGCTTTCTCCTGCCACAGGCACCACCCATTTACTATACACCCATGACTAACGTTCCTATCAAGTCCTTCTACAATTGAGGGAGGCTGATGGCTTTATATTTTATTAAACATCAATCCAAAACATAACAGTCAAAGGGCCTCAAATCCTCTAAACGATCCCTTTGAATTTGTCCCTCCCACACAGCATCAGCTGCATGAGGTTGTAATTAGCAAAAGCTCTCCACTTTTAACACCTTTTCAGGACAATTATGCTAAGAAGAGCTCTCCTTGAGAATTGGTAACTTTGAAATAAATTAACTAAGTGTGTTACTCATCTGAAACAATTCACACTTCCTTGGAGCAGCAGCTCAAAATGATCTTACTCAGTGGTCTTTTTGTGATTTTTTTTTCCTGTTGGGTTTTGTAACATTCACAATTGATACTGCAAACAGTTCAGTAGGGAACTGATTGCTCTGGTAGTATGGAGACATGGTAGATGGTGGATGAAACAGTTGTCCTCCTCTCCCCTCCCTTCAAGAGGATCTGTCACACTGTGAACCTGGTTAATACAGCAGCTCCATTAAAGGACTCTTAAGCTATTTACCCAAGCCCCAACTGGGTAAGATTACACTATCAGTGTGAAATGTATAATGGCTGGCTTGAAGCAGAACATATAGATGTGGTGTTTAGGGACGGAGGATAGAGGTAGACTGATCACCTTAAACATGTTTTCCAAAAGTAATGCACCAAAGTCATACTCTGTACAAGACAGAAAAGGAGTAGAAACACAACTCCAGGCTGGGTGGTGAGTGGCTGGAGAGCAGCTCTGAGGAAAAGGACCTGGGGGTCTGGGTAGATGAGAAGCTCAACATGAGCCAACAGTGTGCACACACGGCCCAGACAGCAACTGTGTGCTGGGCTGCAGCAAGAGCAGCTGTGGGCAGCAGGGCAAGGGAGGGGATTCTCCCCCTTTACTCTGCTCTCCTCACACCCCACCTGGAGTACTGTGTGCAGCTCTGGAGCCCCCAGCACAGGAAGGACATGGAAGTGTTGGAGAGAGTCCAGAGGAGGGCCACAAAGATGCTCAGAGGGCTGCAGCACCTCTGCTATGAGGACAGGCTGAGGGAGTTGGGACTTTTCAGCCTGGAGAAGAGAAGGCTTC
>VWZI01021778.1:116045-194851 GCA_013396835.1 Psilopogon haemacephalus | reverse complement strand
TCTCTCTCCTCAGGGCTGCTCTCCAGCCAGTCACTGCCCAGCCTGCATTTGTGCTTGGGATTGCTTCAACCCAGCTGCAGGACCTTGCACTTGGCCTTGTTGAACCTCATGAGGTTGGCTTGTGCCCACCTCTGCAGCCTGTCCAGGTCCCTCTGGATGCCATCAGCCTGTCTGCTGCGCCACACAGCTTGGGGTCATCAGCAAACTTGCTCAGGATGCACTCAATGCCTCTGTCCATGTCACCCACAAAGAAGTTGAACAAGACTTGGCTCTTGCTGGTTTTATAGGACAGGATTAATTCCTGGAACAGCAGTCACCACTCTCACCCACTTCAGCTGGCAGCGAGAGAGTGAGGCTTTCAGGAGTTGTTCCTACTCCATGGTGCAGACCACCTGTTACGCCAGAGGCGTAGCTCAGAGATTAACGGTCACCCTCTCGCTGTGAAAGCAGGTATTTGTGGACAGTCTTTGTACAGAAAAAAATATCACAGCATATTATTCTGATTGTTCTGTTAGGCAAGGTGAGTATTTTACAGTTGCTGAACAATGCAGGTTTTACTCAGGCAAAGTGCTTGTTAAACGTAATGAGTTACTTTACTGCAGAGAATGCAAAACATTCTTAGCAAGGCTAAGCTTCCTAGCACTACCTCAGTCTCAAATAAGAGGATTTTAGCCTTCCGGCACTGTCTGGGAGGGGCCAACCCATGCAGCCCTTATGCTTCTGTCACGGCAGTCCTGATGCTTTTTTCACCACTGCCTGATTTAGTTCCTGCCCTGCAGCCAGCCTCAGGCAGGAATTTAGTTAGGAGTTAGCATATGTGAATCAGCACTTGCCCCCAGCAAATACAACTCCAGTTTTACAGAGTTCCCTGAGACTGGCAGTTTCTGGCTTTATTCCAAATGCCTGTGGCTCTCTGATCCTCCTAGATCCGATGTACATTCCACGCTTCGTTTTCCTACTGTTTCACATTAGAACCTTCATTTCTGGCAGCACAGAAACCTCTCAGTGAGAGGTAGGGCTGTAAGGAGCAGAAGAAAAACCTCAAAATAACACTAAAAAGCAGAGGAGGGGACATATTTTTGGTTCACTTTCTGACAAATGCTCGATTATCAAAGAATATTTCCTCTCAAGTAAGTTTCTCAACAGTAAAACTGGAACTTCTAAGCATGGAAAAATGAGATTTGGGCTTAGATACGAGGAATGTAATTTGCTGTAAATACTTTGTCACATCTGTGTCTGTGACCCTGAAACCTCATAGATGTTGTTAGAAGAATGAAAAACATATTCCTTAACATCAAAATAGCAGTGATGGTTTTGTGAGCAGGTATATTTTTTTGGAAGGTTTTGCACCCCTCTAACCTCAAGAATCCCCAAACCAGCATTGATTGTTTTTCACTTGGCAAGGAACCTCTGCAGAGGGAGTCTGTGAGTGTGAGCTGTGAGGCTATGAGCGTGGCTCTGTGATAAGCCAGGTAAGGCTCCAACAGCCACGGGGGCAGCTGCTCAGAGCTTTGAACTGCAATGTGCTGTCACGTAGCTGCACACAAATACTGCACCTACAGCTGTAATGAAGATTTCTGCACACACCATGGCTAGAAGCTAAACCACTGACAGAAGGAGCAGAGAAAAATAAAGGCCTGAACGTAGTTAATTTGCAAACACCCATGTTCCTGCTGGAGACCATCAAAGGACTTGTTTCAGTTGGAAAAAGCCTTTCAGGCCATCAAACCCAACCACTATCTAACTCTACCAAGTGTGGTGCTAAACCATGTCCCTCAGCACCACATCTCTGCCTTTTTTAAACACTTCCAGGGATGGGGATTCAACTACCTGTCTGGGAAGCCTGTTCAAAAGTGCTTTCAAACAAGAGGTTGCTTCTAATATCCAGCCTACTCTGATGGAACTTGAGGCCATTTCCTCTTGTCCTATCACTTTTTACTAGGGAGAAGAGACCAATACCCACTTCACTGCAATCCCCTTTCAGATTGTTGTAGAGAGCAATAAGGTCTCCCCTCAGCCTTCTTTTCTCCAGACTAAAAAAGCTCAGCCCCCTCAGCTACTCTCCACAAGACCTGTTCTCCAGACCCTTCAGCAGCTTCATTGCCCTTCTCTGGACCCATTCCAGCACCTCAATGTCTTTCTTGTAGTGAGGGCACCAAAACTGGCTCCAGCACTCAAAGTGTGTCCTCACCAGTGCTGTGTATAGGAAGACATGACAGTATGGGACAGACCCCTTCTGTGACACTAGGGAATCACTCAGTACTGATGACTGAACACATAGAAGCATAAATCTGTGCCAAGGCAGCTTTCACTTACCTGCTGCTTTGTGTCATGCTGTGCTGATCATCAGGCCGTTATATTTTGTGAGTTTGCTGGGAAGCTGTGGAATGATCTCTGTGAGTCTCGCCAGGCAATGCCTATTTCAGTAAGTTAGAATCTTCTACTCAGATGTGCAGTCTCACAGTTGCTAAACTCCCAGTGGCTTCTATGCAGATACTTTGTTACTGGTAATTAATTTGACTCCACCTTCAGGAACTTTTCAGTTGAGCTTTTCTCCATCTTTGATAGGAGCTGAACATCCAATCTAAATCTGCTCTTCTCTAGTTTGAAGCCATTGCAGTCTCTCTCCACCCTTCTTGTAGGCCCCCTTCAGGTACTGGAAGGTCACCATTAGATCTCCCTGGAAGCCTTCTCTTCTCCAGGCTGAACAACCCCAGCTCCCTCAGCCTGTCCTCATAGCAGAGGTGTTCCAAACCCCTGATCATTTTCATGGCCCTTTTCTGGACCCATTCCATCAGGTCCATGTCCTTCCTGCATTGAAAGCTCCAGGTGAGGTCTCACCAGAGCAGTATTTATATCATTCACTCTGTCTCACCTGGCAGTATTTATAGAATTTACAACATACATAAAATTAGCCCAGCATGCATTGGAGGGACTGTTCACAAGGTCTTGTAATAACAGGATGAGGGGGAATGGGTTCAAACTGGCAGAGGGGAGATTTAAATGGGATATTAAGAGGAACTTCTTCACAGTGAGGATGGCGAGGCACTGGAACCGGTTGCCCAGGGAGGTTGTGGCTGCTCCCTCCCTGGAGGTGTTCAAGGCCAGGCTGGATGAGGTCTTGAGCAACCTAATCTAGTGGGAGGTGTCCCTGCCTATGGCACAGGGGGGTTGGAACTGGATGATCTTTGAGGTCTCTTCCAACCTAAACCATTCTATGATTCTATGCTCTTATGTGCTTTCTCTTAACCAGATAAACTGCTTACATGAAATTAACCATAGAAAGCCACACATGGTGCTGGTCTTTGAGGCCTCCTGCCTGTTCTACAGTAGGTGGCTGCTCCACAGGCTGTGTTCTTTCCTTAGCAAGGACTGCTGAGTAGCAAACCTGCTATCAGCTGTATTACTAACATCCTTGTTTTTGGTCTGTGTGCCTTTAGAGACAACTTGCAGTTTCTGCTCAAACTGCAAAAAAATGATCAGCTCTAACTGACCTATCCATGTCATCACAGATGGTCTCTCATCTGTCATTGCCCAGTTTCATCACTGCCAGCACCAGGAGTTTTGCTTTGACCACCAATGGTATAAATTCTACTAAATTTGTAGTCTTGGACTGCAGAAGTGTTACTAATTTAAATTCAACAGTGAGGATGGCCTGGGTGAATACACTTTCAACAGCAGTACTAGTGGGAAAAAAGACACTTTTGATTTCTCTTTAAATCATCATTTTGGGTGCAAAGTATATTTTCCCTTCAACCTACTCCTTAGTGTGACAAGCAGCAGGTGAGTTTGGAAGTCACCACTCTTCTCAGCATGTGGTGAGAGTAGTCCATCAGGCTGACAGTGGAAGAGAGCTTCCCCTCCCTCCCTCCCTCCCTCCCTTCCTCCCTTCTTTCCATGTTCTCCTGGGCAAACATTTTCTTCTGGAGCCCATCAGGATCTCCCCAGCAGTCACTTGTCCCCATCCCCCCTTGTCTTTTCCATCAGACCCTCTGCATAAAGGGAGTCTCCATCCTGCTGGCAGCCACCACTGATGTCCTGCTCTGTGCCAATAAAGTCTCCCCTCAGCCTTCTCCAGGCTGAACCACCTCAGCTCTCTCAGCCTCTCCTCTCGTGGCCTCTGCTCATTCTCCAGGCCCTGCTCTGGACACTTGGAGTCTGTCTGCATCTTTTCAGTGCAGCAGGGAGCACAAGTCCAGGCAGTGCTNTCCCTCCCTCCCTTCCTCTTCCTTTCCCTTCCTTCCTGGCTGCCATGGGACAAGATATGTGCATGAGATACACACAGTAATATCAGAGTTATTTGAAGAAGCAGTTAAAGGTTGTGGAGGGCTGTTGGTGATGTGGTGCTTTGCTGTAGCCAGGATTTCCTCTTGCTCTGAAAAACTCTTTTTGGAGTCTATTTGGAAAGAACACGAAATCGATGTCTGAGCACTCACAAACTCCACTTGTTCGATGAGAAAGAAAAAGTAAATGCTATGAAAAAAACCCCAGGTTCTCTTCTGCTTGCTGTCTAGATTACAGTGGTGCATGAAGCCTTCCCATGTGCACAAATCAGTGGCAGGCAGGGGCTGTCCATTCCGTTTTATGTTTATTATGAAAGTGATTTTAACAAAAAGTTTTATTACATGCTTAATTTTGAACTTTGACATAAAAGTCAAAGCAATATACAGAGGCGAAAGGAAATGTCTTTTCTTGTAAGGTACATTTACAACAACGTTTCCTACTACAAATCTGATGGTATTGTTAAAATATAGGTAAAGCTTAGACCACCATATTTTCCTCTCTAAGTATTTTGTACAGTTACTCACTGTCTTTGCTCTAAATTATCATGGCACATTTCATATGGAAACAGCTGTTTGTACATAATTTACATTGGTAATAAAGCTTAGAAGTCCCAGCAGCATCTACAAGAGCTTCGTTAAAACCACCACTCCTGCCCAGTGATTTACCTGAAGCAGACTGGTCCAGAAGGCAGTGTTATACTCCAGGTCCTTCCCTCTGAAATCGAGTCTACCAGAAACTCCTGCTTAGCAGGTGATGGGCATGATCGTGGTGAACTTTATGCAGGTGAAACTACCCCTGAACTCTGTGGCAGTTTTGCCTTAAAAAGGCTGTAGGATCCAATCAAACAGGAGATTTTACCACTTCCACTGCCAGCTAGGAGCATGGAGCTACCATACCTTTGTCTTTGTAGTAGATTTGGGCATGATCTTTTCAATTTCTCCTCTTTCTGAGTTTTGTGGTATTTCTTACTCTTAACAACAGCAGAGCTAGCCCTACCTTTAAAACACACATTCTTTTTGTGTTATGACATTGGTAAGCGCTTCAAAATGACACTTGGTAGTCAGCTCTATGAAAATAAGCAGGTTAAATTGCCCCAGGTAACTCCTCCTCTGATGCCAGTGGGACTGCAGGAATAACAGGAGCAGTAATCTGGAAGGATGAATCTAATGCTGACCACATCCACCCCAGTCTCCTAAAGTAAAGTATCTTTGTAACCATCCTGTTGAGTATCTGCTGCTTTCAATGCAAATTAACAACCTGTCTAAGGCATAAAACATAGGAAACAATATTTACAAAATAATTTTAATTAAAAAAAAAAAAAAGAACCAACAAAGCCCAAACTCTAAACAAGAAAAAAAAATATTTTCACAATCATTAAAATAAAGTTTAGTTAAGCAAAGCAACTTCTTTTTGTAGGTATTGAGAAATTCAGCTAAAATTGAATTGCAGTTGTTTGCATATCTTTAAACTTGTTATCTCTGCCTTCTGAATATAGAGGGTTTAAATTATTACATCTAAAGGGAGTTCTGTACATTTTTTCCTCCTGTATAGTACATATTAATTTTATAGATTAAAAGCTTAGTGACGAAACAGAATAAATAAATGAAATAACCAACTGGAATTGTATATATTCAGTTCCTTAGACAACAGTGTTTTGACATTAAGAGTTTAATTTTCCAGTCTGTTTCTATTCAGATGAAGAATGTTATGCTAAAACATAAGACTTCTCTTTGACTCCAAATCTCCCACTGAAGAATAAGTTTGTATTACCTTAACAGAAATTTCCCTTCTTCTATAAATTTTATGGGAGACAAAAGTTTGTCTGTCTGTTTTTTCCCCAAGTGCTCACTATGATTTCTCGATTTAGCAGACTATTTCATTAAAGTCTCGCAGTACTGGGAGTCTACAGAACGCCTCCAGTTACTAATGTCCCTGTCAATCAGTGGTTTTATACTATGGAAAAAAATGCAACTACTTGAACTCATGACACAGGTACAAAGAGCTGCGTGCTGCTCATTCCCAGTATGAGAAAAGGGAAAACCCAGACCCCTGAGGTAGCTGAGAAATCTGCCACTGGATTTAGTCATTGAAGATTTCACTCCAGT
This sequence comes from Psilopogon haemacephalus, assembly GCA_013396835.1. NCBI lineage: Eukaryota > Metazoa > Chordata > Aves > Piciformes > Megalaimidae > Psilopogon > Psilopogon haemacephalus. The sequence continues at coordinate 188,462 of VWZI01021778.1, read as the reverse complement.
TTTTTAAAGAGCATTCCAAAGTGTTTAAAGTCCAGATTATGGAAACTGTCACTGAGCAGTTAGGTTTTGCTGGCAAGGACCTGTCAGTGGTTCCTGTGTAAGAATCACACTACTTTTGCTCCTGGTTTTTGTGACTTGTTATCTGCAAGATAAGACTGAATCTATTGAGCACACTTACAAAGGGGGATGGGGTGGGGTTTGACTTGGCTCTTCGAATGTTTAATGCATGTAAGTGTGTTTCTTGTTCATGTGGCATCATCCTTGCATTCTGCTTATAGACAGAGGACTACATGTGAGCTGTGCTCTTCCAAAACCAGCTGACAATGCAGAATGTGGACTCTCTGAAAACTCCTTCTCAAACTTTGCTTACCTAGGCTAGTCTAAAAACTAAACTAAACTACACCTAGCTATGGAAGACTGAATCCTGATGCTTCCCATACTCAAATAACACATACAAGCACCTTGCCAACAGCAATCACTAAGCTTTCCTAGCATAGCTTAGGGCTTGATTGTTGCAGCCTCCTGTAGGTGGTGATTTTAGCGGCAGGTGAGAATGTTTAGTGACGATTCACCATTGCCTTGCTAGAAATAAGTGCAGTGTGTAAAACAGGAGGAGAGGCTTAAAATGGTTAAGTGCTACAGGTGCAGCTTTTAAGCACACAGGCATTTACAAACAGAATTGGGCAATCACAAATGGACGCTTTTTCAGCTTGCCTGTAGATACACATAAATGTGTTGTTGCAGCTATCCTGCATGCAACCTGTAATTCTCCAAGAACAGATACAGAACTGTTATTTCTTGACTAAGTTTAAATGCAGTATTTTGTGTTTAGGGTAAAATTTAAAATTGTGTATTTGGCAGTTCTCCCTGGGGGTGTTCAAGGCCAGGTTGCGTGAGGCCAAGTCTAGTTGAGAGGTGTCCCTGCCCATGGTGGGGAAGTTGGAGTAGAGGATCTCTAAGGTCCCTTCCAACCTAAGCCATTCTATGATGATTCCTGAAGCTTGTTCTCTGAAAGATGGCCATATTTCTCCTTGTATAGTTTCTGATTCCCTGATATGCCTAGGTCTTCTCCACAGAAGAAAACATTCCTTGTTGCCCTGCTGTTTTGTAGTAGCAATATGTTCTCTGACTTCTGACAACAAAGACATCCTACACCAACATTAACAAATGAAGAGCTGAGCTCACTTTCTACTCGATGGCCACCAGTTTCTGTAGCTGTAAATCTAGTACAAAATTCAAAGCATTTGTAACTTTTAGAGACTGAGGTAAAAATTCTCTGCTGTTGTACAAATAAGCTGGAATTGGTTTGGACAGACAATACATACCACTTGTCATTACTTATTCCATTAGAAATTTACACATCCAGGTGCATTTCTATTCAGAGCCATGGACGTTTTCTAAATATATCACACATGAAACCTCTCTATATATTCAGAAGCATTTTACTGGATACTTCTGAAGGCCAAATTATTCTCTTTCCTTTCTTTCAGCAACATGAACATGTGCTACAGAAGTCCCTGAGCACCCTGTCTTGACCATGGAGGTCATGCTCTGACATGGCTGCAGGAAGTGCCAGCTGACACACACTCTCAGGTTGTCTGTCAGGATGAGTTAGACCAAACTCTTCTTTTCTGTAGGCTAGCTTCAAGTCATGGTGAATGATTCCACAGCTAGAATATAGCTACTACCTCCTTTAGCTCTACCAGGGTCTCACTAACACTGACCACAACTTTCACACACTCTCAGGTTGTCTGTCAGGATGAGTTAGACCAAACTCTTCTTTTCTGTAGGCTAGCTTCAAGTCATGGTGAATGATTCCACAGCTAGAATATAGCTACTACCTCCTTTAGCTCTACCAGGGTCTCACTAACACTGACCCCAACTGGGACACATCTCTCTTGTAGTCACTATGTGGCACTGGATACTCCATGTAGCTAAGAAACTGCTGTAATGGATTAGCGCAAGGGTTAACCTCCTTGCTCCCCCAACATACAAGCGAGGGGGAAAGTAACATACAAAACTCAGGGTTGAGATATAGAGATAGGAGAAGAGATTAATATAACATGAGATATCATAATGACAGTGCTTAATTACCTTAGCTAATAATCTACAGTGCTGCCAGTGGTCTCTGGACTTGTAAGGCCGTTACTTTCAGACAGAGGAAGGTTGCTCTGCTTGGCACCAGTGGCATTATGTCCACACGTGTGGGTTGTGAAGATTAATTTTTAGCAAGGATTTTACTCAACTCATTTCACATCATTAGGTTCCAAAGTTGACTTCCTGAAGTCTGAAATACTAAAGATCGCTGTAAATTATTCAGCAACGAAGAAAGTATTTTTCTCCCTGTCTTCCACATCTTTTTCTTCCTATCTTTCAGTAGAATGGCTGCAATCCTCACCCAACCTGATAATTCTGAATAACCTATCAGTCTTTGAAATACTATTTGGCTGGAGTAGTTTTTTTTTTAGCTATACCCTTACAGATAGTACCTAAAACATTTTTTTCTGCCTTTTAAACTCTTCTATGCCTTTTAAACCCTTCTAGAAACACCTCCTATTATGGAAAAAAAAAATCCATGTAACTTCTTTTGTTCAAGGCATGCACTGAATCTAGGACTGATGAGATACTCTCCTTCAAATGTCCCCTGATGAGTACTTATTAAGAGTAGCTTCAACATCCTCACAAAACCCTAGGCTTAACAGCCATTTAAAAAAGACTTCTATGGAGATGTTACATTTTGAAACGAGGGTTAATATATCTATATATATACACACACACACATATATATATATATATTAAAGAGAAAGCTCATCAAAGACCTAAGATTCATGAGAGAAAAAAATGAGTTGTTAGAACCTATGTTGAAACTGTTCAGGAATGGAATATTCAACTTTGTACATTTAAGCAGTACTTACTTGAAGACAGAAAATGTGTAAGTTAACCATAAGCTCCTGTCTTTGAGAGCATCCTAGGGGATGCTGAATTACAGGGGAGATATGCAAAATATATGTGGTGAGGCAAAACTGTGTTAGTTGTTTTCTGAGAGGAAATTTGTCCACATAATAAGCTTGCAGGATATAAAGGGAAAATGATCTGCAAAAGGAAGGTGTTTAAAAGCAAAGAGACCGAAACACTAGCTAAAAAAAAAACTTACTCTTTGAAATTAGCTCCTGTGCCAGGAAACACAGGACCTATCAGCATCTTAATCCACCGGTACCTGTCACTGTAAGCATGGCCTGACCATGAGGCTGATGCCATCCTGCAGACTGCACAGTCCCAGTAGTTGATGGGCACTGCAGCTGTAAATCTGTTATTAAAGGGAGTGCAAAGGTCTATGAGGACTGCAGGGATTGCCATCAACTCATCTGCAAAACTGCATCCTCCTCACCCCCACGGGAGCCTAGACCTGTGACACAGGTATGTTCTCAGTGTTTTAGAGATGGTAGGTCCAACAAAAATTCCTCCTTAGTGAGCTCCTCTCAAGTGCCACATCCTCAGGGATAACTCTGTTGGTCTGCATGTAAAGGGTGTCCAGGGAAGAGGCAATAGTTGACCCCTCACTGGACAGCAGTTGGATGTTAACTAATGTTTCTTTTTCCTGGAATACAATATGCTGGAAGAGATTGTTCTGGAGTAAACCATTGTCTAGTATTATAAAACTCCAAAAGGCTGCAGTTTGGTGTTAATGGAAGTGACAAGCACTTGGAGAAGCCATTTAATCATCTAAACAAAGTTACAAATAGATAGGAGTAAATAGGCTGTGTGGCAGTAAAGATTTAAGCATGAATAATATTTACAGTAACTAAAGATAACATTACTAATATACCCACGAAGAGCAGTGTGTATTTATATATTTATATATTGTCATTAATTAGATGACCTATTAACAGAAAGACAAACAGGACTACTACTGGTATTGGAGGTGTTCATTTCTCACCTGTCCTACTGTAAATACCTTCAGAGAGCCCAGTTGGTGTACAAAGCTGCTTCAGTGAAGTCATTGCCAGTGGCAAACCTCTTCCATTTGGAAGAGGACAGAGAAAAGCAGTAGCACTTTAGGGCATGGGACTAGATTTAGTGTAACTGATACAATTATACATCTGTTTCTTTTCTTTCTTTGTTTTCCTTCTTTCTTTGAATTACCTTTCTTTCTTTCTTCCTTCCTTCCTTTTTTTTCCTTTCTTTTCTTTTCTTTCTTTCTTTCTTTCTTTCTTTTTCTTTCTTTCTTTCTCCCTTTTAATTTTAATTTTATTTTTCTTTTAACTTTCTTTTCTTTCTTTCTCTTTCATTCATTTCTTTCTTTCCTTTCTTTTAATTTTTTAATTTTATTTTTCTTTTAACTTTCTTCTCTTTCTTTCTCTTTCATTCATTTCTTTCTTTCCTTTTTTTAATTTTATTTTTCTTTTAACTTTCTTTTCTTTCTTTCTTTCTTTCTCTTTCATTAATTTCTTTCTTTCCTTTTTCTCCTTCTTTTATCTTCCTTCCTTCCTTCCTTCCTTCCTTCCTTCTTTCTTTCCTTTCTTCCTTCTTTCCTTCCTTCTTTCTTTCCTTCTTTCTTTCCTTCTTTTCCTTCCTTCCTTCCTTCCTTCCTTCCTTCCACTCCTTTCCTTCTTTCTCTCTTTTTACCCTTTTGCTTTCTACTTGCACAGAGGTTCCCTTAAGCCACAAATGAGAAATAACAACATTGAGATTGCTTTTTTTTTTCTTCTCAAGATTCAAATATAAACTTCAAGTGCAAGTCACAATCCACATATTATTTATACTACATACTTCTTTCTACGATAGAACTTATCTGCAGGTAGTTTCATCAGGTTTGAATAGATTTCTTCTCTGCTTTGATGAAAAGTTGCTTTTGATGAAAAATAAAAAGCTAGAAAGAGTATTTTTTTGGAATCATGTACTTTCAAATTGAAAGTGAAGACACACTAGTGCAGACACAGGTTTGAATCTTCAACTAGATGCGCTTAGGGATGCATCCTGTTCTTTTTTTAGAGAAAATCCCATTCAGAACATTGCCTTTTACTGGTTATAAAACATTATAGGTATTTTTCCAATATACAACTGAAAACAAAGACTGCAAAAAAGAGCCTTCAAATAAGGAATTGTTTCTACTTGAGAAGAAGGACAATATTTGACAGAAATGCAAAGTAGCCCCGATTTGACTGCCACTAGACTATTTGTAGGGTCGTAGAAATCTGGAGACTTTCGATCGCAGTAGCTTTATAAATGATCTTGGAAACATCTCTTTTGACTCTTGTGCTGTGTACTTGAAATAGTTCTGTGGGTGTGCCAGTACATCAAAGAGAGCTTTGATCAGTTTCTTGTCCTGTGGGAGACAACATACATATTAGATGAAAATAGGTGTTCAAGAAAAGACTGGATGGAGCACTTAGTGCCATTGGATAGGGCTGGGTTGGACTGGATGATCTTGGAGTTCTCTTCTAACCTGGCTTATTCTGTTCTGTTCTACTCTATTCTACTTTATTCTATTCTACTTCTGCTCTATTCTACTCCTATTCTATTCTACTCTTATTCTATTCTACTTCTATTCTATTCTATTCTATTCTATTCTATTCTATTCTATTCTATTCTATTCTATTCTATTCTATTCTATTCTATTCTATTCTATTCTATCCTATCCTATCCTATCCTATCCTATTCTCCTCTACTCCTATTCTATTCTACTCTATCTAGGGCTGGGTGATAGGTTGGACTGGATGATCTTGGAGGTCTCTTCCAACCTGGCTTCTTCTATCCTATCCTATCCTATTCTCCTCTACTCCTATTCTATTCTACTCTATTCTACTCTATTCTACTCTATTCTACTCTATTCTACTCTATTCTACTCTATTCTACTCTATTCTACTCTATTCTACTCTATTCTACTCTATTCTACTCTATCTAGGGCTGGGTGATAGGTTGGACTGGATGATCTTGGAGGTCTCTTCCAACCTGGCTTCTTCTATCCTATCCTATCCTATCCTATCCTATCCTATCCCTATTCTATTATATTTCTTTTCTATTCTATTCTATTCTAGTCTATTCTATATCTTTTCTATCCTATTTCTATTCTACTCTATTCTATTCTACTCTATTCTACTCTATTCTACTCTATTCTATTCTGTGTCTGCACAGCTTTCAGAATTAGTGAACAGCAATCAGGTTGTCCTTTCACAAAATTTGATTCTGGAGTGCAAGGAAACTACTCCATGTTGCTGTGGAGTTTTACATGGACAAATATTTCTACTGTGCTTTTTTTTTTTTTTTTTTCCATTCCTGGAAGGTCCCAAATTGGCTGCAGAAGTTAGGCTTTAGAATTGCAGATAGCCTATGACTGCCATTCCAGCCTGTATCACACTGTTGTCCAGGGCTTTCCCTCCAAGGACAAAAGTGAAGGCTGCTCTTCAGTGATTCTGCAATCTTTAAGAATTTTCTCCTGTACCTTGGTAAAATCTTGATTCAGAGCCTCAAGTGAGCCTGTGCCTCACCTGCAGCTGGGACCTGAGCAACCTCAAAGCTTTAGTGAGACAATACTGGCAGGGCTGGGGCAGGGCTAGCAAGGGAAACTGGCTGTTCATCAGCTCCTGTCCTTTCAGGCTGTACATTTAAGTGGCTGAATTTTACCTTCTAAGCAGCCTTTTTAAAACCTTTAGATTAGTTAGATGTTATAGGTGGCAGCCCAGCTGCCTGCCTCCAAAATTCTCTCCAATGTGTTGCTTATGGCTTTGGAAAACCATTTCATGGACAGCTTACAATGCTACATGATGGTTTTGTCTTGTTCAGGCAGGACAGTGAGTTAGGTAAATTCGTTTTTAAGTACACAGGAAATTCTCATTTAAACACATGCCAAGGTGAGGCTGAAGAAGACTCCTCAAAGACTACAGTCTTCATTCTTGCTTGGCTAGTTTTCCTAACATACAATCATTTAACATACATTTCAGTCACCTCTTGATTCAGCAAAGGATGTACACACATGCTCAGCCCAGCTGATTCTGTGCTTCTCCAAGTATCAGCATAAACCTCAGAAGACAGAGGATTTGATGAAGGGTCACTCTTGAGATTTAAATATTATGACTCTATCAGGGTAGTGAGAATTATCTTGGGAAAATATTTAGTAAAAGGAATTCTTAGTTAGCCTCAGAAAAATCAGAATTTTCTCACCTTTAAGATTTCTTGGTGATTTTCTGATGCATATAATCGTCCATCTCGAACAATGTCTTCTATTAGTTGTTGGTAATCCTCTGAAAAAGAAGGATCAGGTGAGTGACTGTGACATCAGCTGGGAGGATAACAACCAGAGAGTAGTTAGACCTCTGTCTCTTCAAGACAGAGATCATAGAATCATAGAATGGTTTAGGTTGAAAGGAACCTCAAAGATCATCCAGTTCCAAGCCCCCTGTGCCATAGGCAGGGACACCTCCCACTAGATCAGGATGCTCAAGACCTCATCCAGCCTGGCCTTGATCACCTTCAGGGAGGGAGCAGCCACAACCTCCCTGGGCAACCTATGTCAGTGTTTCACCACCCTCACTGGAAAGAACTTCCTCCTAACATCCTGTTTAAATCTCCCCTCTACCAATTTGAACCCATTCCTCCTCCTGTCATTACAAGACTTGGTAAATAGTCTCTCCCTAGTCCTCCTGTAGGCCCCTTTCAGATATTGGAAAGCTACTACAAGGTCTCCTCAAAGCCTTCTCTTCTCCAGGCTAAAGAGCCTCAGCTCTTGTAGCCTGCCCTCGTAGCAGAGCTGCTCCAGCATCAGATGAGAAACTGAGTATCTATTTGATTATTCAGTGTCTCTGAAGATGCTGTAATATAATCTATTAAAATTCTGTACTGCTTGAGACCAATAATTGTGAGTAATCCATAAAAATAGCAACTTAGCCCCCAAAATTACTCCCTCCAGATAATAATAATAATAATAATAATAATAATAATAATAATAATAATAATAATAATAATAATAATAATAATAATCTGCATTCTAGAGATGAAAAAACAATGGGATCATGGATATGAAAAAACTATCAATTGTTATTTGTGAAGTCAGCAGCACAGTCAGGATTAGATCCTCATTTTCTGCCCTGAGAACAACTCTGATTTTGATTCCTGAATGACCAACTTCATACAGATTTTCTCAGCATTCACGAATTTGCAGTGGTGTTTGGGAAAGAGATGGACTAAGAGCTGCCAAAAGTATCACGGAGAAGTGTTGATTTCCTTGAAGCAGGAATAATCCCAAAGTCCAAAATAGAGAGTTCAATGCATAATTCATATGACAAAGCCAGAGCATTTAAAAATGTGGATTTGTGAAAGGATATTTCTGGCTGCATCATTGTTTTCCTCTGTCAGAGTTGTGATATTATTAATTTCTCATTTTCAGAATTTTGTGGGTTGCCAGTAGCATTTGGTGAAGGGGCTCCCTAAAATGCACAGCAATTAATGGTATCCTCATTATGCATATGATAAATAACAAGTAAAATGAGTCTCTTTGAGTTTGGTGGAATAAGGATTAAGTTTAAATAGTAAAAAGTCATAAAACTAGAGATTATTTCCAAATCTTTGCAACTGGTTTTAAAGTGATTCACCAGACTAAAAAATGAGTGATATCAGGTTTTACCTTGTCCTTCACTCTGTTCACAGGCTCACAGGATGTCAGGGGTTGGAAGGGACCCAAAGAGATCATCGAGTCCAACACCCCTGACAGAGCAGGACCATAATCTAGCTCAGGTCACAGAGGAACACACTATCAGCATAAGACTGATTCTAAAGGACAATTTTAGGTAATCCAGATACAACACAAAGCTGGAAAACAATCCCATTCTCACCATCATAAGTCACATAGGGGACCTGAAATCCTTTGCCACTGTTTCCTTCATTTGACTTGAACTGAATCCAGAGCTTTCTTGATCTTGAGGTAAATGCAATAGGTCTCTCATAAGTCTGACAGGTTTCATATGTAGTAATTGAAGTAGGGGAAGCTAGAAAGAAGGTTAAATAAATAAATAATCTTATTTTGCACCCTTCCTGAGCTAGAGGTTAGAAACGTCAAATTCATGGAATCATAGAATCAGTCAGGGTTGGAAGGGACCACAAGGATCATCTAGTTCCAACCCCCCTGCCATGCCCAGAGGCACCCTACCCTAGATCAGGCTGCCCACAGGCTCTGTCAGCCTGGCTGCAAACACCTCCAGGGAAGTGGCCCCAACCATCCCCCTGGGCAACCCATTCCAGGGCCTCACCACCCTCATGGTGAAGAACTTCCTCCTCACATCCACTCTGAATCTCCCCACCTCCAGCTTTGCTCAATTTCCCCTAGTCCTCTCACTACCTGATAGCCTAAAAAGTTCTTCCCCAGCTTTTCTGTAGGCCCCTTCACATACTGGAAGGTCACCTGGGAGCCTCCTCTTCTCCAAATTGAATAGCCCCAACTCTTTCAGTCTGTCCTCATAGGAAGAGGGTGGGTTTCTCGAGGGAGTCAGGGATATTGCCCTGTGTCAGCGCCCAGATTTAGCAATAACTGCAATGCATACACACGTGCAATGGGTGAGCGCACAGCTGATGACTCACAGATGACAGGAGACAGCTCTCCCAATACAACTTGTCACTTTGTTCACTTCTAAACTGTTACCACGTGGCAACTGGGCCAGACAGATGGCCATTAATGCTCTTGTGATTCAGCCAAGTCGCTTAAATAATTAATATGACTGTTGATTGTTACTGGTACACTGTTCCATTTTAACTTGCTGTGCCAGCTCATTGAACAATCCTTCTAGAAACAGCAGGTGGATGAAGAGAGTTGGCCCTTCAAAAGGAACTTTCCACTCTGCCAGTTTGTGATAAATATTTGTACCAGCCATGTCTGGCCACTTACCGCTTTTTCTCATGACCAAAACATCACCACATTCATCTTCAATTGGGAGAAATATCTCAGGTACAACAATGAGTATTCTCCTCTTTGGGGGTGGATTTATATTCCAAATGCATTCGACATTAGCTGGGTAGTCTCCAGGATAGTTGGGCGATTCAATGTAGCCAGTATAATCCCCGAGTTCTCCTCCACAGTGCTGGTCTGTGTAGAAACAGAAATTAGCATTTGTGTTAGCCCATTAGCTAATTTGAGGTGTTTTCTTTCTAGATCTGGCAAGGCTAAACTTCTCCTTGTGGCTTTAGAAATGCACATGCTCTCCAGCTGCTTCTTTGTTTAGCAGGGAAAGGCTTTAAAAGAATACTTCATCTGCAGGGCTGCTCCAGCTCATTTGCAGGACCTTAATCTCTGGTGCATAAACTGATTCAATGCTTCATCCAGGTGGCTTTATTTGATTAACAAATGGACAGAGGCAAGTAAAACTGATCCCATTGTGGAGGTACTCACACTGGTTACCACTGAGACCATGTTGATGTGCAGAAAGTATTTTGGTTTAACTTTACTTGGCTTTTAACTTGCTGTAGAATGAGTGTGATGGTCCCAATAGCCAACTTCATAACATAGAATCACAGAATGGTTTAGGTTGGAAGGGACCTCAAAGATCATCCAGTTCCAACCCCCCTGTGCCATAGGCAGGGACACCTCCCATGAGAACAGGTCGCTCAAGGCCCCATCCAGCCTGGCCTTGAACACCTCCAGGGAGGGAGCAGCCACAACCTCCCTGGGCAACCCATTCCAATGACTTGATCCTTGCTTTATTGTAGATTGAACCAGTTGATCAAGCATCTCCACTGATGGATTAGTTTTGCTCTCTGAGTTTTCAAAACTTGTACTGAACTCACATGTGCCACAAAAGCCTCATACTTAAGCTTGGTCTCTCCAGGCCTACTCAGCCACAGAAAACTAGATATGTATTTGAATATTTTGCTTAATCCAAGCCTCAGAATGTATGTAGGGTCAGAAAATACTTGAAAACAGGGAACATCTAAGACAGTAAAGTGGCAAGGGCAGTTTTATTTCATAGAAAGAGCATCAAACTTTCAGGTTCCTTATAAATACCTAATTTATTTGAATTACAGGAGAAATTATGAAGGGCTTCAATGACACATGGCACATAATCAGAATAAAATCATGGAATCACAGAATTAACCAGGTTGGAAAAGACCTTCAAGATCATCACGTCCAACCCATCACCTGTCCGTTCTAATTAACCATGGCACTAAGTGCCTCATCCAGTCTCCTTTTAAACACCTCCAGGGATGGTGACTCCACCACCTCCTTGGGCAGCCCATTCCAATGCCAATCATTCTTGCTGTGAAGAACTTCTTTCCTAAACCTGCCCTGGCAGAGTTTGAGACTAATGTCCTCTTGTTCTGTCAAGAACAAGATATGCACATGAATAAGTAATTTAGATGATATGACCTAAGAGATGTTCTCTTAAATTAGCATTCTACAGATGAAACAAAAACCAACAAAACAGCTTGCCTAAAAGAATCAGGCATTCACAGATCAAATAAAATTTCACTGGAGTCCTTTGGGGGATATTTAAAATGGTAATTGAAGGTGAGTCTGAGTACTGCAAAAAAGCCTGTAAGAAGATTTCATTGTTCTGAGAGATTATAATGACAGGACAAGGAGCAATGGGTGGAAGTTGAGGCATAGAATTTTCATTTAAACATGAGGAGGAATTTTTTTTCCTTGTGGGTGTGGCAGAACACTGGAACAGGCTGCCCAGGGGACTTGTGCAGTCTCTCTGGAGAGAATCAAAACCTGCCTGTATTCCTGTGTAATCTGGTATAGGTGACCCTGCTCTGCAGGGGGATTGGGCTGAATGATCACATTCTGTGATTCTGTGATTACCTGGCAAGTGCATTATGCGTGCCCATATCTCTCAGTATTTAAGGTTATCATAAAATGGCAGTCACTCTGATAGAAGATATCAGGCTCTGCAGAGACACAGAATCATAGAATGGTTTAGGTTGGAAGTGACCTCAAAGATTATCCAGTTCCAACCCCCCTGTGCCATAGGCAGGGACACGTCCCATTAGATCAGGTCACTCAAGGCCTCATCCTACCTGGCCTTGAACACCTCCAGGGAGGTGCAACCACGACCTCCCTGGGCAACCCATTCCAGTGTCTCACCACCCTCACTGGAAAGAACTTCCTCCTAAGTAGATGCATAGATGAATATGCATCACTGCAAGGCAACTTGCAGGACCTGGGAAACCAAAATTTTCTTAGCTTTGACTTGTAGCTGGCATTCTGCCAAATTACATCAAAGCTGAAACAATGATGTGTATCAAGTGGTCCTTTTCCTTTTGTTGCTGTTCTTTATGTTTGTGTGTTTTTCTTGTTTTCCCAGTTTTTACTGTTACCTCTGGCAGTAGATGTATGGTGGCTAGGAAACAGAGGACAATCCAGCCTGACTATTCACAAGGTCTTGTAATGACAGGACGAGGGGGAACGGGTTCAAATTGGTGGAGGGGAGATTTGAACGGGATGTTAGGAAGAAATCCTTCACAATGAGGGTGGCGAGGCACAGGAACAGGTTGCCCATGGAGGTTGTGGCTGCTCCCTCCCTGCAGGTGTTGAAGGCCAGGCTGGATGAGGTCTTGAGCGACCTGATCTAGTGGGAGGTGTCTCTGCCTATGACACAGGGGGGTTGGAACTGGATGATCTTTAAGGTCTCTTCCAACCTAAACCATTCTATGATTCTATGATGGAATATTCAAACTGCAGTTCAGACCTGAAGATAAGCTTTGTGTCACAAATAATATAAGTGCAACTTACTTTTGCAGTGTGTAACATTAGTGGAGCCATCAAAATCTGTACTTGTGTTCCCAGGGCAGGTGATGCAGTAGTTTTGACCAAACTCAGGCTGGTATGTTCCCACAGGGCATCGGATACATCTGTGTGTTGTAGAGTTGTAGTAGTGTCCAGGAGAACAATGAACTGTAAGGCATGAGGTGTTTTATTTTCAGAAAGTATTATTATTTGCAGTGTAGAGAGAACTTCACCCTGGACATACCTCATGATCTCTATTTTGAAATATATTTCTTAGGCCATAAAAGGCCAAAAAGAGACCATTTCCCATCACAAAGGATTTTCTAACTAGATTTATGATCCAAAGGTTAGAGCTAATAAAGCCTTATGAGCTAACAGCACACACTACACATGTCTCTCACTGTATTTAACACAGGGTTTTCCAAGGAGTTTGCAAACCAGTAGAGCTGATGCATATCTACCTCCACCACCAAAATGCCTTTCCCAGTAGCAGGAGAGATGTTTCTGTTAGTGCCTGCTTGCCAGGGCTGGGCTGTTCTTCCAGTTACTATACCACCTGCAGTGGAAGTTGCCATTATGACACACACAACATGCTGAACATTTAGTTTCTGCCCAGCCCATCCTCAACTTCATATATTATTTCTGCAGTGTTTAGCTTTTCTGCTTTGGTAAATAAAAACACACAAGACATAAAAGCCGAAGCATTGTCTAGCACAAGTTTCTCTTCTTTCTCCACACGCATTGTGGCTGATTCACTTAGCAGTTGCAATGCTGACTCTTTACCTGCCTGAGGTGAATTCCAGAGGAAACCATAAAGCCTGTTCAGTCTCTGCAAACTCAGGAAATGCCTTTTTTTTTACAGATTGCCTGACCATTTAATTTAATTGCACACTGTCTTTCTACCTGCAGTGACTGTGTTCTGGAGCCTTTCAAAATCCCTGGGCATTGAAGATGCCCAAGACAAGGAGCAGTTGCAGTAAGGTTTTAACTTCACCTCACAAGGAGGAGTTGCAGTAAAGATTTTAACTTCACCTTTGGTTTCGCAGTCCTGAAAGGAAACAGCACCTTCATACTTGGTCACAAGCCCACCGCCACATGGAAAGCAGAGGGTCCTTCCTGGCTCAGGCTGGTACGTACCAAGAGGACAGACTCTGCAAGGTTTAAAACCATCTGAAGAATAGTGCCCAGGAGAACACTGCCCTAGAAATGAAAAACAACCATCTTTGTTAATGAGATGACTTTTCTGGACAAAGTGTAAAGCCCACATGTAGCTAGCAATCCTCATTTTAACTTAAACACCTGACACCAAGACAAGGTGTGTTCTGCAGAAAAACAGACTGTTGTGACCTGTCAGCAAACATTTTGAGGCAGATCCATGCTGCAAAAACAATCAGACCGGTTTCTTTCTGGGTTTGTGCAGAAGAATAATTCAAATGCAAGCCTTGAAGCAAAAGAGCCTTTTTTCCTCTAGTTAAACTGCTTTTGTCAGTACACTATAGCTCAGGTTTTATTTTGATAACCCATACTTACTGGATTTTGGATAAATAGAAATCAACATAACAAAGATGCACAAGCATTTTGAGAATTCTCCTCTGATAGTTCCTTAAATGGTTGTGGCCAGGTGGGGTTGGGCTCTGCTGCCCTTGGGGTTGGGCTCTGCTGCTCTTGTTCAACCTAGGGATTGAACAAGAGCACACAGCCTCAAGCTGTGCCAGGGTTTGGACTGGATATTAGGTAGAGGTTCTTGCCAGCAGGAGAGATTGGCATTGGAATAGGCTGTCCAGGGAGGTGGTGGAGTCCCCATCCCTGGAGGTGTTTAAAAGGAGGCTGGATGAGGCACTTGGTGCCATGTGTTCATTGATTAGAAGGTGTTAGGTGATAGGTTGGACTCGATGATCCTAGAGGTCTTTTCCAACCTGCTTAATTCTGTGATTCTGTGATCATAAGATCAGCAAAATCTACTCTATGTTTGGACTGGAGGCACCAAAGTTATAATGTATTCAGTGGATGGGTAAAAAGTGGCAGTTTGTCAAGTGGCATTCATTGTGCATTCACTCCAGATATCCTCAAATAAAGCACTAACATAAATTACAATGGATGAGTTTTAAAGTTAGAACTCGCATAGCAGACAGAATAGATTTCCTTCAAAGTCAAATTATGTATCTGCTATCAACTATCTTATGCCCATCTGGAATGAAATAAAGTTAATAAAATAATGAGTAGTTGTATATTCTTGAGCAGCTGACAGGATGGATTTCCTTCAAAGTCAAATCATGTTTCTGCTATCACCTATCTTATGCCCATCTGTAATGAAATAAGGTTAAAAAAATGAGCAGTTGTGTATGTTCTTGGATAGCAGGTAGGATAGATTTTGTTCAAAGTCAAATCATGTATCTGCTATCAACTAGCTTTTGCTCATCTGTAATGAAATAAGGTTACAAAAATGAGCAGTTGTATATATTCTTGGATAGCAGGTAGGGTAGATTTCCTTCAAAGTTAAATCATGTATCTGCTATCAACTAGCTTATGCCCATCCCTAATGAAATAAGGTTAAAAAAATGAGCAGTTGTATATATTCTTGGATAGCAGGTAGGATAGATTTCCTTCAAAGTTAAATCATGTATCTACTATCAACTATCTTATGCCCATCTGTAATGAAATGAGGTTAATAAAATAATGAGCAGTTGTATATTCTTGTGTAGCAGGTAGGATGGATTTCCTTCAAAGTCATAATATGTATCTGCTATCAAGTAGATTTTGCTCATCTGTAATGAAATAAGGTTAAAAAATAATGATCAGTTGTATATTAAAGCCTTATCTTGATGAAGTTACAGTTAGAAGCACAGCTGTCTTCTGAAACCAGGTATCATCATCATTATAATCTAATGTATGTCTAATGAAGCTGAGTCAGACCTGCTGTGTCGTTGGCCGAAAGCAGTGCTGAAACTTGCAGTCACTAGCTCTGGGTCCAGGCTACAGATGCCTGCAGCTGAGTAGGTCAGGTAAACTACAGTTCATGTAAAACATTAAATCATCCAACTCACCAATCCTAGTCCAAAGTAATCCATACCTTTGGCTCACAATATACCTGGTGAGTCCATACAAGTTGAGGTATCTCCAGATTCCATACCTGACTTAAAGCAAAGTGCTTTGCTCGGCTTGTTCCTTTCCATACCATAACTCACACTGCTGTAGCAGGTCTCATCTTCTTGTCAGCAATGCCAGTGGATGGAACGAGCCAAACCAGTTTGTTTACTGCTTGTAAGCGCACAGAGATTTCTGTTACCTTTACAAGACACGAGTGTGGAAGGTTCTGCTCTCTTTTAGCTTCTGTGTCTAAGAGGCTATGTGGCAACACCTAATCCTCCGATAACCAAAGTAAACTTGCCTCCACACTCTGACATGTTCCGGGCGCCTGCTACTCCCTGTCCATCGTTACTCGGGCAAGGCTCACAGCTGAGCTGACCTTCTGTGTCCTGGTACGTTCCCGGGGAGCACGGAATGCACTGATTTTGTTCTCCGCTATAAAAAGTGCCTGTGCTGCAGGTAACTGAGAAAAGAAAAGGGCAATCTACGTAAGGATTTTCACTTTGATCACATTATTTGCCTTTATAGCAAACATTTACAGAAGACACATTCTCTTTGGCCCCAATATTACACTGCTGTATGTATTGCATTTGTTAGCCCAGGAGCACGCCCTGATGTAAACAATCTGCACTGCAGTTTAGATCAGTGTAGATCAGGGCTAGGTCCTTCTTTGATTGTTTAAGGTATTAAGTGGCATTGTATTGCACTGTTTATCAGACAGGTGGTGTTAATAAAGCTGATGTGCTTGTAAAACAGATGATCAGAGAGCTGGAGCACCTCTCCTATGAGGACAGGCTACAAGAGCTGAGGCTCTTTAGCCTGGAGAAGAGAAGGCTTTGAGGAGACCTTGTAGTAGCTTTCCAGTATCTGAAAGGGGTCTACAGGAGGGCTGGGGAGGGACTATTTGCAAGGTCTTGTAATGACAGGAAGAGGAGTAATGGGTTTAAACTGGCAAAGGGGAGATTTAAACAGGATGTTAGGAGGAAGTTCTTTGCAGTGAGGGTGGTGAAACACTGGAACAGGTTGCCCAGGGAGGTTGTGGCTGTTCCCTCCCTGGAGGTGATCAAGGCCAGGTTGGATAGGGCCTTGAGCGACCTGTTCTAGTGGGAGGTGTCCCTGCCTATGGCACAGGGGGCTTGGAACTGGATGATCTTTGAGGTCCCTTTCAACCTAAACCATTCTATAATTCTATTCTATGATTCTATTGCACTTTAATTAAAACAGAGGTGCATAACCTACAGGAAGTGAGGTGAAATTTTACATTTTGGGGTGAATTTTTAGGTGCATTTACATGTTGGTGTTATGGTAGATGACTACAAAAAGCCTGTCTCCTGAGATCAGTTCCAGAGATTTCTCTGAGGGCAAGGTATGCCATGTAATATTTTATGTCTCTTGACAGTCAAATACCCCAACTGGAAAGCATTTTAAAATCAGCCAGGAATAGACATGATTTTCTTGCTGCAAAAGGGGACATGACTGCATTAAACGTTTTTCTCTGATGGGTAGAGGTAGGATAAAATGTAAGGGGTTTTAGACAGTAATAGCAACAATCTTCTAAAGTAGTTTCTAAATCACTGTGCCTATAACAGCCTCTGAACCAACTCATTAGAGACACTTTTCAGGTCTGCACTTAATGATATATTTTGCTTGTAAATCTCTTGGTGCCTAAAAGAGGCCGGAGCTCGCAGTGTTGAGAACTGCCACGAGTAGGTTTCTGCTGGCACCTTGCCTTCTGCTGGCACCATGCCCTTGGTAAAGCACTAGAGCCTGATATAATGAGAAAAGGCTGAAAGAAATTAGGTGTTTGAGACAACATGAAAACAGATTTCTACAGTCTTTTTTTTTTCTTCACTTGACCTCTTGAGTGTTAAATATAAATATATCCACGGGGCATGGATTATTTGGTGGTGAGGAGAGTGAGAGAGAGGTGATATAAAACTAAACACACAGCATCTAGGCAAACACCATGTTATTGTTTACAGAATTGTAACTACATTTTCATAAGATTCTGGGGGCAACTGGGACATAATTGTGAACACTGCATCGTGGCAGGCCTTGGTACTTACCAACTGAGAGCATGGGAGTGGATACATATGTGTGCTTCTTTCCTTCTCCTGCAACCCTTTAATGAATCCCTTTCACATGCTATTGAACTGTCAGTTGTCTATGCACATATGCTGAGTAATACTGACCTAAATTGTCTGCTGCCTCATAGATTTCCTGCCTGTCTGACCAGGGATGAGTTAATTTTGGACTGTTTTGTTTTGGGTGATGTGGCTGAATAGAATTGTTGGGACTTACCACATTTTCCATCCTGCAGCACTTGCCCTGTACTGCAAGCTTCATGCCCTTCAGTAGCTTTAGCTGGCTTCTGAGCCACTTCATATTCTGTCCCAGAAAACTGAATGTAAAATTGCTGTTTGTTAATAGATTTCCTCAATGTTTTGATTGCAGTTTGCAGCTTCTGCTCCATCCTTTTCCGAACACAGTCAATGTTACAGGTGTCTAGATGGGAAATGATAACAAAACTAGAAGCAATTGAGATTCATGTTTAAAAAGAGGTGCTTAACAGAAAGCTCAGCCTGCATCGCACTCTGACACCTGTTTGCTTCACTCTCTTCTCCATACACATTTTAGAAGTACCCCACTGCATTCAAAACCAGGCCTTGGATGTGAGGAGGAAGTTCTTCAGCATGAGAGTGGTGAGAGCCTGGAATGGGTTGCCCAGGGTGGGTGGTTGGGGCCACTTCCCTGGAGGTGTTTAAGGCAAGGTTGGATGAGGCTGTGTCCAGCCTAATCTAGGGTAGGGTGTCCCTGGGCATGGCAGGGCGGTTGGAACTAGATGATCTTTGTCGTCCCTTCAAACCCTGACTGATCCTATGATTTTAGGCCTCTGAAAGGGACGAGGCAATACTCTGAGGTCCATCAAACTGTTTCACAGCTCAGTGTCCTCACACTGAGTGAGGACATCCTATCTCCAGCATTAAGAAATCAGAACGCACAGGGAGAGGGCTGCAGAAAGAATCAATCTCACTGCCTTGTACTTCCAGGTGTGTGTCAGTCTGCTGCCACTGATGCTTCTGAATTTTCTCTGCCTATGCTTTTCTGAGTTGATTAGGGATTATTCCCACTTGTCTGACCAAAACATCTGAGTGACAGAGAGAAAGGTGCTTTCTATCACAGTTACTGTTTGAATCACTTAGCTAGTGAGGTGCTCCCTAGGGTTAAGAAACCTGCCTTTGAGAACTGATGTGTCTACAGAATTCATCCCACCTTTTCTATGGCTGGATTTAATACCGTAACATTCCATTTCATGAATAACTTGTCACAATTAGTTTTCTTCCCAAAGTTTGTTACAAATCCACAAATTTTCCAAATTGTCACAAAAATGTTTGATGATCAGATCGAAGTTTGAGCAACTCACATTTTGGAAGATATTTTCATCGCCATTGTTGCAGAACTTCTACCTAATCCTTATATTCTCCCTGCATCATTTGGCACTTCTGCTGTTTAAAGACTAAATTAAAGTACACGACTTAACTCAAGGCTCTAAGGGAGTGCAGGTTTGGTCTGTCCTGGAAGGCTAATAGGCC
Organism: Psilopogon haemacephalus; assembly: GCA_013396835.1. Taxonomy (NCBI): domain Eukaryota; kingdom Metazoa; phylum Chordata; class Aves; order Piciformes; family Megalaimidae; genus Psilopogon; species Psilopogon haemacephalus. Next base: position 169,070 of record VWZI01021778.1, on the reverse strand, counting down.
TATTAGATGTCCTAGCTTGCCCCACCCTTCTGCTGATGGGGGAAGCAAGGGTGGGAGGAAAACAAAGGCTTGGGCCATTTTGTCCCCTCCCAAAGTGATTAAGAGGTACCCATGGGTATTTATGTACACGTTAGTGTCTTGCCCAAATAAGAGTAAGCAAGCCCTAGGGTCACCTAAAATGGTCAGCTTTGCAAATTGCATTCTGATTGCTGAATCTCTGTGGCCAAAGAAGCCTTTGCACTCGAGCAAGTTATATAAATTGAGCCAAGTTTCAAGCAGTAGAGCTGCTCTGTGCTGCTTCTGCCTCAGTGTGTGCTGCTCTACTCTACGGACTACTTGGCTTAGACAACATGGTCTGCTCTGCTGTCTGCTTCAGACCAGCTTAGCCCTGATGTTTTGGGCTTGAACGACCTGGAAACTTAAGTGCCTGAAGTTTCCCAGGAGAAGGCATTAAGTGCCTCACGATGTGGTGAGAAGTGCCACTGACATTGTGCTCTCTGCACATCTGCAAGAGATCCTGCCTGCACCTCTGCAAACCTCTGTGCCAAGAAGAACCAAGATCAGGTCAGATCTAGTCTGTGTCTTTCCCAGCACCCTGCTAAAGTCAGGGAAGATCTGGAAGCCTCTCAATGGCTATTAAGACACTGAGCAGCTCCAACACTGCCACAAAGGAGCCAGGGACTATACCTGAATTCTACTCCACTGCTGTGAGTAAAACAGACTTTCCCTAGGGCTCCAGACTGCCTATTTATAAGTGGGGCAAAGCCATTTTGTGGCTAAACTTTTCCAATATTCTGATTTTTCTAAATTACAAAATTGTCAGTAAGCATCCTTTTGAAGATTTTCCCCAACTGAATTAGAACATAAATTTAACTAGTTTGTATACAGTTTGTGGGTGGGGCTTTTGGAAATAAAATAACTACATATTTCATAACTCCTGCCTTGTTAATTGCCCACAATCAATTCACAGTCTTTGTTCCTTTGGCTTCAATTCATACCTGATTCCTTTCAATTAAATCTGAAACGTGAGCTTGGAAAGGCTACCGATTGATGCTTGTGCTAAATGCTTTGCATAGCAGCTTGATGAAATAGCATTGAAGAGATTCTAAAAATGCACTGAAGAAACAAATTCTCTCTTGTCTCCACAAACAGATCTTTGACAAACCTGAGACTTCTTCTGACTTCATCTCCACTTCAAACTCTGCGGTGATATGGGATACTTCTTTTGATGGTGACTTGCGGCCTCGGCGCTTTTTCTTAGAGGAATCACACTTGAAATTCACAAAGGTCACCTGGCAGTTGTCTGTGCAAGGGAATTGACCTCCTTGGCAGAAGAGAAGCAACACAGAGAAGAAATCAAGTCGCAAAGTAGCAAGAGGCTAATAAGTGAGAGGCTCTGTAACATTTCACATGCACTGTTAGACGCTCCCTTCTCGGTACAGTTTTGGGTTGGCTCATTTTTCTAGTGAATGCAGGAGACAAAAATACAGTGTGGTGATGCTCAGCTGCACAGTGGTACCTCTGCCTGTCTCTTTTCTGCAGAAGGATTAGAGAGCTCTTTACAGAAATTAGTTGAGACCGTGTCATCGGTTGAGTTGAACCTGCTGCTATTCATACATATCATGCCAGCTTCAAAAGGAGACTGCTGGCTGGAGCAAAGTCACATGGGGCTATAAAGGGGGCCAAAAAGATGCTCAGAGGGCTGGAGCACTTCTGCTACGAGGACAGTCTGAAGGAGTTGGGACTGGAGAAGAGAAGGCTTCAAGGAGACTTTATAGTAGCCTTCCAGTATCTGAAGGGGGCCTACAAGAGGGACTATTCACAAAGTCTTGTAATGACAGGACAGGGGGTTATGGGTTTAAACTGGAAGAAGGGAGATGGAAAGTGGATGTTAGGAGGAAGTTCTTCACAGTGAGGGTGGTGAAACACTGGAACGTGTTGCCCAGGGAGGTTGTGGCTGCTCCCTCCCTGGAGGTGTTTAAGGCCAGGCTGGATGGGGCCTTGAGTGACCTGTTCTAGTGGGAGGTGTCCCTGCCTATGGCACAGGGGGGTTGGAACTGGATGATCTTTGAGGTCTCTTCCAACCTAAACCATTCTGTGATTCTATGTCCCAGTTTGGGGCCATAAGTCTACCTGGGACTGGAGGACAGAAATGCCTCTTACCCCTTTCCAGGAGTAAGAATGAGGATGCTGCACACTGCTTGGAAGTTTAAAGAGAAATTCTATTTATAAGAGCATATATACAAGAAGGAATCAGGTAGAATAAGTACAAAACTTATTAAGCCCAAACTGAATAAGTACAAAATTCATTAAGCCTGTCCACCATCAGTCAGCCTGAGGGTTGGCTGAAACTACCAGCCCCTGCTGGAGCCTACCAGGCCTTAGTGGGACACATGGCAGTGCAATTCCCTGCCAGCCAGAAGCCATCTGCCCCATGAACCATGAGATAAGAACAGGCACTGTTCCCAGAGAAGGGTGAAGGGAAGAAAGGCAGGGAAGAGAAGGGGAGATCAGCCAGGCACTGCCTTTTAAGCTATGATAGTGTAATATGGAATGGACTAACAATATTACAGTATCCTGGGACAAGCGACAAAGCTGGTGAGGGGCCTGGAGCACAGCCCTATGAGGAGACGCTGAGGGAGCTGGGGGTGTGCAGCCTGGAGAGGAGGAGGCTCAGGGCAGACCTCATTGCTGTCTACAGATACCTAAAAGGAGGTTGTAGCCAGGTGGGGTTGGTCTCTTCTCCCAGGCAACCAGAAACAGAATGAGGGGACATAGTCTTAAGTTGTGCCAGGGCAGGCTCAGGCTGGATGTTAGGAGGAAGTTCTTCCCAGAGAGAGTGATTGGCATTGGAATGGGCTGCCCAGGGAGATGGTGGAGTCACCATCCCTGGAGGTGTTCAAGAAAAGACTGGATGGGGCACTCAGTACCATGGTCTAGTTGACTGGATAGGGGTGGGTGATAGGTTGGACTGGTCTCTTCCAACCTGGCTGATTCTATGATAAGCAGGTCCACCCCCCTGGGATGGGCCTATGTCCCTGTGGTTTTGTTAAGGGAGACCCAAGATCCTTCAAAACTACCACAGGCTACTAGTTCAGATTGTAACATTTCCTAGCTGCTACTTTTGGTTTCCAGGTTGGGTGTGAGTCCTGCTGCGACAGTGTTGAGATTGGGGGGGGGTGGGAAATTGGTTGGCTTCTGCATTTTGCTCTGATTTTTCTGCAAATAGGCTAAGGTAATCAAGCATTCTATTATCTTTTTTTTCTCCATAAAGCTTTTTATTCCAACTCTTTAGCTCAACCCAGAGTGCTTTTTTTTTTTTTTTTATTATGTTCCCTCACTTCTCTATTAGCCCATTACAGACCAGCCACATTATGTGCAATTGTTTGATGGTTAAACAAAGCAAGAGAGTCAATTTTCAAAAATTCATGAGAGTAGTAGGCCTGGGCTCTAGAAAATTCCATGTGGTATTCCATCTCTTTGTACAGTGACAATCAGCAGATATCAAAGGTTTTAATAGCCTTTGATTGGGGGATTATAGGAACATGCTGGGAGGATTTATGTGAGGGGAAATAGAATCATAGAATCATAAAATCATAGAACCAGTCAGGGTTGGAAGGGACCACAAGGATCATCTTGTTCCAACCCCCCTGCCATGCCCAGGGACACCCTACCCTAGATCAGGCTGCCCACAGCCTCTGCCAGCCTAGCCTTAAACACTTCCAGGGAAGCGGCCCCAACCACCCCCCTGGGCAACCCGTTCCAGGGTCTCACCACTCTTGTGGTGAGGAACTTCCTCCTGACATCCAATCTGAATCTCCCCACCTCCAGCTTTGCTCTATTCCCCCTAGTCCTGTCACTACCTGAGAGCCTAAAAAGTTCCTCCCCAGCTTGTAGTTGGAAGGAAAACTGAGTATCTAACGGTTTTATTGAGTGCAACCTAACACTTCCAATTCCACTACTAAACCATTTTCCAAGCACTATGTCTTTAAAAGCACCTACATGTCTTTAAAAGCATCTACATGTCTTAAATGTCTCCATAGATGGTGACTTGCAATATGTACTAATCCAGCATTAAGTGAATAAATAATTGCTTTTGTTTTGCTTTCGTAAATCTCCTTCGGGAAAACTAAATGAAACAAAACTGGCATTTGTTTCATGTAACTTTGCACTGCTCATAGCTTTTTGTCTCAGCATATTTCTGCCATTAGCAATACCAGAAAAAGGATCAGCTCAATGCCAAGGTGATGCCCAACGACAGGATGAGGAGCAATGGGTGGAAGTTGAAGCACAGGAAATTTAATGTAAACATGAGGAGGAATTTCTTCACTGTGAGGGTGACAGAAGACTGGAACAGGCTGCCCAAGGGAGTTGTGGAGTCTCCCTCTCTGGGGATATTCAAAACCTGCCTGGATGCATTCCTCTGTGATCTGGTACAGGTGATCCTGGTCTGCAAGGGGGTTAGACTGGATGAGCTTTGGAGGTGCCTTCCAGCCCCTGACATTCTGTGATTCTGTGATTCACTTCCAAAGTCACGTACAAGCAAAGATATTTTCAGAGAAACTGGTCCCATTTCAGCACGATTAGATCCAAACCTAAGGCACTTTTTCATCTGGAGTGTGAACCTTGGCCTGAACTTAAAATTCTGATCCAAAATATGAAAACCATTACTTCTTTTTCCATCTGCAGTGTGAAAACAAAATATGCAAGCAAACAAACAAAAAATCAGAATGCTATTTACATGTTTACATACCCAAAGCAGCTTGCTTCCCAGAATCTTTCATCTTATCTTTGCTGCGAGGTCGTAAATGGCACTTTGCATCTTTAATTTTGAATCGAGCCTTCTGCTTGATTGGAGGGGCCAGGGAATCTGTTGATGCAAAGTAAAAAAGCTGTCACTGGGATGCAGATGAAATGAAGCCTGAAACTCCTTTCTAAAAATGGATTCAGAAGACTTCTTTATGCAGAAAAGAGACAGCCCAGGAGTGACACATCTTGTACAAGAGGGTCCGCTTCTGCCAGTTCATTGTTTCTGCATGAGCACTTAATCTGGAGCCCACAAAGGTCATTGTGCACATGCTCCATGCCAGCAGGCCTGCACATCTTGGGGGGATCTGGGTGAATTTGACTCTTACTATGAAAAAGGTTAATTCCTACCTTTTTCCTGTGACTTCCCACTGTACTTGGCTGTACTTCTACTCTTGCTGATGTCAACCATGATGGCAATTCCTTCATCTAGAACTGTTATGCTAATGGCAATTGATAAACCATCCAAAGGAAATGTATTTGCTTGACTGCAGTCTATTGCTTGCAAGCTTTATTTTCAGCCAGTTATGTCTAGTGACTTTAAAGGTTGTTATTCAGTCTAACACTGCTCAGAAAATGCAGCTGCTGGCTGATTTCCTCAGAAAGCCCATTGTGGAAAAGGCTGGGACTACCCCCTCACCTGCCAACCACTGCAGGCTGCCCATGGGACCCTGGAGCAGGTGGATGGTGGTTGCAGGTAAGCACCACAACATGAGTCCCTCTGCTGTTGGGAGGGTTTTGCAGAACCAGGACAGTAGAGTTAGCTTGCCCTTGTGCCACAGGAAGACACATATGCTGCTGTTACCTCCTGTGTTGGTTTGAGCTAATTGGAGAATTTGAGTGAGAAATTAGACTATTGGCTGAGAGAGAGTTAAACATACAGTGTCACTTCACCAAGTTTCACTGAGACAGAAAAAAAAATTGTTTTGAGAAATGTTCTCAAAACATGAGATAGGCAGTGTGCTTGCAGAGGGCCAGTCTGGCTTGGGTCTGTGCTGGCTCCAGCAGCTTTTTCCTTTGTCTCTCTGCCTTTGAACTAATTCAGAGTTAAATCACTAAAATGACTAATTTCTTCTCCTACCACTAAATCTCTCTGATCTTCAGCTTATCTGCAGCATCAAGAGGTGGTGAGATAAAGCTGGGGGAAAGGGGGGAAAGGTGGTAGGGGGGAATTTGGTTACCCTCTCTTGGGGATTTTGGTCTCCAGGAGGGGTGTGGTGTGTATATTACCTATTTTACTGTNTATCCTATCCTATCCTATCCTATCCTATCCTATCCTATCCTATCCTATCCTATCCTATCCTATCCTATCCTATCCTATCCTATCCTATCCTATCCTATCCTATCCTATCCTATCCTATCCTATCCTATCCTATCCTATCCTATCCTATCCTATCCTATCCTATCCTATCCTATCCTATCCTATCCTATCCTATCCTATCCTATCCTATCCTATCCTATCCTATCCTATCCTATCCTATCCTATCCTATCCTATCCTATCCTATCCTATCCTATCCTATCCTATCCTATCCTATCCTATCCTATCCTATCCTATCCTATCCTATCCTATCCTATCCTATCCTATCCTATCCTATCCTATCCTATCCTATCCTATCCTATCCTATCCTATCCTATCCTATCCTATCCTATCCTATCCTATCCTATCCTATCCTATCCTATCCTATCCTATCCTATCCTATCCTATCCTATCCTATCCTATCCTATCCTATCCTATCCTATCCTATCCTATCCTATCCTATCCTATCCTATCCTATCTTATCCTATCCTGTCCTATCCTATCCTGTCCTGTCCTGTCCTGTCCTGTCCTGTCCTGTCCTGTCCTGTCCTGTCCTGTCTATACAAGAAATACATGGTTGGGGAACTGACAAATTGGAAAGAAGGAGCAGGTGGGCTTCCCATTACTGGATGCTCTCTCAGCTGCTTCTAATGTTGCCAGACTTTAACCATTTTGAGCTGAATATTTTTTTTTTAAGCTCAGTATCAGCTCTAAGATATATTTTGGATTTCCTCTGCGTAAACAATCCAGCCATTTCTCAAAACAAGATGAATGAGACACAGGATGTGCTCACAAAAATCTCACAAGCTATTTCTTTGAATTCATACTCCTAAGGAAGCACTTTGCAGATGAGGGCTGGAACCCACCACAGCCTTCTGCTCTTGTGCTACTGATAGACCCTCTCTGTCTCACTTCCATGTCTGGGCAGAAATAAGATTTTGATATGCTCATTCTTGTCTTGCTGGATAATGGAAAGTGAATTATTCTAAATAAATGTCCTTATAGAATAAATCTCAAACCTCCACTGCTCCTATACTGACCTACCAATACAATGCCATAACAGAGGGCAATTAGGAACACTCCAGCTCTGATGGAGAGGATGCAGAAAGCAGAAATGCACGATGAAATACAGGATACCTTAATTCTAGCCTTGTGTAACTTGAAAGCTGAATGTTTTGTAACTCCTAAATGGTCTGGGGGATCTTGGGCACCTAACTGCTAAATGTCTAGGCTCAGGACAGCACCTACCTGTGCAGCTGGGCAGGGTTGCATTGCGTTTCTGCTGAGCCTTGCCTTGCTGGACAGGAATGCCACAGCTTAGTGTGTAGCTGTTCTCCGAATCTAGGGACAGAATGCAGAGTCAGCATGTGGCAACAGCTTCACAAAGCATCTGCTTCCCTTCTCACCCCCAAAATTAATGTTTGCTGCTTGACTGCAAGTTGTTGTTTTTCTTTCAGAACCGAAATGTATGTTTTTATAAACAATTTGGCATGAAGTTAGCTGCAAATAGTTCTATGGTGCCTAAGAAGAAAATGTTTTGTGTTTGTCTGTGGTTGAGTCCTTGTACTTTGATCATGTCTAGAATTTACTGAATTAGGTAATGGTTGGACTCCATCATCTTGAAGGTTTTTTCCAACCAAAATGATTCTATTATTCTATGATTTTAAAAAGAAGCCATGGACTTCCATATTAATTTTAGCTTCAGACTCTGGAATAATTTATTGGAAGAATAAAAAAAAAAAAATGACGTACTTAGAAGTTTAAGAGGCTTTACATATTGCACAGATAAAACTGTGTATTGGTGCACACAAGATAGGGAATTGCATGGATCCAGTAAGCTCAGCTAAACTGAGAATAAAGTATAAACACCTCTACCAAATCTAATGCCAGGAATAACATGAAGAGAGAGACACTTGTGGAAAATAATGCTGTCAGAACCACAACATACGTGAAAAGCAATACCAATCCCCTTGCCTCACTCTGTGTAGATAAAATTACCTGCAGCAAATGTTTCAAGAAAGGAAGGAAGGAAGATCAAATGCCTGAAATTTCTATAAATAACACTCAGCTGAACTATCACCAGCAAAATTCATGATAACTCTGCAAGTGCAGCAATTGACACTCAGAGATTGTTTCTGCCATACTACCTCCTCAGGCAAACTGAATTGTAGCTGGATAGGCACAGGGGGCTCCAGCTGAAAAACACTGTACTAAAAATTAGCAGGGATTCACTGAAATCAACTGTCAAATTTTCCACTTCACTTTCGACATAACAATTTGATCTATTAGATTTTTATTTTTTGACTTTCCACCATCCTGGTTAAGGTAGATTTGTTTCTCTGTTGTTAGAACTCTCCCATGCTCACAAGCAACACCTCAAATTAGAAGACAAAGGGCCAGACCTCTCAGCTCTTGTACTTAGTGATGTGAATGTCTGGCCCTGCTTAACTTGTAATGATGTTTTTGATCATTCACAGTTCTCCATAACAAAAACTGAATGCAAGAATCGTGAATATGTTAGCAGAGAAAAACCATCAAGTCACATTCTAGATTTAGGAGGACATATACAAACCTGGAACAAAAAGAGTATTAGATGGGCATGACAGGAAGCAGCTCTCTATGCCTCCTGCCTTGCTACAGACTAGCTGAGCCTTGGGTGCTGGTTTGGCATTTGGGAGGCATTTCACCATCTCTGAGAAGAGGAGGGAAGAAAAAAAAAAAAGATAAATGAACAAAAATCAGACACTGCCCAACCTAGAATCTTATCCAGCCACTCACATACAGTTGTAAGAAAAGGTAGAAGTGGCAACAAAGCAAAATCACTGTCCCAGGCACTTCTGGAATAAGCACATTATTAGGGAAAGAGGATTACCTAACTGTTCCCTGCTACTTCTTCCAAGCATGCTCACTGTATAAGATGGACTTGGCTGACTCTTGCTCTGCTGACTGTGCTACTTGCAAATGTGATTCTTCCTACCTGTCAGCTCACCACTGAAACACACCCAGATAAGGAGAAGATCAGAGCTGCACCAGCCACACTGGTTTGGGTCTGCCAGGGTTTGGGAAGAGCCTAATAAAGCTCTGATGTGAGTTGAAGGGATGACATAGGGCAGTTCAAAAGTGGGAGCTGGAGTGAGCCCTGTTTGGTGTGACTTGAGTGCAGAGACAGGTTCCAAGCAGCCACCAGCTGGTTCATGTTCCTGGTTTCACAGCTGGTTAAATACAAATATATACAAGTCCCTTAAACATGTCTGCTATTCACACCTCAAATATGGGAAAAATCATCCTCCACTTACCTTCCCCCTAAGGTATTTTTATATTGCTTTGGTGATATTTTAGATTAAATCCTTTCTTTGGCCTGTGGAGATGACACTATTGCAGCTCATTGTTACCCCAAAGATGATACCGACACTGCAAATGTCTCCAAACCTTGGCATTCAGGATCAATAAATATAATTCTCCTCCTTTTTATTGTGCTTCTGTAATAATGTAGTACACAGTTCCCTCTAAATATGTTGGTAATAAAGGCAGGTGATTGGCAGGGAGATGACATTTATTTTAAGCCTCATTAAATTAATCAAGTAAAACAATGTATATTGATGATGGTAAAGGATGTGCTTTAGCACCAAACTTGGTCATTAGACAATGGCTGGACTCGATTATCTTAAGGTCTTTTCCGACAGAAATCAGTCTATGGTTCTATGAATAGAGATGGGTGCTCTATTTTCCATCTTCCAACTGAGTAGTACAAATAATGAAAAGAAAAAACAGTAGTTCTTAGTATGAGCACATCATTGTTGGTAGGTTGAGAGGCAATACAGCATAAGAGGTGGTTGAGTCACCAACTGTGGATGTGTTTAAGGGTCGTTAGGATGTGGTGCTTAGGGATATGGCTTAAGGTGAATCTTGTAGAGTAGGATCATAGGTTGGACTTGGTGATCCTGAGGGTCTTTTCCAACTCAAATGTTTCTATGATTCTGTGATTTCTATGGTCTCTACACCAGACCTCAAAAAATGTTAGTCCCTGCTGTTAATTTACAAACTCCTTTCCAGAGAACTACATGGAACTAGAAAAGCAGAGTTAAACGTTTCTTGCTCCTACAGCATTCAGTTCTCCACACAGCAGGGAAGGTAGTACATGTAAAGGCAAGCAGGAAAAATTAAGAATTTAGTTGTGGTTGTGAAGAATATTGGTGGCAAAGGTTAAAACCCAGCTTGAGATCTTCACCTGCAACCCCACTCCACCTTGGTTCTAAAGTGCTTTCTATATTGCTGTATCCAAGTGAAAAAGTGCCACAACTGCACAACTGTTCAAGAGGCCAGGGAGGATGTCCTCTGCTTCAGACAGTAGTGCTTTTCCTCAGTATATGCAGAGATTTCCTTAAGGTGCCCACCATTCTTATTCTGTCTTATTCCAAGTTAGGTATTAGGCATCACCCCAAATGTACCTATGAGAAGTTACTTGTGGTAAAAAACAAAGAACAGCCCCCAGCCCAAATTTGACTATGAAAGGCATAAGGTATGCCACTCCCATTAAAAATGTGAAAATGGAATTAAAATCTCACAGAAAATACTTCGAATGGCTGTAGCCATGGCCAAGATTTGCTGTGCTTTATGTAAGACCCCAGAAGAAAAAGTCACCTGCTTAAAGGATACAGAAATTCAGATCTGCCAGGAATTAAGTGTCACAAATAGCAAGTGCTGTAATTTTAGTGGTGTCAGGATTTGTGCTCTTTGCAGTTAGTACTTTTGACACAGATAGTGTCAGTACTTGATGTTAAGAAGGATAACTCTGGAGGTAACTTGGAAAATTTGGGTATGATACTGTGAATGTAGATATTAACCCAAATATCATACCCTGCTTGTAAAAAGTCAATACTTTGAATATTCTAAATTAGTTTCAGAGGGAAATGGAGTTACAGCTGAGGTCACAGTGATGGATAAAGGACAAAAGTATTAAATACATGAAGTAGTAAGAAGACAACTTCTAAAATGAAGGAAAAAACCCCCAAAACAAATAAACCCTGACATAAGTTGTCTAACCCACTTACACTTATACCTTAGCCCATGGATCCTGATAAGATCAGGTGTGATCTGGTCCATATTATTAAACTGCAACTTTCATCAGACAAAACAAAAAGCTTTTTCACTGTCCTAGAGAAGAGGAGCATCACTATGCTCGCTTCTGAGTCAGCTTCCCACACTTACCAATGCAGTCCTTTTTATTCCAATGCAATTTCTTTCCAGGTGGGCAGATGCACTCGTAGCTCCCCATTGTATTGAGACACCCATAGTCACAACTACCATTGCTGATGCTGCATTCATCAATATCTGAAAATGTAATTAAAGTTAAGAAGATATTAGCCACATGTACAGACGTATACTGAGCATTCAGTTACTACATGCATAAGGGTGTCCTGGTAAACAAGTTCACCATGAGCCAGCAATATGTCCTCATGGCCAAGAAAGCCAACAGTGTCCTGGGGTGCACTGAGTGTAGTAAGCAGTTTGAGGCAGGTTCTTCTCCCCATTTTCTCTGCCCTGGTGAGATCACACCTGGAGTTGTGTGTCCAGTTCTGGGATTCCCAGTTCAGGAGAAAGAGCAAACTACTGGAGTCCAAAACAGAAGGCCACAAAGATGATGAGGGGACTGGAGCATTTCTCTGATGAGGAGAGGCTGAAGACCTGGCACAGCCTGAAGAAGAGCAGACTGAGAGGGCATCTTACCAATGCTTATCAATATCAAAAGGGTGGAGGGCAAGAGGGTGGGGCCAGGCTCTTTTCAGTGGTGCCCAGTGACAAGACAAAGGGCAATGGGCATAAACTAGAACACAGGAGTTTTCACTTAATCATAAGGAAAACTTTCTTTCCTGTGAGAGTGCTGGAGCACTGGAACCAGCTGCTCAGAGAGGTTGCAGAGTCTCCTTACCTGGAGACATTCAAAACCTACATGTCCCAGTGCAACCTGATCTAAGTAAACCTTCTCTAGCAGGGAGGTTGGACTAGATAATCTTCAGAGGTCCCTTCCAACCCCTACCATTCTGTGATTCTGTAAAGGACAACTCTTGCATATAGTCTGTACCAAAATGCCTGTTTCACAAATAATCTATCACTGATCTCAGCATGCTTTCCCTAGGCTCAGTCTGACTCAGTTCAGAACCTGGCACGAATACATGGGTTTGATGGGTTTAAAATCAGGGTTTTACTATAGTACAAAGCAAGTTTTTCTTAGTTTGTATTCAAATAATTAAATAATTAACTACTAACAATTTTTAATGGAAGGAAACCATTTAGTTTTACATTAAAAAATAGCGTGGAGAGTTTCTTTTGTGTCAATATTTTCTAGCAAGTAATTTAGATACAGGGATTTCAGGCTTTACTATCATTTTCTCTGTCCATTTTTCTTTGTATAATGCTGACCTGTTTGGTTAGAAGGATAATTCAAACTCAATACACTTAAAAAAAAATCCTTCAAACAAATCCTTTGCTCTCCTTTGACCAGCGTTCTGAATATAATCCAAGCCTGCTCCAAGTGTTAAACATTCAGGAAATGGACAACAACAATACACAGAATCATAGAAGAAGAATCATAGAGTCAGGGTTGGAAGGGACCACAAGGATCATCTAGTTCCAAGCCACCTGCCATACCCAGGGACACCCTACCCTAGATCAGGCTGCCCACAGCCTCATCCAGCCTGGCTGCAAACAACTCCAGGAATGTGGCCCCAAACACCTCCCTGGGCAACCCATTCCAGGCTCTCACCACTCTCATGCTGAAGAACTTCCTACTCACATCCAGTCTGAATCTCCCCACCTCCAGCTTTGCTCCATTCCCTCTAGTCCTGTCATTACCTGATAGCCTCAAAAGTCCCTCCCCAGCTTTCCTGTAGACTCCCTTCAGATAATGGAAAGCCACATGAAGGTCACCTGGGAGCATCCTCTTCTGCAGACTGAACAGCCCCAACTCTTTCAGTCTGTCCTCATAGGAGAGGTGCTGCAGGTCTCTTCCAACCTAAACCATTCTATGATTCTATGATTCTATGATCCCCTAGAGTAGGTTGCACAGGAATGCACCCAGGTGGGTTTTGAAAGTCTTTTGAGAAGGACACTACACAGCCTCTCTGGGCAGCCTGTTCCAGGACTCTGTCACCCTCACTGTAAAAAAGTTTCTCCACATGTTGTGGTGAAACCTTCTATGTTCCAGTCCGTCTTATTGCTGCTGACTACCAAAAAGAGATTGGCCTTATTCACTTGACACCCTCCCCTCAGATATTTGCACACATTGATTAGATCTCCTCTCAGTCTTCTCTTCTCCAGACTAAACAGCCCCAGGTTTCCTCAGTCTCTCTTCATATGGGAGATGCTCAAGTTCCCCAGTCATCCTCTTCTCAGCATGTTCCTGTCTCTCCTGAACTGGGAAGCCTAAAATTTGACACAGTATTGCAGGTGTGGTCTCACCAGGGCAGAGCAGAGGGGGAGAAGAACTTCCCTAGACCTGCTGGGCACACTTTTCTTGATGCGTGGCCATTTTCTTTTACAGGTGGTCTTCTCCTGGGAATGCTTCAATAAATTTCAGATGCTGAAATTTTAGCCACACTCAGCTCGTACTAACTTAGGTTTATTGGTTCATCTTCTTCAGTTCTAAAATCTTCAGCTAAAGATTGTGTGGCTCAGTAAACAGTTCACACAGCACACAAGCAAACAGGCAAGTTTCCAAACCTCCACAGTGCGTCAGTCCATACAAGGTGTATCCTTTATAGCAGAGACATTCGAAGCTTCCAGGGTAGTTGATGCAGGTGTGATCACAGGTTCTTTCGAAGGAACACTCATCTATATCTGAATTCACAGGAAAACAAAAAAGGAGGAAGAAATGAAAGTTTGATTAAAGTGGCTGGCTGGAATTTCATACTCGCTTTTAACAGCTTGTCATCGATGCAACAGCAAATATCACTCCGGGTAAAATCTGAATAAAACATCAATCTCGTTCTAGTGCCTGACAAAGAAAGGACTTGCAGGTAAGGAGGCAGAGAAAAGAAAGAAAAGCTAACAGAGGAAAACCCAGGAAAAGCATGTTATCTACATTCACCATTAGATGGCAACCTTTAACTTCTCATCTTTTCCCACTGCAGGGCTGTGGAGTTCTTAGGGTTTTAGGAGCCTAGTGGAAAAAGTTTTGGGTTGAATCAAGCACTGAGCATTCCTCTGACATCTTCCCCATCAGGACAGGGAGTTGCTCTGCCTAGACATGACTCTACAAAGAGTTGCACAGGTACAAGAGGCATAAGGAAAAGAGTATCAGGAATGGACGGGCAGCACCTAAGGCAACGTAAATCTTTGTCCAAAATTCACAGTCTATGCAGTTCAAGAAAATTTGGCCTCTTCTCCTTCAAAAAGTCAGGCATCTGTAACTATCACAGATCACTAATGTGAAACCCTTATTTACATGGCTCCTTCCAGCCAGCAGCCTGTGAAGAAAGCAGTCCACAGCATGTTGTTCCAAAGGCAGCCCAAAGTTTTTGCTGAGCACCCTGCCCAGCACGACCTATAGGTTTAAGTGACAGCAGTGACTGAAAAGCAATACATGAAAGGTACTTTAAACACCAATGTCTGAAAAACAACAGCACTTCTGAATCAAATTTAGCCTTAGACAATCAGTTTTCTTCTCTTCATCTTTTTTTATTTCCTGTTAGAAAGGACAGAGAAATTACTACAATGTCATTATTTCAGAGTGGCAATTCCAACAAAACTTTAATTCCTCTAATACTTCTGATGTATAGATGAATGGAATAGTTTTCCTTTCAGAGTTTGCACACTTTCTAAAGTTGTTTATTAAGAACATAGGCTGAGCAACACCATTACTCTACATAACTTGGACTTTCATATTGTACCTGCTTAGAAAGGTGCTTGGAAAAGAAATGGAAATTCACAAATAAAAGTGTGCTACCCAATTCCTATATTCAAGTAGTATTTAGAGAGTTTTGAAGTTTAATGAAGCATTCCAGGTCTCAGACGGCTATTAAAAAATGCAATTACTTAATTCTGAGAAATATGAAATTAAGACTTTTGTCTATAGAACAGAATAGGATAGAATAGAATAGAATAGAATCAGCCAGGTTGGAAGAGACCTCCAAGATCATCCAGTCCAACCTAGTACCCAGCCCAATCCAATCAACTAGACCATGGCACTAAGTGCTCCATTCAGTCTTTTTCTGAGCACCACCAGGGATGGAGACTCCACCACCTCCCTGGGCAGCCTATTCCAATGCCAATCACTCTCTCTGTCCAGAACTTCTTCCTAATATCCAGCCTATACCTCATCTGGCACAACTTGAGACTATGTCCCCTTGTTCTGTTGCTGGTTGCCTGGGAGAAGAGACCCCACCTGGCTACAACCTTCCTTTAGTTAGTTGTAGACAGCAATGAGGTCAGCCCTGAGCATCCTCTTCTCCAGGCTAGACAACCCTAGCTCCCTCAGCCTCTCCTCACAGGGTTGTGCTCCAGGCCCCTCACCTGCTTTGCTGCCCTTCTTTGGACATGTTCCAGTACCTCAATACCTCTCTTGATATGAGGGGACCAGAAGTGGACATAATGTTTAGACAAACCCAAAATCTGTGTGCATTTATGCACAAACTATAACCAGCTATATTTTATATGACTTCCAATTTTGACTGCTTCAAAACATTCATGTGAAAAGAGAATTGACAATGTAGGAAGCAACTGTTCAGGCAAATTTTGTAGCAGGAAATGCACAAAATGAACTAAAATCTGTGCTATCTGGCTTTAGGTGTGCATCACATACACTTGTTAGGATCAAGCAGAAAAAAAAAAGAAAGCTCATACGCACACTCAGTGTGCACATGAGCCAGCAGTGCACTTGCAGCCCAGAAAGCCAACCAGAGCCTGGGCTGCAGCAGGAGAAGTGTGGCCAGCAGGGCCAGGGAGGTGATTTTCCCTCTCTGCTCCACCCTGGTGAGACCTCACCTGGAGCACTGCATCCAGTTCTGGAGCCCCTATTACAAGGGGGACATGGAGCATGTCCAGAGAAGGGCCATGAGGATGCTCAGAGGGCTGCAGCACCTCTGTTATGAGAACAGACTGAAAGAGTTGGGGCTGTTCAGTGTGGAGAAGAGGAGGCTCCCAGGTGACCTTCTTGTGGCCTTCCAGTATCTGAAGGGGGCCTACAGAAAAGCTGGGGAAGGACTTTTTAGGCAGGTAGTGAGAGGACTAGGGGGAATGGAGCAAAGCTGGAGGTGGGAAGATTCAGATTGGACATGAGGAGGAAGTTCTTCAGCATGAGAGTAGTGAGAGCCTGGAATGGGTTGCTCAGGAAGGTGGTTGTGGCAAGATCCCTGGAGTTGTTTGCAGCCAGGCTGGATAAGGCTGTGGGCAGCCTGATCTAGGGCAGGGTGTCCCTGGGCATGGCAGTGGGGTTGGAACTAGATGATCCTTGTGTTCCTTCCAACTTTGACTGATTCTATTATTCTATGATTTTATTTTTTTCTTTTTCTTTTTAAATACATTTATTTCATTTTAATGCAGTTTCCCATGCACTATGAAGAATCATTGTTTGATCACAGGATGCTAGGGGTTGGAAAGGACCTCCAGAGATCATTGAGTCCAACCCCACTGCCAGAGCAGGATCATAGAATCCAGGTCAGGTTGCACAGGAACACATCCAGACAGGGCTTCTAAGTCTCCAGAGAAGGAGACTCCACAACCTCTCTGGGCAGCCTGTGCCAGGTCTCTCTCACCCTTACACTCAAGAAGTTCTTCCTCATGTTAAGGTGGAACTTCCTGTGCTGTAGTTCATATTCATTACCCCTTGTCCTGTCACAGGGTGCAACTGAGAAGAGTTTGTCCCCTTCCTCTTGAGCCCCAGCTCTAGTTATAAACATTGATTGAGTTCATAACGTAATTTCTTTCTAAGGTTTCCTTTCTAGTCTTGGAAATACACATCTTTTGAACGCAGAGAAACGTGAAACTGCTTCAGTTTGCTCTAATTAAATGCACAAAAGTCAAATAATTTGGGAATGAACACCGCAGTTAAAGTTTTAAAGGACTTCTAATGCCAAATCATCCAAGGTGGTTTCATTCATGTGTAATCTTGTTTGCTATGTGGTACTGCTGGAAATTGACCAAAGCAGCTCATTTTCTGGCCTCTGAATTATCTTGGAAGGCTCTTTTTAAAAAAAAAATATAATTTCCTATTTCTCAGTAGTGATCTTGTTGTAGTCAGTGGGGTTTAGGCATTGCTTTCACACATACCTCTGTGTTTTAACATTATGGCTTAGGCTTTTACAGGTTTTTCACAGAATCACAGATTCTTAGAGGTTGGAAAGAACCTCCAGAGATCAACGAGTCCAACCCCCCTGCCAAGGCAGGATCCCCTAGGGTAGTTTACACAGGAATGCATCCAAGTGGGTTTGGAAAGTCTCTAGAGAAGGAGACTCCACAACCTCTCTGGGCAGCCTCTTTCAGTGCTTCATCAGCCTCACTGTAAAGAAGTTTCTCCTCAGGTTGAGGTGAAACCTTCTATGTTCCAGTTTGTAGCCACTGCTCCATGTCTTGTGGCTGCTGACCTCACGTTAGGAAGGATGCAAACCATTCTTTGCCTTTGGGAGCAACAGTCTGCCTACTAATGTGACCAGTCATCTGCTTGCCCTGCCATAGGCCCTGATGAATGTATTTTTATTACACATAAAATCAGCTACTCAGAAACTCCCACTGCTTACACTGCTTGGCAGAGACACCGAAACAAACACTTGTATTGTAATGCAAACACCATTAAAGGCTCTTTTGCCATCTAAATCCCTCATCCTACCCTCTGCTTACTGTTCTCACAAAAATTCAACCTTTGCTGAATCTACCTTCTCGCTCTGGCTGATTGAACACACAAAGTCCCTGCACAGCTCTTTGCTTGCATGACACCGTGCCCCTTAGTCCCCTCTCCTCCTTGCCTGTGGAGGTTAGGGCCAGGGGCTGCCTGAGGGACCCAGCTTTGCACAGTGTCCCATCTGTAGAATCACCAGTGCCCTGAGGAATTCAGCACTGCCCATAGAAAAGGGGAAAATATGCACCACATACTCTTCACTAAAAGAAACTGGTGGTGTGAGACAGGGTGCTGAAATTCTCTCGGCCTTTTGATTTTTTTAAACCTCTGAAACCTCTGTTCTGGGTTCTGTTGTTCCTTAGCTCCCAGAAACTTTGAAGTTGGCCCTCATGCCTTTGAAGTGCACCATGATACTCTTTGTATTTAGCCTGAAAGGATACACTTATTTCCTAGCACACTGGTGATACAGATAGAGCTTGTAAGAGACTGAGGAGCAGGCAGCTACACCTGGTTTCACCTTCACCACATGCATCTCATGAGAGACTGAGGAGCAGGGAGCTACACCTGGTTTCACCTTCACCACATGCATCTCATGAGAGACTGAGGAGCAGGGAGCTACACCTGGTTTCACCTTCACAACATGCATCTCCTGAGAGACTGAGGAGCAGGCAGCTACACCTGGTTTCACCTTTACAACATGCATGTCATGAGAGACTGAGGAGCAGGCAGCTACACCTGGTTTCACCTTCACCACATGCATCTCATGAGAGACTGAGGAGCAGGCAGCTACACCTGGTTTCACCTTCACCACATGCATCTCATGAGAGACTGAGGAGCAGGGAGCTACACCTGGTTTCACCTTCACAACATGCATCTCATGAGAGACTGAGGAGCAGGGAGCTACACCTGGTTTCACCTTCACAACATGCATCTCATGAGAGACTGAGGAGCAGGGAGCTACACCTGGTTTCACCTTCACAACATGCATCTCATGAGAGACTGAGGAGCAGGGAGCTACACCTGGTTTCACCTTCACAACATGCATCTCATGAGAGACTGAGGAGCAGGGAGCTACACCTGGTTTCACCTTCACAACATGCATCTCATGAGAGACTGAGGAGCAGGGAGCTACACCTGGTTTCACCTTCACAACATGCATCTCATGAGAGACTGAGGAGCAGGGAGCTACACCTGGTTTCACCTTCACAACATGCATCTCATGAGAGACTGAGGAGCAGGGAGCTACACCTGGTTTCACCTTCACAACATGCATCTCATGAGAGACTGAGGAGCAGGGAGCTACACCTGGTTTCACCTTCACAACATGCATCTCATGAGAGACTGAGGAGCAGGGAGCTACACCTGGTTTCACCTTCACAACATGCATCTCATGAGAGACTGAGGAGCAGGGAGCTACACCTGGTTTCACCTTCACCACATGCATCTCATGAGGGACTGAGGAGCAGGGAGCTACACCTGGTTTCACCTTCACAGCATGCATCTCATGAGAGACTGAGGAGCAGGGAGCTACACCTGGTTTCACCTTCACAACATGCATCTCATGAGAGACTGAGGAGCAGGGAGCTACACCTGGTTTCACCTTCACAAGATGCATCTCATGAGAGACTGAGGAGCAGGCAGCTACATCTGGTTTCACCTTCAAAACCTGGGGTTTTAAATCCTGCCTACCAGACAGCTCGGAACACATGTAGGTATCTAAATCTTGTCTACTCTGTACAAACAACACTACACAACCTGGTAGCATTATCTGAAGAGATAGCCCAAAAATACAAAAGCAGAGAGGTGGCAGGTTACAGCTAGAGAACAGGACAAATGATTTCTCTTTCCTTTTTGTGCCCAGCTCCTACATCAAGCCCAAGCACACATTCAAACCCACACATTTTTGTACTAAGCTGCTCTGAATTTCCCCTCTCCCACATAACAAAATAAATAGTGAGAAATTAACCTTCCGGGTCTGAGGTGCTGTTAAGTTATTTAAGTCACGTTTTTGTACTCTTTTAACATGAGGAACTGCAGTGGAAAACTGGAACTTGAGGTTGAAGTTTCTGTTCTATTTTTAATTGCATTTGGCAAGAATTCTCATAGACCACACTGTCTCAGCATGTTCCAGAATTGCTACTGAACTTATTTGACATTAAACACTTTCTTTTTTGGCTTTCACTTAGTCTCCCTGTACTCAGTACTGGTGAGGCCACACCTCGAGTACCGGATTAACTTTTGGGACCTTCATTGAAAGAAAGACATTAGAAGTCCTAGAGGAGGTCCATGAAAGAGCAATGAAACTTGGGGAAGGGTCTGGAGAACAGGTCTTGTGATGAGCAGCTGAGGGAAGTGGGGTGGTTGAATCTGGAGAAGAGGAGGCTGAGGGGACACCTTCTTGCTCTCCACAAAAGGAGGTAGTAGTGAGGTGGGAGTCTATCTCTTCTCCCTAGTAATGAGTGATAAGATGAAATGGCCTCCAGTTGCATCAGAGGAGGTTTAGATGGGATGTTAGAAGAAGCTTCTTGACTGAAAGGGTTCTCAAATGCTGGAGTTGGCTGCCCAAGGAACTGGTGGAGTCACCATCCCTGGAGGTGTTTGAAAGAGGCAGAGATCTGGTGCTGAGGAATATGGTTTAACAGCAGACTTGGTAGAGCTAGATAATGGTTGACTTTGATCATCTTAAAGGCCTTTTCCAACTGAAACAATTCTATGATTACATGGAGAAGCTCAGATGACATTCACCACTGTTATTGGCATATGCAATTGTATCATTTCAGCATATTACAGAGAGCCTTCATTGCTTTACTGCTGGAAGCTCCCAGGGCTCCCAGGTCTCCGGTAACCCTTGATGATCACTTTGGCAGCACTTGTACTAAAACTGGAATGATACAGAGAATGTCAGCATGGGCCCTGTGCAAGGATGACCTACACATTCCATATGCCAGGGATCAGGTTAGGAAAGCTAAGCCTCAGGGGAATCAGGGTTAGGAAGGTGAGCTTTTGTAAGTACTTCAGTGACAAAAAGAAGAACAGAGAAAATGTGGGCCCTCTCTGGAAGCAAATGAGAGACCTGGTCACATAGGATATGGAGAAGGCTTGGGTACTCAATGACATTTTCATCTCAGTATTCATTGTTAAGGGCTCTAACCATACCATGCAAGTTGGAGAAGGAAAGGACAGGCACTGAGAGAATGAAGATCTGCCCACTGTAAGAGAAGACCAGACCTGAGACCATCTAATGAACCTGAAGGTGCACAAGTCTACAAGACCTGACAAGATCCACCTGTGGGTCCTGGGGGAACCAGCAGATGAAGTTGCAAAGCCACTTTCCATCATATTTGAAGAGTCATGGTGGTCTGGTGAAGCTCCCACTGACTGGAAAGGGGAAACAGAACCCCCATTTTCATTAAGGGAGATAAGGAAGAGCCATGAAACTAGGCCAGTCAGACTCACCTCAGTGCCTGGGGGTCTGGGTGGATGAGAAGCTCAACATGAGCCAACAGTGTGCACACACAGCTCAGACAGCAACTGTGTGCTGGGCTGCATTAAGAGAGGCATTACCAGCAGGGCAAGGGAGGGGATTCTCCCCCTTTACTCTGCTCTCCTCAGACCCCACCTAGAGTACTGTGTGCAGTTCTGGAGCCCCCAGCACAGGAAGGACATTGAACTGCTGGAGAGGGTCCAGAGGAGGGCCACGAAGATGATCAGAGGGCTGCAGCAGCTCTGCTCTGAGGACAGGCTGAGAGAGTTGGGGCTTTTCAGCCTGGAGAAGAGAAGGCTTCGGGGAGACCTTATAGCAACCTTCCAGTATCTGAAGGTTCCTACAGGAGGGCTGGGAAGGGACTATTCACAAGGTCTTGTAATGACAGGATGAGGGGCGATGTGTTTAAACTGGCAGAGGGGAGATTTAGACAAGATGTTAGGAGGAAGTTCTTCACAGTGAGAGTGGTGAGGCACTGAAACAGGTTGTCCTGGGAAGGCTGTGGCTGATCCCTCCCTGGATGTGTTCAAGGCCAGGCTGGATGAGGTCTTCTGCATCCTGATGTAGTGGGAGGTGTCCCTGCCTATGGCAGGGGGTTGGAACTGGATGACCTTTAAGGTCTCTTCCAACCTAAACCATTCTATGATTCTATGAAGATAATGGAGCAGGTTCCCCTGAAGACTCTGCTAGGGGATATGGAAAACAAGAATGTGGTTGATGGCAACCAACATAGCTTCACCAAGGATAAATCCTGCCTGACAAATCTGGTGGCTTCTTATGATCACAGTATCATTGGATAAGGGAAGAGCAACTGACATCATCTTCCTGAGCTTGTGCAGACTGTGCAAAACAGTACTGCATGACAACCTGCTCTCTAAATTGGAAGGGCGTGGATTTGATGGATGGACCACCCACCCAAGGAATTGGCTAGATGTCTGCTCTCAAAATGCTGTGATCAACAGCACAATGTGCAAATGGAGACCTGTGATGAGCAGAGTACCCCAGGGGTTGGTACTGAGCCCAGTGCTATTTAATATCTTTGTCAGTGACATGGACAGTGGGATTGAGTGCACCCTCAGAAAGTTTGCTGATGACTCCAAGCTGTGTGACCTGGCTGACACACTGGAGGGCAGGGATGCCATCCCGAGGGACCCTGACAAGCTGGAGAGGCAGGCCCATGCCAACCTCATGAAGTTCAACAAGGTAAAAGTGCCTGCATCTGGGTTGGGACAATCCCAAGCACAAATACAGGCTGGGTAATGAGTGGATTGAGAGCAGGCCTGCACAGAAGAGCTTGGGGGTGCTGGTTGATGAGGTGCTTGACA
Source organism: Psilopogon haemacephalus (assembly GCA_013396835.1). NCBI lineage: Eukaryota > Metazoa > Chordata > Aves > Piciformes > Megalaimidae > Psilopogon > Psilopogon haemacephalus. The sequence continues at coordinate 146,327 of VWZI01021778.1, read as the reverse complement.
TGAGCCTGCAATGAGCACCTGCAGCCCAAAAACCCAACCATATTCTGGGCTGCATCAAAAGAAGCATGTCCAGCAGGTCAAGAGAGGGGGTTCTGCCACTCTGCTCTGCTCTTGTGATAACTCTCCTGGAGTGCTGTGGTCATCTCTGGAGCCCCCAACACAAGAAGGACATGGTTCTGTGGGAGAGCATTTAGAGGAAGGCCACAAAGACGATCAGAGGGCTGCAGCTCCTTCCCTGCAAGGACAGGATGAGGTCATTAACTGGGTCTGTTCAGCCTGAAGAAAAGAAGGCCCTGAGGAGACCTTATAGCAGCCTTCCAGTACCTGAAGGGGGCCTACAGGAAAGCTGGAAAAGGACTTTTTACAAGGGCTTGTGGTGATAGGATGAAGGACAATGGTTTTAAACTAGAGCAGGGTAGATGTAGATTAGACATTAGGAAGATGTTCTTTGCTCTAAGGGTGGTGAGACACTGGAATGGCTTTTCCAGAGAAGTTGTGGATGCCTCATCCCTGGAAGTGTTTAAGATCAGGCTGGGTGAGCCTCTGAGTAACTTGTCTGTCCATAGCAGGGTACTTGGAACTGGATGATCCTTCAGGTCCCTTCAAACTTGAGCCATTCTATGATTCTATGAGTAGTTTCCTGCCAGAGCCAGGTTTTTTTTAGGATTACTAATGGTTTAGTGTAAGTTCTAAGAGGAAGACTTCACAGCAGATGACCCAGTGGAAGTGCCAAGTTCAGGAGTTGGAACAGATGACCTCCAGAGGTCCCTTCCAGCCTCCACCACTGATTTGCACGCACACTGCCAGCCCAAGCCTTTGCTAAAGACACTCCCTTTACGGCATCTTGTGCTGCTCAGAGCTCTCCTTCCAGTCGCTGTTTCCATGACATCAAGATGTCATGTAAGGCTGAATAAAATCTAACATCTCTTCTATCAATCCACTTTCTCATCTCCACATAGAATGTTTCAGCAGTGGAAGCACTCCTTTATTTTTGCCCAGAAGAGGTTCAACTCAAAGAGATCATTCAATGGTTTAATTAAAAAAGCAGGATTTCCCTGTGGTTCTGAGGGTAGCAATTGTTCCCAGTGGTGGTCATGCCTGATAATATTTATTGGGCTCTGTTTCTGTAATTTCCAGTCAGCATTTGGATTTTATTGTTGCTTTTTCAATCACACTCTTTTTGTTTGTTTGTTTTTGTTAGTTCATGCTTTCACATTTAAATGATCCCATAGTTTTTTTTATATATATATATATATATATATCTGTATAATTTTTTAAAATATAATGTTTATTAGTGGGTGTCAGATTGTCAGTACTGTAAATGAAAGTCTTCCATCTGTCTCCAGAAGAGAGCTACCACAGATCAAATTTCCTCCCATAGATGCATCTCAAAGATGACCTGAGGGAGCAAGGAGAAAGTAGCAAATTTTCCATGCTCACTGAAGTCCTTGCTCTTTCCACTGATGCTGCCACCAGACACCCAATTATAGCAGCATGAAGTGGTCTGGTGGTTTGTATGATGTATGACTCATCTGAGGATGTAGAGTGCAGGGCATCAAGAAGCCATCAGACAGTAATGATTTTTGCTAAGCCTGAAACTAAGTTGGATTCCCACTAGCAGATCTAAACTGAGAGGCTCCCAGTCCTCAAATGCAGTCCCCTGTGTTTTGATTGTCATTGCTTTCATCTCTAGAATAAAATTTGGAGTAATTAAAAGAATCCCATGATCAGGACAATAAACTGTAATGCAGGACTGCAAATTAGACTTCCCTCTCTCTTTCTTACTTAGTGTAAATGTATTTGTTAATATCAGCAACAAATGAAGAAATTAGAGAAAATTAATGGCCATCATGACAGCTTTTCTCTGAGACATACATTAAGCAACTAGGTTAACTTAGGAAACTGGGACCCTCCTTCTAAAACATAGGCCATGTACAATACTTGGCTAAGAGTTAGGTCTTGCTGCTTGAAGTATTTTTCATAGACATGGCAAGGAGAGATCACCCTTATTTGATGGTGCTAATTGTGCTGTTCCATAGAGACCAAGACAAGAGGGGCTCAAAGACAATCAATAAAAGCTGTAGCAGTGATTTGGGACATAGTGCAGGCTCTAGTGATCCTGGACACTGTAAACAAAGAATTTGTCTTACATTTAATTTGTGTTTAGTGAGGCAAGACATGACCTGTACACCAGATCGCTGCACATATGATATCTAACTACACTACTTCAAACAGAAAACAGAAAATAAATACTTTTTTTGCTTAGAAACAGAAAGTAAAATTAAAAGGAAGTGAAGTATCTATCAATTCTTTCATCAGTCACTCCTGACAACCTGAATGCTTCAGACAAAAATGGTCACTGTATTACACTAATACTTTGAGGAGCTATAATATTCACAGGACCACAGAAGCATGGAATTAACCAGGTTGGAAAAGACCTCTAGGATCATCAAGTCCAAACTATCACCTAACCTTTCTAATTGACTAAACCATGGCACTAAGTGCCTCATCCAGTCTCCTTTTAAACACCTCCAGGGGTGGTGACCTTGCCACCTTCCTGGGAAGCCTGTTCCAATGGGCAATCACTCTTGTCATGTAGAACTTCTTTCTAACATCTTCTTGTTCTGTCACTGGATGCCTGGATGAAGAGACCAACTGCTGCCTGGCTACAACTCCCTTCAGGTAGTTGTAGAGAGCAATAATGTTCCCCCAAGCCTCCTCTTCTCCAGGCTGAAGACCACCAGTTCCCTCAGCCTCTCCTCACAGGGCTGTGCTCCAGCCCCCTCCCCAGCCTTGCTGCCCTTCTCTGGACACGGTCAAGCACCTCAACATAGTCATAATTCCATACCAATCCCAGTTCTCCCAGTTAGCTCAACTATACCTTCATTATGTCAGCAAAGATATATGTATCTCATAAATGCTGCCCAGGTTGCATATTCATGGTTTTCAGATTCAGGTGTTAGCAGTGCTTGAGTCCCAGGCTGGAAACGATGGCCTGAGTGTCCCGAAGCATTGTGCACAGCAAGCCTCTGATCAGCGCAGTGGGGTTAACTCCTAATGTGGCCACCTTCTCCTAAGGCAAAGTCTACAATACATAGTTGCAGTTTGTCCAGCTTACACACACTTGGTTTATTTTTAACCCCCAAACCAAATGTGGGCTCAGCGTGGAGTACTCCACTGAGGCAATCAGGCACGCAAGCCAAACTCATGGCTAGCCAGAATGTTTTGCGTTCATATTTCTCAGCTTCCAAATCATCGTCTCCTCTGAGAAAAAAAGCTTTTCCTTTTTCTCATTCGCTAAGCACATATACATAGAAATTCTAAAGAACTGTTACATGGTGTTTTAAAAATAAATACTAATCCTTTCTCATATGTACTTTGGCGGAATGTTATTGTCTGTCTTTCCCACTCCCTTCTGATTTCTGCAGGGAATTGATACCACCCATGCAATGTTCACCTTACAGCCTAGCCAGCCTGCTTCCCAACCATATTTGACAGACATCAGGGAAACCACATATCTTAATCTGAGTCCTTTCTGGACCATAGGGAGTCAGGTTTTCAGCTATGTTCTCCAACAAATGCTGGCTTCAATTCAGTATTGGGAAGGGTATTATTTTGCTACAGCAGGCATATGATGAGGTTTCCACCACATCTCACGTTTTCTGATCCACAGTGACTTAAGCCCTGGTCACAGTTAGTAAAAAATGCATCCTCCATCTGAGAGTGCAACTCTCTAATGAACATCCAACACCTAACAGAATTAATGGCTTAGAGCTGACTTCTCTTTATGTTTCAAAGTCTACAATAATAAAACCAACAAAACGGAGGCACCGAGAGATGAAGTAATGTACAAACCAACTTTACCTTCCCACTGAGTGCTTCTGGTCAAGGTGTGTGCTGGTTTGAACTAACTGGAGAATCTGAGTGAGAAATTAGGCTGAGAGAGGAAAACACAGTATGTCACTTCACCCATAGCTTTACTGAGAAAGAAAAAAAAAAGTTGTTTTTTAAAGTGTAACCCAAACACAGATAGGCAGACGGTTTCAGACTGCTCTGGCTGTAGCTGCTCTTTGCACGGTCTCCTTTGTCTCTGCCTTGGTAGCTAATTCTCAGTAATACTACTAATTTCTTTCCTATTGCTTCTAATCCCCCCCTGGTTGATCTACCTCAGTTTATCTGCAGCATCAATAGGTGGTGAGATAAGATTGGGGAAGGGGGGAAAGGTGGTTGGGGGTGGTTGGTTACCCATCTTGGGGATTTTGGTCTCTGGGAGGGCTGTGGTGTTTCTGTATTACCTTTTCACTGTATATATTTGTAAATATCTGTTATATCTTGTAAATATCTGCTTGTATATTGTGCAAAGCTGTAAATATAAAGCTTCATTTATCAACTTCCAGTGTTCTGAGTCCTAGCTGGGGTTTATATGAAAAGGTGGGGGGGCAGGTAACTGCTTAAACCATCACACAAGGCCAACACAAAGGAGTGGGGGAAAAAAAAGGGGCCAAACCTTTAGAGATAATTGAAAACCCACACCCACTCAGACTTCCCACTGCATTACTGTCCTGCAATCAAGTCAACTTGTTGAGACTTAATTATTGATAGCATACTAATAACCTGCAGAAAAAAAAAAAGAAAAAAAAAGAAAGAGAGATCTGGCATTAAATGCTTTACTTTTAACATGAATGAAAGTGCTCTAAGTAGCACTGTCACATCTTGTACAGGGCAAGGGAGGTGATTCTCCCCCTTTACTCTGCTCTCATCAGACCCCACCTGGAGTACTCTGTGCAGTTCTGGAGCCCCCCAGCACAAAAAGGACATGGAACTGCTGGAGACAGTCCAGAGGAGGGCCACGAAAATGATCAGAGGGATGGAGCACCTATGCTACGAGGACAGGCTGAGGGAGTTGGAACTTCTCAGCCTGGAGAAGAGAAGGCTTTGAGAAGACCTTCGAGCAACCTTCCAGTATCTGAAGGGGGCCTAAAGGAAGGCTGGGGAGGGACTGTTCACAAGGTCTTGTAATGATAGGATGAGGGGGAATGGGTTCAAACTGGCAGAGTGGAGATTTAAACGGGATGTTAGGAGGAAGTTCTTCACAGTGAGGGTGATGAGACACTGGAATGGGTTGCTCAGGGAGGTTGTGGCTGCTCCCTCCCTGGATGTGTTCAAGGCCAGGCTGGATGAGGTCTTGAGTGACCTGTTCTAGTGGGAGGTGTCCCTGCCTATGGCACAGGGTGGGTTGGAACTGGATGATCTTCGAGGTCTCTTCCAACCTAAACCATTCTCTGATTCTACTTCAGAAATTTAAGTGGGAAACTCTCCATTGTAGACTGATCTTGGCTTGGACTAGAGAATTTATTTATTTCTGGGATTACTTGTCTACAGCCTCAGACTCAACAAAACAATACGAGAAATATACCAAGAGGTACCTGCCAACTCCTCCCAATTATCTATGTAATTAATGAAGACCAAATATAATGCACTAATCAGGGAATGAAGGACTTCTGAAGGAAATTGTGCTCACAAGGCAATGAGCTTTTAATTAAAGGTGATTTTTTTCCCGAGAATGCAAAGTGGTATTGAAGCAAATAAATGCACATAAATGTGAAAGAAACCTGCAAAATATGCTGGAGACAGTAGCAGTAAATAACCAGAAATTTATCATTATCTAAGCATCCCACAGAGGAAACATTTCAGGGATTTAGCAGGACAAAATGAAATGGCTATTACTCAGCTTCAGGAATAGGCACACAGTAGCAGTCAGTGACAAATACTGCAGAATCTTTGATTGCTCTTCACTCTAAGGCAGATTAAGACCACTGTTGCATGCATTATTTATACATGCTGCCACGGTTCAGATCAGGAATAGACATTTGCTTATGGCAAATGAGAGCTCATTTAGTTTGCCCAGATCACACAACACATTTAACTGTACCCTTGATTCACTCACACCAAACAATATTATTGTCTCTCCTCTCTAGCCACAGATTTACACAATAATGACACAAGCAGGTCCACATCTCAATCCACATGGGAACAATGGAAATCAGTGAGGACTTGCATTGGCACTAGGGTCATGCAGATGTGCCTCCAGCCACATTCCCCCTGAAAGAATTCAGGATAAATTTTGCTTTTGCTCTGCAATCCACAGAAGGTATTTATAGCCCAAGAAGGCAACACTTCCTAGCATGGCAATGGCTTATCATGGACCTGAGTAATGATGGCACATTCCATCCTCTGGCTTTGACACAGTGAAGTGGCAGCTTGTTTACAAGCTATATAGCAGCCTGAACTTCTGCCACAGCAGTAGGATCTCCAAGGACCTTGAGCCTGCCAGCTCTTTCAGGTAGGCTAAGCAAAGTGTGCTCTGCCAAACAGCCAAATGCCTTGGAAGATGCAACTAGGTCACCTGTTTAATCCAGCACAGCATGCAACACTCAGAATGGGAAGTCTACCCCTTCCAAGCTGTGGCTGTGTTAAGGACCATTAGTATTATTATCTACCTGGTTCTGTCTCATGTCCTCGATATCCTTTTATGTCTGCATGTTTTTATTCAGTATATTGAGACCCTGAAAAAGCTTGTCTTCACTTCTACCCATAGTTGAATAACCAAATATCTCTGTTCTTGAGGCTTTCAAACTGCTAAGCACTCTTAAAGGAGATACTGCCTGTATCTTCTTACAGTACAAAACACAGTATTAATGTTCTTTGGTTCTGGTGCAAGAGCAGATGATTTTAGACCCACTTATTTTGTTCTAAGGAATATCTGGGCATCATTGAATTCTTCACTCTTTGTGTGTTCTCGCACTTCTGAACCATGTCTGATGTTGGATGCTGTCTTCCAAGTCCTAGTAGCACGGATAGACATTTGATAGAATGACATTTCATGTCAGTAAGATGACCATATTTATTTAGTCTAACTGGTGTGATCCTTGACAGTTGTTAAATTTGGTTGAGGCTGAGTAGTTTCCCTCAGAAGAGTGCAATACATACCCAAGCATTCCAGCAGCTGCCAGGGACCTCTTGATATATTTCTCATATTGTTTTGTTGAGTCTGAGGCTGTACACAGGAAAGCAGGATTCTAAGCAAGTAGTCCCCTTGGGCTGGCTGCCTGGCTCTATTAATTCCCACCAGCAGAGCAGCTCAGAAGACAGTAATCTTTTGTTGGCCTCTTTGGTAGTTAGAGGAACTGCAGTAGTCAGATCCTTCTTTGATGTTATGCACTGAGAGGACAGCTCTTGACCCAGCAAACTCAACATCCTCATTATCATCAGAGCAACTGATTCCCCAATGTTTACCTAGAAGTTACAGCAATGGGAACTGCTGTTGGGAAGAACAAGGCAGTACATTTGGAAGAGTCTTTAAAGGCAAATGGCAGTTATTTTCTGTATCTCTGCTATCAGACCTTATGAAAAGAGACCAGTTGCACTTTCTGGAAACCACTGTGCTATCTCTGGGGATTGAAATAGAAGGAAAGCAGGTTAAAAACCAAGACTTGGCAATGAAGTTGTAGAGCTCTTTGCTCCCTCCCCAAGGTAAATACAATCTTTTCTTTAGGAACTCTTCCAAAGAAGTTTTATGTGATCTCATGTACCAACAAATCAATTTTCCTTTCCTGTTTCAGTTCCTTTTCAAAATATTGTATTTAAAAATCTTCTACACAGAGTCTGCAAACTCATTCTCTTCTGCAAGCTTCCCTCATGGGTTCCTCAGAGTCTGCAGAAATGGGGCTACAGAATGACATCTTAATGTCTGTTCCCTATTGGTTTGCCTTAGTGCTCATGTCAAGTCAACCAACCACCATAGATTCATTTAGCACCACAGAGCCAATTCTGCTCCCCCAGTCAGTGAGTATGGTTTTGTTCTGCCTTGGAACTGTTTTCTTGCTTTTGGGTCACTGAAAGGTTTGTCTGAGGGACTGGGAAGATTTATGCTTTTGAAGGAAGCCGCAGAATTTGGCAATTTTGGTCAGGCAAAATATGGCTGCTACCTTTGGGGTCTTTGAAAGTATCTTTGACCACAGTTTTGGACCAAACATTTTTACATTTCTACTATGAAATACATCATCATCATCATCATCACCAGTATTATTACATTATTGCTTCTCTGCTGTTTGCCAAAGAAGACATTTCTAATATTTTACCCTGAAGCTCTGTGAATTAGACCTTATCTTCTTTTTTCATAACTAAACCCAAAATTAATGGCAGAGAATTATTAAATAAATTTCCCTTGGGAAGGTAATTTCTTCTGGTATTTAAAACATGATTGTGCAAAACTATTTGCAATATCTCAGTACAGCAAGAAGAGCTGGAAAGAGCAGTGGTGGCTTTTATCCATGTAGCTGCTGAGGAGGAAAAGGTGCCAGTCCTCAGAAGTGCCAAGCCAAGCTTCCCTCTTCCTCCATTTCTTTGGCTAAGCTTATATGGCCAGCAATTCTGAATTTGGTCAGCTGTCCTAGCAGAGAAAGGAAGGAGAAGAACAACGCTGGGACCTGAGGCTTTCTGAGTGGCAGACAACAGTACCTTTCATATTTGATAAAGTACGTTTGTTTCCTCTGTGCAGAAACTTCAGTTTATCAGTCATATCATGAAACACATTCAGAACTCTTCCCAGCCTAATGCTCCCTTCTGACCATATTTTAACCAATCCTGCCATGGTTTCTCCCTTAGTTTGTGCAATCACAGAATCACTAGGGTTGGAAAAATACCTCTAAGACCATCAACCCAACACCACCATGCCACTAAACCACGTCCTGAAGTGCCATGTTTTTTGAAGACCTTCAAGGATGGTGACTCCACCGCTTCCCTGGGCAGCCTGTTCCAATCTTGAACACCTAATACGTTTCCTAACATCTAATCTAAATCTCCCATGACAGACAACCTTAAGTCAACCTGGTGTTCAATTTAATGACCAGTGGCCAGGATGTGTGAGCTTATGGAGCTGTGGGGAGGCCACAAATCTGTGCTGCACCTAAAGACAGATCATATCCTGCAAGTCTGCACTCCAAGGCACTTCATACATCTGTCTGTGTGGCACTCTTTGTACATCCTCTCTGTACAGACACCCTCAGATTGAGTATTCATGTACTAAGACAGACAAAACTGTAGGGATCTCCACTTCCTCTCAGTAGAAAGAGGGCAGAGGGATGAAAGGAATCCTCAGCTAGGGGAGTCTCCCCAGAGGGTTTGAAGAGAATCATAGAATCAGTCAGGGTTGGAAGGGACCACAAGGATCATCTACTTCCAACCCCCCTGCCATGCCCAGGGACATCCTACCCTAGATCAGGCTGCCCACAGCCTCTGCCAGCCTGGCTGCAAACACCTCCAGGGAAGTGGCCCCAACCACCCCCCTGGGCAACCCATTCCAGGCTCTCACCACTCTCATGCTTAAGAACTTCCTTCTCACATCCAATCTGAATCTCCCCACCTCCAGCTTTGCTCCATTCCCCCTAGTTCTGTCACTACCTGAGAGCCTAAGAAGTCCCTCTCCAGCTTTTCTGTAGGCCCCTTTCAGATAGTGGAAGGCCACAAGAAGGTCACCTGGGAGCCTCCTCTTCTCCAGACTGAACAGCCCCAACTCTTTCAGTCTATCCTCATAGCAGAGGTGCAGCAGCCCTCTGAGCATCCTCATGATGTACCAATCTGCAGATAATACAGCTCTCCAGATAATTTCATAGAATCACAGAATCACAGAATGGTTTAGGTTGGAAGAGACCTCAAAGATCATCCAGTTCCAACTCTCTGCCATAGGCAGAGACACCTCCCACTAGAACAGGTCGCTCAAGGCCTCATCCAACCAATTTCAAACAGAGAGGTTTAAAAGAAGAAAGGTATGAAGGTAAGAAAGTTTGCTTGGTCTGTTATGTTACATGAAAAAAACCCTACTAAAACTATACACAACAGTGTAAAATTAGTAACTCTGATCAAGGTCACAGACACAAACGGAGCCAAGGGAGATGTTCTGTAAAGGCCTTTGGAAAGGAAGATCTTCAGATCGTTACTGGTTCTCTCTATTGAGCATTTCACACTGAGCATCACTGTAAGCTCACGGTAGTTACTCTCATTTTACATTTTCTTCTTGCTTTTATCCTTGTGAATAACCATTTAAAAAAGAATTTCTAAAGGATTTTAAAAAGATGGAAAAATGCACTGCAGGGCCTGAACCTGAGTAAAGCACCACTATCTTCTATATAAACCCAAAGCTAATAGTATAAAAAAATTACTATTTAACAGTATGGTTCATTTTTAGAACCTACTACTTTTAAAATCAATGGACAATGCGTTGACCTAAGCACTTTGTCAGATCACAGTTTTTTCTTAAGAGCTACAAAATCTACCCACTCTTGGGAGGGTTGGAACTGCTTGGTGAAAGGTCATGTGCCAAAGAAAGTCCAAGCACATTTGCAAGCTTTCACTGAGAGCAAATAAGAGAAAGGCCAGCAGAGCCGTGATAAATGAGCCTGACTTAAAACTAGACCTCCAACTGCTGGAGAATGAAAGTGCAGCTAGGGTAGGTGGCATTTATCATAAATCAAACCTGTTATGTAGACAAGCTCCAACAAAACTGTGGCAGTGAGGGTGTCAGGATGTGTGGCTCTTGGATGACAGCTCTTCTCAGTGCCTCTAGGAGCACGCTGGTAATCGGCCTGGTCAAGGCATGTGCTAACACATGTGCCAACACATGTGCCTTGCTTGGCAGATGTGCCAGACTGTCATCCCCACAGGATCTCTGACATTCACTTTATTTGCTTTGTAGCCTCCCCACATTATGTACAGATTATCTCCGACACAAGAGTTTGAAACAAACTTTGTTATGTTATTGAAAGATTCTCTCAAGCCAGCTTCCTTGTACAGCTATTTCTACAGGTGGCAACTGGGCACAACACAACAGCCCCAAAAGCTTTGAGAGCTGAATCTGCTGTGATACAAGTTGAAAGAGATCTAAAGTCAAGAATGGCAAAATACTAAGTTTCTGTGTGATAAAGAAATTGGAGATTGAAGATATGTCATTGTCTGTAATAAAGAAATTGGAGATTGAAGATATGTCATTGTCTGTAGACTTTCCTTGTTCTTGGGTCTGTCCTTACCTGTTCTACTTCACTTCCATCCCTCCCACCCCTCCCCACTACATGAGGGCTTTGTTGTTCTCAGGTTTCTCTGTTAATCCGAGGAACCCAGTAGGAGGCAATTGGCTTTGGCTCCTCTTATGTTTATCCTCTTACCACTGTTCTGCTAGGACAATTAAAAAAATGCAATTAAAGTCAGTATTTCCTCAATATTTTTTAAAGAAAACAAAGCACTTTCATCAAAACATTGCCAAGACTTTATCAGCTAACGTGTATCCTTTTCCAAAAATCAATCACTTCCCAAGGCAAAGGCAGGTTGAGTTATCTACTGCTATTATGGCAATAAACTCTGCTACTACTTCAAGTGCTTGGGGAGGAGAAGCCATATATCAAAAGTGCATTAAAGGAAATTTCAGGCAGGTTTATTTATTTATTTTTTTTTACAAATATAAACATGTGTAGTAGTCTGCACTCTGCTCAAGCCATTATTTACGCAGCAGCTCTGTAAGAGCAGCTTCACAGCCTGACGAGACAATGTAAAAAAGGCTTTACCTTCCTTGCACTAAGCAAGGAACATTCCCTCCAGCCTGAAATAAATTTGATTTTTAGATGTATTTCTGAAAAGAGGAAGCTGTTCTCTTGCTAAGATGTTTGCCTCCATCACTCTTTAGTAGGAACAGCTATCGAGACCTGCTGAAGGAAGTAGGGACTAGTTTGGGTGAATATGTGATGGTGCTGAAAGAGCAAGTACTACAACACAGTTTCAATTTTAGACTGAGAAGTCAAATACAGCACTTCTCTTCACCTCCTGTCGACCTGACTGTGCATTCCCAGCTTATTTCAAGCTGTTGCTGAAGTCAGTGGCCACTGAATACACACAAGGATTGCTATTCTCTGGCTCTCCTTCAAAAGGCTTGCTTAAAAACAGCTCATAAAAGCTAGCCTCCGTGGAGCTGAGAAACAGCAAGTATCCATCCTAAAACACTAGCAGAAATGTTCATTCTCATCAGAAAAAAAAGCTCACCAAACCAGGGCACTTTTAAAAGGCCCAAAAGGGTCGATGCAGGCATGGGACAATGAAACTCTTCTGAACGTTTGGGAGAGGGTTGCCATCTCACTGCCTGTAGAACACTTAGTGTAAAGGGTATCTAATCCTAATCCATTTTATTAAAAGACTGAGTGCAATAATGTGGCATTACCTCAATGTGCACCAATGCAATAGTGGAGTATACATCTACGTGTAGTCTTCCTCTGGTTCTCTTTAAAAACAATTCCCATTGAATTACAGCTTTCAGCACTATTTATCAACAGATTATTGTTGGTGAAAGAATGCTACCTTCCTGCTCAGACTATTCTAAGCCTGAGTCATATCCTGGAAATTCATTAATACATAATATGATTCTAGTCCAGTGAAATAATTTCGGCATGATACACGTAATAAATCTTACAGTATCAACTGAAAAATACACCTCAAATTCTCCGTCTAAAAACACTAATGGAACATTCTGCTTAGCTTCCCACACACATCATCCTGGGGTGGGGGCCGGAGCAAGCTGTAGAAAGCAATTCGATAGCAGTATACTTCATAGAGTTTAACAAAGGAAGAGCTACCACTCTGAGTAAGACCCGAGGTCAAACTAATCTACTATCTTGCTTCCAACAGTAGCCTGTGTCAGAAGCTGCATGGGAAAATAGAGGTGGAATAAATAATCTGCCCCATCCGCCCTCCCCACATTAGGTCTCATCCCACTAGAAAGCGATTTAAAGCCTAGATTGTGAGGCTTAATATTCCTTCCAAGGAGCAGTAACCAAAGAAAATTCACCTTTAATTTCATGTGCTGCAGAGAGGAGAACTGGAGAGAGGTGGGGAGGATGTATTTGTTTTCATGTTTCAGCAGACTTAATTGCTACAACCAACATGGGAGATGCTATCTCTTGGCAATCAAACTTGTACTGGCTCGAGATGGTTTTATTTCATGCCTGGGGCATTTATTGTTTCTGGTGTGCAATCTTGCAACATGTTTGTTTTTTTTTTTTCTCACAGAAGCAGGCTGTACCACTATTCATAATACCACTGACATCAAGAGTTAAACATCACATGTAAGAGAAAAGATTTGAGAAGTATCCTTCTTATCGACAGTGTAACATTGCTTCCCAGTGGAGAGTATTTTAAATATGATGCTGGAAGCAATATGGTGCTTGTCATAAACAAAATATTTTTGTAAGGCTCAGTGACACAGAATGCCTCAGAGAAAATCTGTATGGGGAATGAACATCATCAGTGACAGGGAAATCATCCCAAATTATCTTTCTGTGAGCTAGTCTGATTTCCCAGTGTCTCCTCCAGTGCAACACCGACTCTCACTGAGCCTTGAGCTACACTGGCAACTGACCTAATGCTGTTTATCTATCAAGTGTCCACACAATTAAACATACTGGGCCAGATTCTGCTGGACTGACTGAAAACCAGCCTCTATCAAGTACTGTGCTTGGTTATGGGGACCTCACTAAAAAAAAGACATTGAGGTTCTGCTGTTGGTCCAGAGAACGGCAACAAAGCTGGGAAAGGGTCTGGTGAGGAGTGGCTGAAAGGACTGGGATTGTTTAGTCTGGAGTAAAGGAGGCTGAAGGGAGACCTTGCCCTCTACAACTCCATGAAAAGAGGTTGGAATGAGATGGGAGTTGGCCTCTTCTCATTAGTAATAAGTGATAGAAAGAGAGAAAATAGTCTCAGGTTGTATCGGGAGAGGTTTAGGCACTGAGACACTGGAACAGCCTCCCTAGGGATGTTGGTTGAATTGCCATCCCTGGAATCATTTAAAAGAGGCAAAGAGATCATCCTGAGGGACATGGTTTAGCACCAGACTTGGCAGAGTTAGAGAATGGTTGCTCTTGATGACCTTGAACGTGATCTCAAGCCAGAACAATTCTACGATTCCATCACAGAATCATAGAACCAGTCAGGGTTGGAAGGGACCACAAGGATCATCTAGTTCCAACCCCCCTGCCATGGGCATAGACACCCTACCCTAGATTAGGCTGGACAGAGCCTCATCCAGCCTGGCCTTAAACACCTCCAGGGAAGTGGCCCCAACCACCTCCCTGGGCAACCCATTCCAGGTCAGTGTATTTTCTATCTTACAGCACGTCTATCTGATGTGGATGAGTGTATGAGTGTATTGAGACAAAAACACATCCAGGGTTGGTAACTCAACCCCGTCCCTGGTCAGCCCATTCCAATGCCTGACCACTCTTTCTGTGAATTTTTTTTTTCCTAATGTCCAGTCTAACCCTACCCTGTTGCAGCTTGAGGCTGTTCCCTCTTAGCCAATGAGGCTCTGTGTTCCAGTGCCTAGTTACAGAAGACTCAATCAATCACATTAATCTCAAATCTGCTAGGAAAGTAGTGAAAAATAGCCAACAGCCAAACAGGCAATGTCTCAAAGCAAATATAAAATGCTGTCACCTACTGTATGTGAACACATGGCCTTAAAGAAGCCCTGAAAATTCCAGATGGCTTATGAGGGTATTCTACATGCCCCAGAGATACTTTTTTCCTGGTGGACAATCATCTCTTTTGACAGCAGCTGGATCGAATCAAATGGGTGGTGAAACAGCTACTTGGGCAGACTGAATTCTGACTAAACAGCATGTCTGTGAGATCTAGCAATCATCAAGCTCTGCTTAAGTCTCCTTTGGAGGCTGTAAGTGGACCAGACGGATGTGATGTCTTCAGCTTCCCCCCACAGAAGTTTAAATTCCTCGGTGCAGGAGGATTTGGCTCTGTTTTGGACAGAGGTGCAGAAGGGCAAAGGGTGAGAGTTTAGCTTTATCAGGTCAAAGTAATATATGTTGAGCTCCCACTAAACCACACATTTCTTTTTTTTTCTGAATGTAATTCATCTTTTGAACCCTACCATTGCATGGAGAGAGTAATGACAAGTGTGTGTGCTGTGTCTCCTTGTCTTTCCTTCCAAAAGGCAATCCCTCCAGCAGAAAGAGAAAATTATTTATGACAGAATTTCACACATTTTTCTGAGTGCTTAATGAAGCCTGAGAGGAGCAGAGAGACTGTTATTGTTGAACTATTTTTTTTTTTTTTTGCCTTAGAGGTGACTGCACAACAAATGGAAACCGAAAAAGCAATTAAATTAACTGGTTTTAAAACCCATATTGGCTGAGGATTAAGGTAATTATGTCTCTGCTTACACACATTAATTGCTACTTTAAACAGTCTTGCTTGCTGCTTTGCTGCTGCCGTAGTTCTAAAAATAATCTTGAGTTGTTGTTCTGCTTTTAATGGCCACAAAGGTTACAAAGAGAAGCTCCCCTTCATGTAGATCTAGCTATCATTTTTTGTATTACATGCTCAAAGGAGATGTAGGCCACTTTTGCTAGGTTTATGCAAACAGATCCAACCATTTCTTCCTGTATCAAAGAATTTACAGTACCTTAGACTTGAGATATCCCTTATAATATTACACAGTAGATGTATCTGGTTTTGTAATACAGTGATCTCACCATCAAAGGAGAAAAAAACAGCCCTATTTTTAAGCTTAAGTAAGAGACACTGGGGCAGCAGTATGACTCTCCACAGTATCACTGGCAGGGCACCAGGATTTCTCTTCAGTCTGGGCATAAAATAAGTTGTCTTTAAAATTGCTGGAATGCAAGGGAGGGGAAAGGAAGCAAACCCCCTACATTCTCCTTGTCTAACAAGAAGTCACAGTGTGAGAACCACTCCCTGGCAGACATAATCTGTGATTGACAATGGTTTTCTTTGCAGCCAGGGCTAAAAATAGTTTAGCTTTAACCAGGCAAGAACATTATGATGCCCTTTACAAACGTGAGGACCACTTACACAAGCACTCTACATGCAAGGTGGCTACCTGGTGGCACCAAGTGAGCAGCAAGCTTCAGAGTTCCTGAAAACCAATGGATCTTGATATCAGTATATGAATACAAGCACAGGAGAGAGAGAGAAAAAAAAAAAGTCTTTCAATGGTCAGATTCACTGATGGCAGATTCACAAAACTTGGAGGTTTATTCTCCAGATGGTCCAGGCATGCATATGTGTTATCTTAAGCAAGCTACTATATTTGACTTTACCCTTCCTGCCTGAAAAACCAAGGAAGAAATCCTTCCCTTTTCACAGAGAGGATGAATGTGTGTTAAGGCAGTGGTATGATGGAGTGGGAGCTCTGCAAACCACCTTAACAACGTTTGAGACTTTGGTAACGATTTCCTTGCAGTCTTGAGGTCAGCTCTGAGGTCTACAATGAAAGGGTATCATGGAAATGAGGTGATGTGTTGGTTTGAGCTAATTGGAGAATTTGAGTGAGAAATGAGACTATTGGCTGAGAGAGAGTTAAACACACTGTGTCACTTCACCGAGTTTCACTGAGAAAGGAAAAAAAATTGTTTTAAGAGATGTTCCCAAAACAAACGAGATTAGCAGAGAGCTTCTGTCCGTTGGGCACTGCGGCTGCTTTCTCCTTTGTCTCTCGGTCTTGGTGGCTAAATTTAGAGTAAAATCACTAAAACGACTAACTTTTTCTCCTCCCACTAATCTCTCTGATCTTTGACTTATCTGCAGCATCAACAGGTGGTGAGATATAGCTGGGGAAGGGGGGAAAGGTGGTAGGGGGGAGTTTTGGTTACCCTCTCTTGGGGATTTTGGTCTCTGGGAGGGGTGTGGTGTGTGTATTACCTTTTTTAGTGTATATATCTGTAAATATCTGTTATATCTTGTAAATATTTGCTTGTCTATTTGCATTGCTGTAAATATAAACTTCATTTATTAACTTCCAGTGTTTTTTCTGAGTTTTAGCCGGGGTTTATAAAGGTGGGGGGTGGGCAGGTAACTGCAAACCCACTACAGGTGAGGTGGGATAAGCTCAGAATTTCACAAAGAATATGAGGGAAGCTTTCCATTGAAACTTGTAAAATTGCCTTGTGCTGAAGTTAGCAATCATCTAAAGAAAGTTATGTAGCAACAGCTTGCTTGCCTTCAGCAGTTTGAAAAATGTCAGTAACATGAACTGTATCTCTCTAGCTTTGTTCTTCACTGATTCTTTCCTGTTAATCAGACATAGACACACATTTATTCAGGGGTTCTGCAGATCATAAAGGGCCAGGCTTGCTGGCTATTTCCATTGGTATTTTGCCTAAGGTTAGCAGAACAATTTCTTAATGTTAGTGATGAATTCACTTGGAGACAAACTCCATATACAATAGAGAAGCTACTGGAACTAATAAGGACTCAGGCCCAGACAACTTAGGCTTCTAGGGTCCCAAGGGAGTGTTTGGTAAACATTTTGCATTCTAACTGAAAGAAGTCTTTCTTTTAAAAACAAAAACCATAGTAGAAAGGCAATGTTGACAGCAAGATAGGAAGTCATATAAACTCTATCATGAATCAAAACAAGAGGCAACATTAATAGCATTTTTCACAAATACAAATTAGACTTTGCTGTTTCACGCATTGGGAAGGCTAAGATGCCCAAAGTAATCTGAATCTCTCAGTAATGTAGTGTGGTCAGTGCTGACTGGCTATTACAAAACCAAACCAAAAACCTTGACTCTACCAGAGTCATTAACCCCAAATCACACTTTTTGCTCAGACCTGACATTAATAACTATAACCACTTCCACTAAGTATATTATTTTTTGCAAGTGAAGAAGTGTACATGTGATTTATGCACCAGTCATTTCTTGATCAATATTCACTTTCCTTCTCTTTTTATTCACTGTTGACTGCATGAGCCACCAATTATCACATTAAGCACCAGAGAGGAATTAAATGATCACAGTGCTCCCTCCACAAAGCAGACATAGAATCATAGAATGGTTTAGGTTGGAAGAGACCTCAAAGATCATCCAGTTCCAACCCCCTGCCATAGGCAGGGACACCGCCCACTAGATCAGGTCGCTCAAGACCTCATCCAGCCTGGCCTTGAACACCTCCAGGGAGAGAGCAACCACAACCTCCCTGGGCTACCTATTCCAGTGCCTCGCCACCCTCACTGTGAAGAATTTCTTCCTAACATTCCGTTCAAATCTCCCCTCCACCAACTTGAACCCATTCCCCCTCGTCCTGTCATTACATCATACTATGTTTGTTGCTATCAGTCTCTGTGACCCAACTGCCTCATAATTCAAATAGAAAACTACATTGTCCTCCCCATTTCAGTGTGACCAGAACTTCTCCACCATAAAAATTCTTTGTGTTTAGACTAACTTGTCTGTTACAGGAACAGTTAGGACACAGTTAGCAAATCAGACCAACTACCATGCAGAGTCAGTCAGAGTGCCTGCCCTTGCTCAAGTATGATGGAGAAAGTAGGATGGCCAGATTATCTTTATATTTCCATGTCCAATCACACGAGGGAGAGAAGATCATCTATTGCCCCGTTCCTTGCCTGGTATGTACTGTTACATGTGATTTGCTCGTTCAGTAAACCAAGCACATGAAGAACCAAAAAGCTGAACATCAATCACAGAGCTGTTTCTAGTTTGCCATTAGCACAATAGATGTCTGATTATTTACAGGTAGCTTTTGAAGCCTATTGCTAAGACTTTGCATAATGAACAAAACCATTTTGTACCAGCTCTTGCCTAACAAGAATGCAGGGCTTCAGTTTCCTCGAGTTTTTCACTGGGGTAAGTACCATCGCTTCCGTAGTAACACCTCTGACTGATACCCCAGTGAGTGTTATGACACATGAAATTCATGAACCAGGAAGTATTCTTACTTGTGTCTAAACATACCACTAAGAAAATGTTTCTCTCAACATTTTGTCCCTATTTTTATCAGGTACATCAAAACCTGACAGCATACCCTTGTCTGACACGATTCTACAATGTTATTTCTGCCTAGTCATGTGGCACTTACTATGCCACTCTCAGCTTTTCCCATCCTGTCCTAGCTTGAAACCAACCTTGCACTGCCTCCTTTGCTTCTAGTCACACAATCAGGGTGGAGCAGGCTTTGCAGATGACAGAAGTACAAATGAGATGTAATGGAAATTTAAAAAAATTATATATGCACCTTCAGACCTTGGTTTCCCTTTTGTTGATGAACAAAGAAGCTTTAAAATACTAATGCTGTTTTAGACATCATAACTTTTTTTCTTTTGTGTTCAAAACCCGTGCAAAGAAATAGGTATTAATAAAAAGGCAAGTCCTATCAAAATATCAATCAAACAAATATGTTCTCCTCATTCTTCCCTCTCTACTGATGCATGCTTATCTTTCAAGCCTTTTTTAGGAGACTCATAGAGAGTAAAGTTACAGAACTCAAATGTTTAAAGCATCATTCCTCCACAGGCACATGGTTAGTGCTTAAGTTGGAAATGGTTATGCACTTCATTAGTCACAGAATACGTAACAAAATGACACATACAGCAAGCGACATAAAACACACTTCATTTAACTCTCCCAAAACACCTCCATTATCCCTCCATAGGCAGATTCCACCAGGAAGAGCTGAGCCCACAAATTAAACTCTTTATTTTTGTTTTAAAAGTTGAAAATGCTCTATTCCACCAAAATGACTCTGGTATAAATAAGATGAGCCTCTGTCCCATTAAGATCACAGCAAACTGGAGGATTTGAACATAAGGCTCTTTGCCTGAGGCTATTCCACTACATCACATGGATTTTTGCACTTCAGCAGGACATTGGCATTTCTACCACTGAAAACACTTGTCAAAAACATTTCCAAAAAAATCATCCAACAACACCTCAGAGAATGAGAAGTTGGTAGGTCTTTTCTAACTTTACTCCCTATGAAGGCACGATTTAAAGCTTGTAGTACAATCAGCCTAATAAAAAACCCCAAATCCACTGAAAATAACATCCTCATTAGACAAAGAGTAAAATAAATGCAATATTACCTTGGCAGGTCCGTTCATCTGTGAGCAGTTTATAGCCTTTCTGGCAGCTGCACTCAAAGCTGCCAACTGTGTTTCGGCAGAAATGGTCACAGCCACCATTGTTTACCAAGCACTCATCGATGTCTGCAGAGAACGAATGAACAAAGATTTTTTTTTGTCACAACAGTAATTCAGTAGCCCAGGGCAGGACTATAGGAGTTTACTCAAATCCCCTAGGAAGTCACTGTCTCTGTTAAGAATCAGGTTGGTCAGATGTATCTCTTCCCAAACAGAAGAGCTGTGGGCTGTGTTGTTCTGGAGAGCTGTTTCTCTCACAACTGCAACCATCAGATGACCCAAGATGGTGAACACTCAGGGAAGCTTTCTTATAGAGTAGCCTGCCTGATGGAAAACTTTGGATCCCTTACTTTACATGGGAACTGTCAAAACCCCAGAACACATGAAAAATTGAATTAACAACAAAGCAAAAGAGATTTTAATTCCATTATCCCTACATAAGCAAAGTTAGGGATACATTTGTTTGTAATTAGCATCATACGCTGGTTTGTTCATGATGAACACAGTGGCACTAAATACTCATTTTCCTGTGCCTAAGTTTTTGGATCTAGTGTGATAGAAGAGCAATTGTGAACACATGTTAAATGTTGCTTCCTCAGTTGCTCTGAAGGCAGAGCGCCTATGAGGGATGGGATCAATGGCTCTTACTTTGAACAATGTCTATCAAGGGAACTGGTGAAACTTGGTAAGGCCTTGGTTCTGAATTTCAGACTGGTGATTCTAATTCCTCCTACTTAGAACTTTAAGGCATTTAAGAAGTGGAATGGCCAATTGTCTTTCGAACCCATAAAAGCTTGTGCAATAAGCATACAACAGGTCATAGAATCTCATTTGAAATATTTCATCTTCCCATTCTCCCTCAATTACAAAGTCATTGACCTGCACGTATTTGAAATAGACAGCTGTTCTTTTTTTTTCCCCCCCCCCCCAAAGGAAGAAGACAGTGCCAAAATTTAGCTCTTTTTAAGGATGCATAGAGTGAAGAAGTAACATGGCATAGATTATTGGTTGCCCATTTCTGGAACTGAAAACAAGACCTTTCAGAAAGACAAGCAAAGAGAAGTGCTTCCTATTGAAAAATCTGTTGCTGTGAAAGCTTTGAAACTTCGAGGTAGCAGCTGGCCATTAAAAAAGCAAACCCTGCAAAAATACAAATACAGGTGTCAAAAAGAGCTATGATATATAGATGGAAATTAAAATACAAATATAGGTGTCAAAAGAGCTATTATATGTAGATGGAAATTAAAATAAAAATACAGGTGTGAAAAAGAGCTATGATATATAGATGGAAATTAAAATACAAATATAGGTGTCAAAAGAGCTATTATATGTAGATGGAAATTAAAATACAAATACAGGTGTCAAAAAGAGCTATTATATGTAGATAGAAATTAAAATACAAATATAGGTGTTAAAAAGAGCTATTATATGTAGAAGTAAATTTACCAAAGACAGCATGATGATGATGGTGAATGAAGGGCACATTTTGAAACTATTTGAATCTATAGTGGATGTCATTAATTCATTCATTTTTGAAAACACATCATTACTGAGGCTGGTGAGTGGTACAGCTCTTACCGTGCTTCTGCACGTTAAATCTAAACAGCAGCAAGAGGAGTGAGGAGGAAAACCTAGGAATTTTAATAGTTAAGAAGCAAACTCATCCTTCTTTTCTAAATATCACTTTGCTGCACTCGCATTGCCAGAAATATGCTCAAGAGGATGTGCTACTCAAATAAGCGAGAATAATCTATATTGTTAGAAAGGTTTGCTTATGAGCTGCATTTATAGCAAAAAGAAAGCAAATTTGTGCTGACACTCTGAACTAATACTACAGCTTATTACTTTTGCATCTGGTTCTGCAGGGCAGAGGCTTTTGCATTCTGTTCTATGAAGAGCATGAAGGTAAAATTGTAGGTAGCAGCTGTAGTAGTATTATGCCCTGAGCGCTTTGCACAAAGCCAGTTCAAATCTTTCAGGCTCTCAATGTGATCTGAAACCAGGAGTCACATTTGTTGCCCGTGCTTCTGCAGTTGTGGTGATAATGCTAGCCAAGAGCAGATAACTTTAGCCTCCCAATACATGGTGAACTTTAGCCTTCACCCAATATATGGTGAAGAACACACCGAGGATAACATCATGAGAACTGAGGTAGCAACCCATTTGGTTTCAGCTGTGATCACCAACACAGGTCAAGATCAGCAAGGAAACATAAGACTTCTCGGCCCAATTCCTGCAGGCTGGCATTTACATTTGTGAAGT
Source organism: Psilopogon haemacephalus (assembly GCA_013396835.1). Lineage (NCBI taxonomy): Eukaryota > Metazoa > Chordata > Aves > Piciformes > Megalaimidae > Psilopogon > Psilopogon haemacephalus. The sequence continues at coordinate 124,048 of VWZI01021778.1, read as the reverse complement.
ATGTGCAATTTGGGCTGTGCAGGTCTCATGATGGATTACCACAACAGCCCCATCGTTTTGCACAGCATCAGTGTACCTAACTAGAGTTTAGCTTGCCCTGACAGAACCGCTGGACGAATGGAATTGGGAATTAAATTACTAATATATTATGCATCATAAACACACAGAGTAGTCATCCATCACGAAGAAGATCTCTTTTACCCATGATAAGAACAACATGACCTTTGGGCTACTCTGCTGCCTGAGACTGCTTGAAGCAGAAATTACTTGCAGCCTGTCAAACACCATTCTGAAGTTAGGATTGATGTTTTAAGTGATAGCCCCTGGATTTCACTTGGTAAATTGCAAATTCCAGTCTCATTAGCTTTCTTCTAAGGTTCTCTGAAGACTGTAAGGGACAAAAAAAAAAACAACCCCAAAACTCTTCTGGCCTCAGAGGGTAGATTTGAAGATGTTAATCATCATAACTCCACTGACAATGAAGCATACCAGTTTTACACCAGCAATTCCTCGGCATAATTCTGAACCAGGATCTGGGCAAAACTTGGGAGAGTCCACAGGAAAAGAAAGCCTTTATTCATTTCTTCTAGCTGGAAAACACTATGTGGTCTTTTGAAAGCAGGATCATCAAACCATCAAAACAGAGGAGAGGTCAAAACTGTTAGCTGCAAAAACATTCTAAATAACACAAAGAGTGCCAGTGTCTCTGCTTTTCACTGTATTTCTTTCCACAGCCATAGTGGGACTGACAAGGCATGCAAAAATTATTTCAGCCTACGGAGAGCAGTGCACTGCTGCATTTCACTTGGAAGAGAGCAGTAGCCAACCGTATCGTATCTTACTGGTTCACAGAAACTGCAGCAAGTCCATATCTCTGCTATTTTTCTTTCCATAGCTATAAATAATTTGTGTTACGAGCCATGTGAAAATAAACGATTCTACTGTGTGAGAAGGTGAGGCCCCATTCATCTTTATACCGACTGCTCCTCAGCTTTGTCAAACGCCTGTCTGAACTTCACTGAATGACTGCTTATCACGTGGGGAAAGAAAAAACAGTGGAAACCTATCATGGTATCTCTACCATCTTTGAAATTATTTAGCTAAGTCTTCACATACTGGTACTGGGTTCAGTTCTGGAGTTCTTTTTTTTCACCTGATGATGCAGTTTGCAGAAGAATGGCAGATCCAAGCACTTTTTTAAAATGTTCTTTCTTTGCAGTTGTTTTCAAAACTCTCTATATTCTTTTGGACACCCAAAAGCTGAATCCAGAATAATGGAAGGGACAGTAATTTTAGAAGAATAAAAGAGGAATAAATAGAGAATCATAGAAACAGAATCATAGAATCATAGAATGGTTTAGGTTGGAAGAGACCTCAAAAATCATCCACTTCCAACCTCCTGCCATAGGCAGGGACACCTCCCACTAGATCAGGGTGCTCAAGACCTCATCCAGCCTGGACTTCAACACCTCCAGGGAGGGAGCAGAAACAACCTCCTTGGGCAATCTCTGCCAGTGTCTCGCCACCCTCACTGGAAAGAACTTCCTCCTAACATCCCATTTAAATCTCCCCTCTTCCAGTTCAAACCCATTCCCCCTCATCCTGTCATTACAAGACACTGTGAAAAGTCCCTCCCCAGCCCTCCTGTAGGCCCCCTTCAGACACTGGTAGGCTACTAAAAGGTCTCCTCGAAGCATTCTCTTCTCCAGGCTGCAAAGCCTCAACTCTCTCAGCCTGTCCTCATAGCAGAGGTACTATAGTTTTGAAATGAGTGATGACTCTAAGTTTTCTGAGGAGTTCAAAATACGATGGAGGCAGTGAAATCAGCTTTAAATACAACTTTTCCACTTCAAAAGAAAGAAACAGAAACTCATATACTTTGTGATAGGTTGTACTGCTACAGTTTGACCAGAGGGAACAGACAGTCCCTTATTCTTCATGTCCTTGTGAAGGTTAATAGGAATGACTGCTCCTGTTCCACTTGGACCTTTCCAAACTCTGCTCAGCGTAATTCATGTTGGAAGGACCTGGCTCTGATGAGGAGGCAGGAGGTGTGTGTGCACCTGTATGCATATAAACTCACAAAGATTTGCCTTGCTGCATGCAAGTCAGAGAAGAAATTAAAAAGTAGGAACATTAGGCAACTTACAATTTAATTTATTTGCCCCCAGCACAGGAAGGACATGGAACTGCTGGAGAGAGTCCAGAGGAGGGCCACGAAGATGATCAGAGGGCTGCAGCAGCTCTGCTATGAGGACAGGCTGAGAGAGTTGGGGCTTTTCAGCCTGGAGAAGAGAAGGCTTCAAGGAGACCTTACAGCAGCTTACCAGTATCTGAGGGGGGCCTACAGGAGGGCTGGGGAGGGACTGTTCACAAGGTCTTGTAATGACAGAACGAGGGGGAATGGGTTCAAATTGGCGGAGGGGAGATTTAAACGGGATGTTAGGAAGAAATTCTTCACAGTGGAGGGTGGCAAGACACTGGAAGGGGTTGCCCAGGGAGGTTGTGTCTGTTCCCTCCCTGGATGTGTTCAAGGGCAGGCTGGATGAGGTCTTGAGCGACCTGATCTAGTGGGAGGTGTCCCTGCCTATGGCACAGGGGGGTTGGAACTGGATGATCTTTGAGGTCTCTTCCAACCTAAACCATTCCATGATTCAATGATTTCCCATAAGCTGCTTAAAGGGAATTGAAAGGGTAATCAAAGTGCAATCTTCATTTTGCATTGAACAATGATGGCTATGGGCATTTCCAAAGCTGCATCACAGGTGAAAGTGAGGCTTCTCCTTTCACTGGCTGGATAAATGTTTGAACTCATTGTGTATGTCTAATCCTTTGCAATTTTAAAATGCTACCTAGCTCCAGGAAAACAATATACTCCCAGATCAAACTAAAATAACTACAAGGATCATATCCTTCCTGGTTTAATTAATGGCAACATGTCAGGATTCAGAATGCTGTTACTAGCATATGGTGGACGTCAACAGAGATGCATTTTCTGCAGAGTGGACTAGTCTGCTACTTTGTCTTATTCTGAATTTCCCATTGCTTTTCTTTTCCACCAGTTTCCCCTAGACCTTATGACTGTTATCTCCCTGCTGACACGGGTAGTTTCCTGATGCACACAGACCACAAAGTGCTTTATAAAGCATCCACTAAACTTTGTAACTCCAGGTGAGAGGTGGGGAAATTAAAAGTACAGAAAAACAAAGTCCTTCACACTCGAATTCAAGGCCAGTGAACAACCCAATAGCCCACCAAGGACAATCAGCACGGGCTTGCATAAAGCACATATTCTACATGCCAATTTATGTTATAAGAGTTAGCAAAGCCACCAATATTCAGATTGCAATCATTTCAATATTTGCCTGTCACTTTGCAAGGAAACTTGAAATAGATGAAGTAACTTGGGATTAACATAAACATAAACTATCAAGCTACACTTGAAGTGCTTTAAATAACATTTTCTGTGGAGTTTTTTTATTAATTATGAAGGTCATTTCATATTCTTAGACTCATTTGATTTGGTACTGCTGTGAGAAAATCTAAAACAAATAGAAGTTAGGTTCTTCTGTTCCCTCCAGAAAGCATCAAGGCAGATGTTTTCTGGTAGTTTGCAGGGAATTAGAAGTCCTCGTTCCAGTTTTACCATAGGTTTATGGGCAAATTGCAAAATCTCTCTTCTTTATCCGTGTCCAGTTCTGGTGTCCCCACAGTAAAAGTGACATAGACCTGTTGGTACAAGTCCAGAGAAGGGTCACAAAGATGATCCGGGGGCTGGAGCAATTCTGCTATGAGGATAGGCTGAGGGAGCTGGGATTGTTCAGCCTGGAGAAGACTCCGGGGGAACCTCACAATTGCCTTTCCATACATGAAGGGAACCTGCAGAATGGCTGCAGAGGGACTTTTTCCAAGAGTGTCCACCCATAGGACAAGGGCAAATGGATTTAAACTGAAGAAGAATAGGTTTAGATTTGATCTTAGGAAGAAATTCCTCACTACGAGAGTGGCAAGAGTCTGGAACAGATTGTCCAGAGGGGTTGTGGATGCCACTTCCCTGGAGATGATGAAGGCCAGGATGGGGCCTTGAGTAACCTGGTCTAGTTGAGAGGTGTCCCTGCCCATGGCAGGGAGGTTGGATTAGATGATCTGTAACGTTTCTTCCAGCCTAAGCCATTCTATGATTACAGGGTATTGATAATTATTGCTCGATATTTTTATATCAGTACTTTGAGATGGATCACTGTCATTGAAAAAACATTTTGATTCAAAGGTGGTTACTGTCAACATTTTTTGCCAGATGGCAGATGTTTTTAATTTGTAGTCTGAGCTTCTGAATGCATTGATACAGCAGCCTCTTTCATGTTGGTAGTATTTTGCCCTGGCAGATTGTATGAATGTGAGCAGAACTGCATAGCTGTCTTTAGGAAGAGTGTGTCCTGTTCCACCACTCCACCTGTGACTCCTCTCCTTGAGTAGTTCATTGCCTCTAGCATGTTTTGCCTGTTCCAGGGTGCAATAATCCTATTTATGCAGTGTTTTCTACTTGAGGATTTCAAAGGCCAGCATCTTAATCAGCTTCATTACATTAAACCTACACAACACTTCTGCAGGGGAGATAAGTTTAATTAATTCTCCTTTAACAAATGTGAAACTGAGGCAGGTAGGGTAGTTGTGTGACTTCCCTGAGTATGATAGCTACAAAACAAAATAAGGCACACAGCATAACAGTATCTCTAATTTGAGCTTTGCACTTCAGTGACAGTCTCATCTTCCCTTCTACAGCGCTAATTACCTGTAATGTATGATAATCATGATGGAACTGAAGTTCCACTAAGTAGTGAATGAAGGGCCTTTGTTTAATTAGCTGTATGGCTCGGTTGTGGGGCAAAGCATTTTCCTAATTAACACAATCCAGACTCAACTGGGAAGACAGGAATGAGTTTAATTAAAATTTAATCTCCCTCATCCTGAAAACAAGCTGCCCGCAAAATAGAGAGCTTTGTCTAAATGCTCTTAGAGCATGGAAATGTTGGGGCAGGTTTCAACACATTTCCTTCATGTCACTTTCTCCATTTTCACCTGGTATCTTTGCAATTCTGTCAAGAAACTTGTCTTCCAACACAGGTGGTAATCTGTCACATATGGATTTAGGTGTCAGATATTCTCCTCCAGGACATATCCACTCTGACATTATCCACCAACCAATCAATAAAAGAGTCTGCCAGGCTGCCAAAAGATCAATCACCTTGTAAAACAAACATTATGTCCTATTATTTTCTTATTACAGTTAATTAGATTTATAAAACACAAAAAGCTTCGAAAGTGAAAAAAACTCAGAAATGCTGTCAGAATAGTTTAGGCTCTGATTTCTCATTTGTGAAAAGGGAAGGGATTTACTAAATCTAATGTGAAAAGAAAGGATTTTCATTTAAATTTTTTTTGCTGAATACTAGGTTCTTTTTTAAACTTATAAAAACATGTTAGTGCAATGCTTACAAACCCAAAAAGTGCAAGCCTTCCTAGGCTGTGACACTGGAGACAAAGAAATACATTGATAAGAGTCTTTCACTGTCTAGGCTGAAATAAAATACAAAAACTACCTCCTCCCTGAGAAAAAAAAAAAAGCCATAGGAATGCCAGAAAACACACAGGAGTTTTCCTCCTACAGTAACATTTTATCAATAAAAATGCCTTTTAAAAAACACTGGAGAGGGAGAAATCCAGGCTGGGCAGTGACTGGCTAGAGAGTAGACCTGCAGAGATGGACTTGGGGGTGCTGGTGGATGAGAAGTTCAACATGAGCCAGCAGTGTGCACTTGCAGCCCAGAAAGTCAACCAGATCCTGGGCTGCATCAGGAGAAGTGTGGCCAGAAGGTCGAGAGAGGTGATTCTCCCCCTCTACTCTGCCCTGGTGAGATCCCACCTGGAGTACTGCATCCAATTCTGAAGCCCCTATTACAAGAGGGATGTGGACATGCTGGAGTGTGTCCAGAGAAGGGCCACGAGGATGATCAAAGAGCTGCAGCACCTCTGCTACGAGGACAGACTGGAAGAGTTGGGGCTGTTCAGTTTGGAGAAGAGGAGGCTCCCAGGTGACCTTCTTGTGGCCTTCCAGTATCTGAAGGGGGCCTGCAGAAAAGCTGGGGAGGGACTTTTTAGGCTATCCGGTAGTGAGAGGACTAGGGGGAAAGGAGCAAAGCTGGAGGTAGGGAGATTCAGAGTGGACGTGAGGAGGAAGTTGTTCAGCATGAGAGTGGTGAGGCCCTGGAGTGGGTTGCCCAAGAAGGTGGTTGGGGCCACTTCCCTGGAGGTGTTCAAGGCCAGGCTGGCTGAGGCTGTGGGCAGCCTGATGTAGGGTAGGATGTCCCTGGGCATGGCAGGGGGGTTGGAACTAGATGATCCTTGTGGTCCCTTCCAACCCTGACTGATTCTATGATTCTATAAATAAGTGGGCAGTTAGGACTCCTACCTGCAGTATTGTAGAAAGCATCAGAGTCTGGGAAACTCAGATGGTGCCAATTACCATGTAAGTGAAGTGTACACAAAGCTGGTGGCTATGGTTAAAATGGTGCTACAGAATCGTGCAGACTTGTTGGGTTAACTGCTTACCTGACACTATAACCATCATAATTCTGTGTTTATGTGTTTTATGCAGGAGGAGCTGAGACAAAAAAAAAAATGTATGGGTTGCTGAAGGTTACACACATAAGGTAGCAACAGTATAGGAGTTAATGAAGGATTTCTTAAAGTATAAATCAAATATAAAACAAAGGAGCTGACATCCTTGGGCATTTTTTTTGTGTCTCACTAAAACCTAAGGATTTACTCTTACAATATTCAGTTTTTCCATACAATCTCAATGAAGAACACAGAGTAAAGCAATCAGTCTGTGCACTGTGGACCAAGACACAAGCATCCCTAGACTTAGCATATTAACTCAATTTACCTTTACTCCTAGTTTAATTCTACCTGCTCAGGCAGACTATGTGCTCATTTCCAGGAATCTCGGTTTGCTCCTAAAATTTTAGTTTGATTAAATAAAAATTAAACATAAAATTGGCATTAAATATAGTTCAAGATCCTGATGCTCTCTCTAAAATCCCATTGAAGCTGTGCTGGCTTTCCTACGAAAGGAGAACTGAACAGAATTACCGAATGACAATTCTAAGGCCTCACAGCTGATGATGAATCAAAGAAATTTAGCTGCTGCTGAAAACCAAATAACCCTCCCAAACTTTTCAAAGACCTTACTTCAACCAACCAGGGATCTGTTCTGTACTAGGGAAGATAAATATTTCACCAGAGCAGGATGCAGCCATATGAAAACCCAGCTGTATTTTATGATGAAAAGCACAATAATAAAAGAATGAAAAAAAGGTTTGAATGTTGGTAGCTGTGATGCTGTGAGTGGCCAACTCCCAAATTACAGAAAGCAGAGCACACTCTTACATAATAAACTGTGGTTGCTGATCCTCAGGGAGCTTTATAGTGTCGAATAAATGCAAGGTCTTTTCAACAACTGAAATGCAAAATATAACTCTCCCAAGCATCAATTTAAAGGATTTGGCATTTTCAAAGGGGAGGTTCACAAAGACAAATAACAACTGCAAGTTTCCAGGGAGCAGGGATATTGCCTAGTCATGAAAAAGCCCTGACTTAGTACACATGAATTTATTTTGTGTGGATAGATGGAACCCTTGGGAGGGAATGAGAGCAAATGAGTTACATGGCAGCAGACCCAAGTGTACAATTTTTTAATGGAAGATAATCTGTTATACTCTATTTGTCTGTCATGAACAAGTCTACAGCAGACACGTGACCTGTACGTCTAACCTGGAAAAAAACCTGACAAATAAGACAATTCTCTCAAAACTAGGGAAAGGGCAGTGGAAGTTTCACACGCATTCTGGATTAGATAAATTGCAGCAACAGTTAGCAGATGTTATCCACACTTTTCCTTATTAGATTCTGCTCTCTGCTGTCTCTTCTTTTTTTTTTTTTTT
>VWZI01021778.1:12846-114972 GCA_013396835.1 Psilopogon haemacephalus | reverse complement strand
TAGTTTTTTTTTTTTTTTTTTTTTTTTTGCCACCAGTTCCCACACATTTTTTGCTGGTGACCAGAATCTTTCCCTCTCCAACATTTCCACCACTAACTCTGCTAACACTTCTTTTCTCTCTGTGGCTCCCTCTGCCCCTCAATCAGACAGTATCACTGCATGCCAGATCGGCCTCTGGACCAAAAACAGTAACTCCTGCCAGTCTTATCAAGCCTCAAAACAGCTGTTTCCAGGGCAGCAGTGCTGGGCTAGATGACTATGGCCACCTCACTGGTCATGACATTGAGTCTTCTACTGAGCTGCTGCTTGCCAGATGCTGTTATTGTGTTGATCTTATTTGTTCCTTGTCTTGAGATTGGTAATGTTGATGTAATCACATAAAATAACTGTGGGTTCAGCAATAAGATTATTGCAGATGAGCCTTAATATTTGCTTCTTTAATTCACATTTAGGCAGCTAATTTAAAGAGGCTTTCTGTAGTTATGGGGGTTTAAACTGGCAGAGAAGAGATTTAAACAGGACGTTAAGAGGAAGTTCTTGACAATGAGGGTGGTGAGACACTGGAACAGGTTGCCCAGGGAGGTTGTGGCTGCTCCCTCCTTGGAGGTGTTCAAGGCCAAGCTGGATGAGGCCTTGAGCGACCTGTTCTAGTGGGAGGTGTCCCTGCCTACGGTGGGTTGTTGGAACTGGATGATCTTTGAGATCCCTTCCAACTTAAACCATTCTATGATTCTATGAATTCATGCACTGGTCTGATTTTCTGGTCTTGTCCATCTCTTCTAAAACAAGTAGCTCTTGGATATAAGGATGTATCTTTGAACTGAGTTACTAACTGCATTCCCTTAAGCATTTGACCAGTGAGGAATAAAATTACTTTTCTTGATCTCAAGAATAGAAATGAAAGTGTTATTGCAGTGGTGCAAAGAGGTGTTCTTGGCTCGCGTGTGAAACTCAATGCAGGACAGAATTCCAGTCTTCCTCTGCTTTCTTTCTACTTTCTGTGTCACTCTCTCAGAAGAAACATCCTACCTGCACAGGAATCAGACTTCCTTGATTTTTATCAACAGCAGGCCCATAGCCTGTTTGTCAAAGCTGGTCCACAAACTGTCTGGGGTCAGAGGACAGTGTTTCTGAAGCTGGTTGTCAAAGTATATATTGTCTTTTAACAACCCTTAAGTGTTTATTGAAGTGGTTTGTTTTAAGCCACTCTCTCTCCCTGATGACTTTGTCCCTGCTTCTCATCAACTTAAACCTTCCCAACAGTCAAATCAAGATCTAGTTTTCATAATTCATTATGCAGCAACTATACTTCCATCAGAACCATTACAAGACTCATGCTTTCAAGGAACAGCTCCCAGTCATTGTAACTAGACGTAAGTGCATGTTCAACTATAAACACCATTTGAGTTTGCTACGCTGTACAAAGAGTTACCAGAAAATAAAAGAGACTACCTATCGACACAAGCCACTACAACCATGAAACAAAACAAAAACGACCTTTGCTGTCTCCATGCTCAGCACAAGGCAAATAGAAACCTTGTGGCTATACATCTTTTCTTCCTCAAATCAAGAAAAAAAATAAATACAAAACCCCCTTATATCTTCTGCTTGCAATCTTGTCACTAATATTTAAGCTGACACTTGCTGGAACCACAGACCTCCAACTGCAGTGGATATGATGACTGCAGTAGCTTATTTTAATTTATTCTTTCACATCATTCTTTTCTCCTTTTCTTTTCTTTTTTTTTTTCCTCTTTTCTTTCATCTCTTTCCTTTCCTTTTTTATTTTCTCTTATTTTACTTTATTTTCTTTTTTTTTTTTTCTTTTCTCCCTTTTTTTATCTGCTGCTTGCAATCTTGTCACTAATATTTAAGCTGACATTTGCTGGAACCACAGACCTCCAACTGCAAGGGCTTACTTTATTTGAGTTTATTCTTTCACATCATTCTTTTATCCTTTTCTTTTATTTTCTCTCTTTCCTTTTCCCTCTTTTATCTTCTTTTCTTATTTTTTATCTTATTTTTTGNCTTCCCTTCCCCCTTTTTTCTTTCCTTTCGCCAATGGCTCATAACGTTCATCAAAAAACATATGTGCCTCATGTGAAGAACCTAAACTGACCTCTTCACACATGTTAAAAAAAGTACTCCTCAACTAGAGAAAGGTGAGCTGGAAACAGTTCTTTTTGTACTTCCCAGGACCTGCTCTGGATACCAATGCAGTATCTACTAACACTAACATCATGTAATGTAGAGCAGGCACCAACATTCATCTCATTGTGTAGAGTATCACACTAAAGGATACTGCTAATGGGAGACATACAGAAAGTAGACTGTGGCTCTCCAGCAGGAGCAGTCAGGCAGCTACAAACACATCTGTATCTATAAGCAATATCTCTTAGCTTAAACTGTTGAGTAGAGCATTTAAATTCCCTTTAATTTAAAATGCTGATGTACGTGAATTAATTCAACAGAGACTCCAGCTTTACAGTGCAGTATCTTAATGATTCTAATGCAATACGTTTTCAAAGTTACACAGAAGCTAAGCAGCTAAATTCTGTGGCTGTGCATCTTCAAATGGAACTTAAGCACTTCAGCAGGGAACTCAGGTTGCCTTTCGGCTGCTGTTGTAGTGATGCCTTAAATGCTTTGTACACTTCCATGAGAAAAATCTTGCATACTTTTGGTAGAATAGTCGTCTCACTTAGAATCACAGAAGCAGAGTTAACCAGGTTGGAAAAAACCTTCAAGGTCACAGGGTCCAACCTATCATCCAAGACCTTCTAATTAACTAAACCATGGCACTAAGTGCCTCATCCAGCCTCCTCTTAAACACCTCCAGGGACAGTGACTCCACCACCTCCCTGGGCAGCCCATTCCAATGGCAGTCACTCTTGCTGTGAAGAACTTCTCCCTGATATCCAGCCTAAACCTGCCCTGGCACAGCTTGAGGCCATATCCTCTTGTTCTGTCACTGGGTGCCTGGCAGAGAGACCAACCCCTGCCTGGCTACAACCTCTCTTCAGGTAGTCGTAGAGAGCAATAAGGTCTCCCCTGAGCCTCATCTTCTCCAGGATGAACAACCCCAGCTCCCTCAGCCTCTCCTCCCAGGGCTGTGCTCCAGGCCCCTCACCAGCCTTGCTGCCCTTCTCTGGACACATTCAAGCACCTCAAAATCTTTATTAAATTGAGAGGCCCAGAAGTGGACACAAGACTCAGGATGTGTCCTAACCAGTGCTGAGTACAGGGGCAGAATGAGCTCCCTGGTCCTGCTGGCTGCACAATTCCTGATCCAGGCCAGGATGCCATTGGCCTTCTTGGCCACCTGGGCAAACTGCAGGCTCATGCTCAGCTGCTGTCGACCAGTACCCCCAGGTCCCTCTCTGCCTGGCTGCTCTCCAGCCACTCTGTCCCTAGCCTGTAGTGCTGCCTGGGGTTGTTGTGGCCAAAGTGCAGAACCTGGCAGTTGGACTTGTTAAAACTCACGGCATTGGATTGTGCCCATCTACCCAGCCCATCCAGCTTAGATGGAAACCTAAGAATTTTCTGTGGCCATGTAACCCAGGAACACTTTGTATTCTGGTGACTGCTTTAAGGGAGGTGTCTTTATAGCTAAGGAATAAAACCAGACCAGTGCCCAAACAAAAACCTTAAAAAAGTTCAGTCATTTGCATCTTGCCATTTGTCTCTTAGATGCAACAAATATTATTTCAGAACATCTGCTCCAAACCTGTAGACTTGGCTCTAAAGGCATTAAGACAATTAAATGATGTCAAAATTGTGGTTGCTTGTGCCAATAAGTCTTGTCTGCCTTCACATAAAGACTCATACTGGAGAGCAAGTCTTACGAGAAGCACCTGAAGGACTTGGGATTGGTCAGGCTGAAGAAAGAGGCTGAAGGATGGCTTGCTGTATCCAACTACCTGAAAGGAGCCTGGAGTGAAGGTCTGTTCTCCCTAGTATGAATCATAGAATGGTTTAGGTTGGAAGGGACCTCAAAGATCATCCAGTTCCAACCCCCCTGTGCCATAGGCAGGGACACCTCCCACTAGAACAGGTCACTCAAGGCCTTGAATACCTCCAGGGGTGGAACAGCCACAACCTCCCTGGGAAACCCGTTCCAGTGTCTCACTGTAATAGAGTGAGTGGAAATTACCTCAAGTTTTGCCAGAGCAGGTTTGGATAGCATACTACAAAAAAAATATTTTGTGAAAGAGTGGTCAGGCATTGGAACATGCTGCCCAGGTAGGTGGTAGAGCCACCATTCCTTGGAAATGTTCTACAACTGTGCAGAAATGGCACTCTGGGACATGGTTTAATAGCCATGGTGGTGTTAGGTCAACAGTTGGACTCAATCTTAGAGGATTAGACCTGGGCGTCCGGGTGGACGAGAAGCTCAACATAAGCTTGCAGTGTGCACGTGCGGCTCAGACAGCCAACCGTGTCCTGGGCTGCATTAAGAGAGGCATTACCAGCAGGGCAAGGGAGAGGATTCTGCCCCTTTGCTCTGCTCTCCTCAGACCCCACCTGCAGTACTGTGTGCAGTTCTGGATCCCCCAGCACAGGAAGAACACGGAACTGCTGGAGGGAGTCCAGAGGAGGGCCACAAAGATGATCAGAGGGCTGGAGCACCTCTGCTATGAGGACAGGCTGAGAGAGTTGGGGCTTTTCAGCCTGGAGAAGAGAAGGCTTCGGGGAGACCTTATAGCAGCCTACCAGTATCTGAGGGGGGCCTACAGGAGGGCTGGGGAGGGACTGTTCACAAGGTCTTGTAATGACAGGACAAGCGGGAATGGGTTTAAATTGGCAGAGGGGAGATTTGAACGGGACGTTAAGAAGAAATTCTTCACAGTGCGGGTGGTGAGGCACCGGAACAGGTTGCCCAGGGAGGTTGTGGCTGCTCCCTCCCTGGATGTGTTCAAGGCCAGGCTGGATGAGGTCTTGAGCGACCTGATCTAGTGGGAGGTGTCCCTGCCTGTGGCGGGGGGTTGGAACTGGATGATCTTTGAGGTCTCTTCCAACCTAGACCATTCTATGATTCTACGATTTTTGCAACTGAAACAATTTTATGGTTCTATGTATTTTACAGAGGTTATCTTGCAATAGGACATATTTTACTGTCACACTTCAACTGGCACACAAAAACAATGGCATGCTGATCTAATGACACCCGAGTTCATCATAGGTAATGACTTCTACTGAAATAACTTCCCCATTTAAGCAGTGAAAAAATAAGCCAATTTGAAACCTATTTTAAAAAATCACAGCCTGACAAAGGTAGTGTCATAATTCAAGCAAGCTAATAGTTGTTGTGAGCAGATTAACAACTTTCCAACAATAAGCAATAAAAATAACCTGAAACTTCTGGTGTTCCTTTCTTTAAAAAAAAGAGGAAATGTTTTCAATTTCATATGAATTGATTTCAACAGATGAAAGGCAGTTCAAAAAGCTTTAGTCAATTTAATCCAATTTAGAGGGAAAAAAAAACAAAAAACAAACCCTTAAACAAATTTTAAGTAATTTCAACTAATGGAATGATGGAGGAAATCATAACTGTTCACAGATATTCTGTAGCCAGGAAATGAAGCCAAATTGGCCAGCTAAACTGTTCATTGTGAGCTTTTCACTTAGTGTTAGTGTGTTCTGAATGAAAAGAGAGGAAAGCCTCCAGCATCTGAGTCATATTCTCGTACCAAACTGATGTCAAGCGCTGATTTCAAACAATTAATTTAATGAAACCTTTCAGTTCATATTTAATGAAACATGACATATTTCGCTTCATTGAAACTCATCCTTCTACCAAACTTGTTCCTCACAGAAACAAATCCATTTTCAAGATTTGATTAGTTTTCAGCCTTTCACTGTGTTTTTTTGGTTTTTTTGTTTTGTTTTTTTTTTTTTGGTATTAAAAAACAATATGTGTTTTTCTGCTGTAACAGACTGCAATTAAGGAACGTAAAAAAGAGCAGTTACTATGTCAACCTCATAAAGCCAATGCAAAAATTCCCTTTTGTTTCAACAAACTTTGATTCAGTCCTTTGGCTGAATTTGTTCTCTGTGCTCCTTCTCTCCTTTTCCCAATTGCTTACTGATAAGGAGGGTTGCAGAGTTGAGATACTGGATGAACCCTTCAAGACTGAGGCATTTCTGATGCATAGTCAAGTATTTAAGCATGTAAGTGCCACATTTCTTTGCTGCATCTGAATGCACAAGGATGTGAGCCCGTTTCAAGGAAGTAGAGAGCACACCACATTGCTGGGTAACCATGACAATGAGACAGCAGGAAGAAGATATGTTTGCCTAAACAGCATCCAGCCACATAACCCCAGTGTAACACTGCTCTAGTTAAACAATATGCTAGAAGGCTAAGAAGGGCTTACTTTGTTTTGCACAGCAAATAACATGCCCCATTTTGCACCCCAAGGTGCAGGTACCTTTCTGTCTCCTAAAGGCATGTCAACGAGATCACCTGGGCTTGGCAGAGATCTATTCATGCACATGAATTTATACTGCTGCATTTAGCCACAGCTGGTGGCAGATTATCAATGTAACATTGCTACAAAACCCACTGATGTTTTAGCCCAGCTGAGTATCTACCTCCTCGAAATCCCTGTCGAGATTAGCTATGAAAAATTATACAAAATGGAAAGTTAGCTAAAAGTAATACACATCTTGCTGTAACAAAACATTGCATCAGGAACTACATTTTCAGGTGGTACTTTATGGACGTTTATGGAAAAGCCATATGTGGCTTTTGCTCCACAACCCTTATAAATCCACTTATGCTTATCTTCTCCTGCATAAAAATTATATTTGCTCTGCCATTTGAATTCAGGAATTCAGCAAGTGTTGCACCCTTCACAGTTCCACGGTGTCCAAGTGTACAGGGCTAGGAAGCTGCATTATCCTAGAGCACAAGAGTGCCTTGGGTGCACAGCTTCATTGTTAAATACCTGAGACAGAGATGGAGCACATCACACACATGGTCCTACATTTTACACCATTCCAGGAGCCTGTGGCCCTTCCTCTTGCTTTAGTTAGTTGGAGAACTCTCAAAGAAAGGCCTTTTCTCTCTCAGATATCTTTTGCTGCCCTTCCCAGTCCTTCTCTACTGTAAGTCCTGGAAGAAGAATGCTTCCTTGCTCAGCTTGTCTCCCTCAGACAGACAAGCCCTTTATTTTTTGATCCAGTTTGGCAGCTGGATTTCAACAATCTTCAGAAATCTGTGCTAAATCTAATCTAGTCTGACTTCACTCCTCTTGAACGCCACAAGTATTTTGCAAATTAGTCTCCTGCTTTATCAGCTATGTAAATTGTATTTAATTAAAATGCTAAACTGATGAATCTTCTCACCAAGGACAGAACACATCTGGATGCCTGGAAAGGGTACTCTGAAGGACGGCTGCACAGAAACCGTCCTTCAGAGTACCCTTTCCAGGCATCCAGGAGGGCTAGGGAACCCCTGATTTGCACAATATAGAGGATATTAAAAAGTGGGTAGGAAGCAATAAGCAGCCAGGGACATTATGTCATAGAATCATAGAATCAGTCAGGGTTGGAAGGGACCACAAGGATCCCAACAAGTCTGCACGATTCTGTAGCACCATTTTAACCATAGCCACCAGCTTTGGTGTACACTTCACTTACACGGTAACTGGCACCATCTGAGTTTCCCAGACTCTGATGTACCTTCCACATGCTTTCTACAATAGTGCAGGTAGGAGTCCTAACTGCATGCTTATTTATAGAATCATAGAATCAGTCAGGGTTGGAAGGGACCACAAGGATCATCCAACCCCCCTGCCATGGCCAGGGACACCCTACCCTAGATTAGGCTGGACAGATCCTCATCCAGCCTGGCTTTAAACACCTCCAGGGAAATGGCCCCAACAACCCCCCTGGGCAACTCATTCCAGGGTCTCAACACTCTCATGCGAAGAATTTCCTCCTCACATCCAGTCTGAATCTCTCCACCTCCAGCTTTGCTCCATTTCCCCTAGTCCTGCCACTCCCTGATATCCTTAAAAAGTCCCTCCCCAGCCTTTTTGTAGACCTCCTTCAGATACTGGAAGGCCACAAGGTCACCTGGGGGCCTCCTCTTCTCCAAACTGAAAAGCCTCAACTCTTTCAGTCTGTTCTCATAGGATAGGTACTCCAGCCCTCTGATCATCCTTTTAATCATGTCTTTTAATTTTCTGGCTCCCATTCTGCTGCATTAGCTGACTTCTGCAGGGATGACTTGGTGGCATTTCAGGAAATGAACTGCACTGTTTTGTCATGTGTAGCACAATAACAGCCAGTATCAAATGAACTGGGCATCAAGCTTGGAGCACTCTGTCACAATAGCAAGAGAAATTAAATAGCATTAATTAGAGGGAGAGTAGGTAACTCTGTCTGGGATATCTCTCTTCTCTGAGATGACAAAATCCTCCATGGTTTGGCTTATTAAGATCCAAGTTGATAGGAAAGATGAAGAGGAAAAAAAAAAAGAACATTCTCCACTGTGTGCAAACCCAGCTGAGGCAACAATTTAGATTGACACTGACTTTTAAAGAACAGCAAAATGTTAATGGATCTTTATCCCAGCCACCAATAGTAGATCTGAAAGTTCCTCTAACTAAGCCACAGATAATCCTTTTGCTCTTGCTGCACTACAAGATCAGTTAAGCAATTTATATAAGAAAGAATCAGAGATAAAAAAAGATTTTTTTCAGCTTCTAGAAACCAGAACAATCTTCCACTAAAGTACTTTTCCTACTGGCCATGCATGTACCTGTACATCTTCCATGTTAAAACTTTTGTCACAGTAATTTTTCCCTGCCTATTTTATTTTTATTTGATTTAAACCAGACTGCACTCTGCATTAAAAGGAGCTTGATTCTTTGAGGTACAATGAACTCTCATTTCCCATTGAGCCTCTGAAAGAAAGCTGTGATGCAAAACTGCTGAAGGTACCATCCCTTGTACCTGGAAATTGCATTCCTGCACTCTCTAATCTTTGATATATTGGGAAGGGGCCAGGAGAAATGTCAGAGTTTTAGTCCTGACTCATTTAAGTACTGTGACTTGAATCCACCCCAGCATTTATGATTGACTTCTAGAATATACAGTATGACACTGCAAACGAAATGCAAAACATTTAGTAGGTTTTACTACTAATTTAACAGGGGATTTTTTGGGCCATCTTTTGGAAAATAAAGCATGTGTACATATAGTCTTCCTTAAAAAAATCACTTTTCCTTTTGTATGTATGCTTGCCCCTCACCCCCCTTTTCAAAATTTCCCTATACTAAACAGTTAACAGAATTCCAAAGTTCTAAATAAAGAGCTGTGAACACTTTGGACAGCAAACTTTTTTCCCCATAATGTGTCTACAAAAATGACTCAAAAAAAAAAAGATTAATTCTGATTTTTGAACAAAACCATACAGGAATTTCTGGGTTGAAGAAAAATATTGTTTTCTGTATTTTGTTAATGTAAAAATGAAGATGTTCTTTAATTTATGTGATTCTCTTGTGAAAAAACAAGGAAGAAAAGCGGCAAGAGCTCTCCATAAAATATCAGTATGATAGAAGGGCACCACTGAGGCAATCACCTACAAGTGAGCCAAAATCACAGATTTAAAAAAAAAAAACCCACACAACCTTCACCATGGAGTACTCAAAAGTTCAATGTTCCTTTGAGTCTTATTTAAGCCTCTTCAATATAACCACATATTTTCAAATAGTAGTTGCACTATGTAAAATGTCCTAGAGAGAAAGATGCCAAAATGGACTGAAAAATCATAGACTTTCCAGTAAAAACATTATCTATGGTCAACATTATTTACTAAATTAAACTGAAATGTATTTATCATTTTGCTCAAGCCACAAATGCTTTTTTTTTTTTGCTAATATATTAATTATCCCTCCAATTTTCATCAGCTTTGCCTACATGCTCTGTCTCTCTACTTTCCTTAATAGATAATGGAATATCTTTGTCCGAAATGATGCTTCCATGAAAAACCTCACTTGGAGATACTGTGACAGTTGATGGACTTGAAAACACTGCCCAGGGAAAAAAAAGTCAAAAAGGAAAGGCTCATTTTGGAACTAGATGATCTTTGAGGTCACTTCCAGCCTAAGCCATTCTATGTTTTCGCTCATTACACCATGTGAGTTACTTTCCAGTTGCTGCATATTTTAAGAAAGTAAGGAAGAATTTACAGCATCATAAGACCACAGTTCCTTGTATTTTCTTCTCATAAAAAAGGGGAAAAGAAAAAGAAAAACGGTGAAAGAGCTTAGAGCTTGGGTGTTTGGTTTGAGGATCACTTGAGTATTTAATTTTGCCTGTAGCAGTAATTATAGACTTGACTATTATATAAATATTGTTTCATATTAGTTCTGTGGTCAAACTCTTGAATTTAGAATTAATGTGTTTTTTTTTTTCATGATGCAGCATGAATAATAAACATTATCAAGTCTAGGTGTATGTTGCAGTACTAATATGTCACCTTTTTCAGCACTTGGTGGAACCACTGTTCTGCAATGGTTTAGCTAGTTTGCCTGTTAAAAAGATTTATTTTTATGTGATTTGAACTGAAGTGACTAATTTCTGATGAGTGTTCAGTTTTAGCTATTAACATTGCGTGCAGTGGCAGTGTAAATGTTTTATTTCCAAATAAACAGGCAAACAGACTGTTAATTCTATGATACTATCAGGAACGTGCCCAAGGACTGGGATTTTTTTAGACTGGAAGGAGAGGAAACCACACATCTTCTGTTTATTTTTGTGGGTTTTACTATTTTAAGTAACACCAAGCCCTGGATTGAAGATATTCTGATATTTCTGGTTATTCTGAAGGAAAAAATAGTCCCACTAGTTTCTTAGCAAGTTAAGTCAACTTATACTGTGTTACTGACTGACAAAAAAGTACTCTCTGTGAGAACAATATATTTATGTGCTCCTGGATGTCCACCATCAAGTCTCTTCCAGTGGTACTCAAAAGAAATACATGGGAAGATGGCAAAATGGTTGATAAGAGGCACAGTCCTACTAATATCTATTCAAAACTACTTGTGTGCAAAGTGCTATCGAGTGTGATTCTGATGAGATATTTCAGCACTATCCCTGTCTCCTTAACTGAGAACAGATGTTGACAGTGATATCAGATGCTCTTTTCCCTCTTCCTTGACCTCTGCTTTAGCACACTCATGAAGGACAAAATGCAAAGGATCTTGTCCTGCCTTTGGATCAGTAAAATCTGAGCATCAGCTGATTTTGACCCATGCACTAGTAAATGTTATTTTTGTTTTCCTTTGTAGCTGGCTGCTTATGTTTTGAAGGGACAGACAGCTGTTTTGAAGACAGTTGTCTGGACTTCTGTGAGCAACACCTGTGCATCTTTTGCTTGGTTTCAATTAGTAATAACTAAGTGATTATCTGCAGGTAACAAAGTAGTGGTTGAGAATTTTAACTTGCTGTTTGAATAAACAAATTTAGACACCTGACTGAAGTTCTACAAGGGCATCAGGCTATCCTTTGAAACTGAAAGCTTTTTGCAGCCCAGAGCTGTTCCTCTACAACTCTGGACAGCTTGAAATGGTTTGACCTCTGTATTTCACTTCTCTGCAGTAATAAACCCCTCTTATTAGAGAGAGAAAAATGGTTGAAATAGATAAATACAGAAAAATTAGGAAAGGAGAAAGCTAACGAACTAATTGTGATCACTGTGCCAACATTGCCTTAACTTACCAGCACTGATTTAATAACTGAATATTTACAACTTGTACTGGAACCACTAAAGGCAAATGATGCATTGCAAAGCAAACAGAAGCTGACCTTTGCATGTTTTCCCATCAGGCTGCAGGGTAAATCCAACTGGGCAACTGCATCGTACCCCGGTCGCAGTATCCTTGCAAGTCCGATCACAGCCTCCGTTATTGACAGCACATGTTTCTGCAGAATAAAAGAGAAAGAGAGAGAGAGAAAGGGAGAAAGGGAGTGGAATTAAATGTTCGGGGGGAGGGGAGAGGCACCAACTCTTTGGGGTAATATTATGATGTTATGAAAGCAATCTAAGTTTAAGTAAGCCAACTCAAGCAAGCTCTCAAGGTCATCAGGGCCCATGTAGTGGTTTTCTTCCACCCCCCCTTCCCACCCCAAACTGGTGTTTGCATTGATTTTATTTAGTTAGTGCTTGTGAACTGTCTTAGACAATAGGATGGGTTATTACATATGAAACAAGTTTAAAAAGAAAAAAAAAAAAAGTGATTGCTTTTAAAAGCAGAACCAAACATTCAGTCTGTTTCGTATCAGTCAGTGTCTCGCCAAGGCTTTTTAAGGTTCATTTTTTACAATGATGTTGCAGGCATAATGAACTTTAAAAAGCAGCAGAAAGCAAAGCAGAGTGCTAGATCTGGAACTGTGAATTTAAAATCCTTAGTTAAGAAAGAGTTAATGGAAAATGAACTACATATATCACTTTGACAAGAATCTACATGCCCAATCTGTTCTTACTGAACTACAAGGAAAAGGCATCTGGGTTTTGTCCACTTAAAGCTTTTTGCAAATTGAAAGGAGTTTGGAGTGGGTGGGAGGGCATAATTGAGGTCACTGAACCCATTCCAAGCTGTGTCATTGAAATTTCCCAGTGCTTGTAGTACGTAGAAGGGTGGCTGGGCAAATACAGGCAAGAGAAGGCTGCAATCGTTGGGAGTTTTTACAATATTGAGACATGACTGCTAGGTACCAGTATATTAAAAAAAAAACAACAACAACAAACAATCTTCAGCTTCATTAGAGAGAAAGCACAAACCCCTCCCTCACTGGCAGCATTTTCTGCTAGTTGTGTGTGCCCACGTGCACACCATCCGCATGCATACGCACACATACCTACACACATCCATAAAACAGATAAAAGGCAAGTGAAATGATTAACTTTGCTTTGATCCAGAGAGTAGAGTGGATGTAAGGATGCCAATTTACCACATTAGTCTGAACTGTGCATTTATCTGAAAAGTATTTACTTCAGAGAGCAAGTCCATTTAATAGTATCTTTTTCAGTTGCTCTGGCTTTGATTAAATTAAAATAACCCCCTGCCCCCCCCGCCCCAAGACTGCCTTTATTCTACTCAGCTCACCTCATTCTGGCTTTCCCTATAGAGGCTTTGTCATTACTTACTTAGATTTACAGACTCCTATTGCTGAATATTCACAGCCTGTGTTACAATTGTACCCTGTGGACAGGGCCTGACAATAATCTATAGAATATGCTAATGAGGAGTTGCCTTAGAACAGTACATTGATCAAAAATTATTTACACAGAACAGAAAAGGCTTTGTCTTTCAATTGAATAGTACTCAAAGATTTTTATTTTAAAGTAGCCTCCGCTAATTCCCTCAAGGTGAACTTGGCTGGCCCTTTGGGGAGACTCCACTGCTTCAAAATAAGAGAAAAAAAAAAGTGTAACTTTGCATGGGCAGAGACCTCTGCATCAGTTGTGGAATAAGCTGTTGGCATTTACGAACAAACTGAAAGCAGAGGTTTGGGACATCCGTGCCTTAACAGCAACGGGACAGAACTCTGCTGTCTGGATGCATTGACATATGCTCTGTCAAACAGGATCCAAAATGCTATACCTTGTGTGGAACCCTGACTGATTCTATGATTCTAAGCAGAAAAGCAAAAGTTTTGAATATAAGTGGCAGGAAGCACTGCTAACTAGTGGATTGGCAGGTTTTCTGGCACTTTTCTGAAAATGAACTAAGTCTGCAACTCCTGATGTTCAGGAGGAGTTCTTGCCTTACTTTAGGTACGACTGTTTAAGTAATACAGTTGTGATTTTCATTTGCCCCTCTGGGAAGGTACTGCTATTTGAGGAGTTATTCTGTAAATGACAATGCCTGCCTGTCTCTGCATGTGTGTGTTCGTGTCCTCACGTGCCAACCTATGCAATGATTTTACGTTTCAGAGAATGAAAAAAAAAGGTCAGGTAATTTAATGTTCTTTTACTTGGGTATCATTTAATGGTAGGCTGACTTCCCAGGAGGAAGGGTTTAAGGTTTAAAAACCAGGAAAAAAAGGTGTTGGGAGGTGTAGGCTTGGCATGACACTGTAAATCTTAACATTAGCAGATTAACTGACCTATGAAGAGTCCTTTAGTGCAGTTCATCCACACAAGATGAACATAAGCAGCAATATTGTTTCTTTCTGGATGACATCCAGTGAGAATGAATAGGCAGGATGGTTATTTTTTTCCCCCCATGGCATGGATGACTGGATCTATAGGGTAAGGGTCATTTAGTGAACAAGATTTATGTCAATGTCTAAGCAAATGGAATCAAGCCAGTTTTTTCTTATTTCCTCAGAAATTTAGTAAAACAAACCTAAAAGGATAAATGCCCTTCAACTTTCCTGGTAACTTTGACTTTAATACATGATGAACTTGAACAGAATGAAAATCCAAGTGTGCAAGAGGTCATTTGACAACACATCTAATATTTTAGACAATCAAAGAGATGTACTGATGAAATTCCTTAAACTCAGGGTTGTGAGAAAACAATGGTAAAAGAAAGTGACCATGAATAGCAAAATGTGGGAAAGAGGTATGAGGAACTACATCAAATAGCTGAGACCTATATACAACACAAACTGATGAGTGTCACTCCCTGTGTTTCAGTTAGAAATTACTTCAACTCATACTTCACCTTACTGCTATCAAACTTTAGTATTTATTTGAAATGAAAATACAAGTTTTATGCTCTCAAATAAAGAGCAGAAGCAAATAATTTCTAAGCTATCACGTTGAAATAGCTACAGTTATATGGAAGGAGAGGAAGGGGTGTTTGAATTTCAGTTCAGAGCTTCATGGTCAAACTAAACCTACAGACTATTTACCACTTTTATTTTTTCTTCTGTGAAAGGTAACCTCGGCATATTTATTATTATTTTGGTGAGTTTTTTCATTTGTTCCAGAATTCTTAGCACATTGTACTTCTTTTCTGATGGGGGACAGGAAAAGAACTGGAAGATACAAATGAAGCAGTGCCATGTAACTGACCTTTAGATTCCTCCTGTATTATCATAAAGCTCATCATCTGAAATCATTAGAATTTACTGTAAATTTCATAGAATGCACTGGGTTGAAAGGGACCCCTAGAGGTCATCTAGCCCATCCCTCCTGCAGTAAGCAGAGAAATCCCCAAGTAGTTGCTCAAGACCCCATCAAGTTTGACCTTGAATGCCTCCAGGGATGGGGCCTCTACCATATGCCCAGGCAACCTGTTCCAGTATTTTACTACCCTCATTGTAAAGAATTTCCTCTTAAATGTCTAACCAAAATCTACTCTGCTCTGGTTTAAAACCACTGACCCTCATCACAAGCCCTTCTAAACAGTCTCTCCACAGCCTTCAGATATTGAAATGCTGCTGGAGTCTCCTCTTCTCCAGGCTGAATAACACAACTCTCTCAGCCTGTCTTTGTATAAGTACTCCACCCCTCTGATCTTCTCTCTGATCTTCTTTGGACCCTCTCCAGCAGGTCCAGGTCCTTCCTATGTTGAGCTCTCCGGAGCTGGACACAGTATTCCAGGTGATGTCTCACCGGAGCAGAGGGGCAGAATCACCTCTCTTGACCCAGTGGCCACGCTTCTTTTGATGCAGCCCAAGATATGGTTTGCCATCTGGGCTACGAGTGCACGCTGCTGGCTCATGTCCAGCTTCTCATCCACCATTGCCCCCAAGTCCTGCAGGACTGCTCTCAATCTGATTATTCTCCAGCTTGCATTGGTACTTAGGATTGCCCTGACCCAGGTGCAGGACCTTGCACCTCACTTTATCAAACCTCATGAAGTTCACCCAAGCCCACTTTTCCAGCCTATCTAGGTCTCTCTGGATGGCATCCCATCTCTCAGTCTTATCAACTGCACTTTCTGAGGGTGCACTCATTTATGCTCTTGATATTGTTGATGAAGATATTGAACGGCACTGGTCCTAATACAGACCCCTGAGGGACACCACTTGTTATGTGTTTCCATCTGGACATCGATTTCAAGTGATAGTTGCAGCCCCACCTACATCATTCATGAATTCCCACTAGAAAATTTAGACAGAAACAAGGACCTAAAGCAAAGGACATCTAGACTTAGCAGGTTAGATAATGGTTGGACTTGATGATCTTGAAGGTATTTTCCAACTGAAACGATTGTATGATTTCTTTTTACACAAGACAGTCTGAGACAGCTTACACTGTGTTCTTCCTCTGTAACCTCCCAATTCTGGAATGATTTCTCATGTATCTGCTCCCTGGATCTATAGACAAGGAGTAACCAAAATCATTATCAACATGCTATACCTATGGCTTACACAATCAGGATATTTCTTGCTTTAACAATAGTCCATTGCACTGTGGAACATGTGCTGCTTCTGGGGATTAAAATACCCTATTAAAAAGCACAACCTTGAGCTGTCAGTCTTTTAGCACTGGATCATGAGTGACTAAGTTACCAGGCGAAGTTACATGAGTATTCATTCAGCCTTTTAATACATCACTCCAGTGCCTGCAGAGTTTAGCAGTGCAAGAGCAGTTCTCCAAGTTCTAGTTCTGAAGTCTTTGAACTAGGTTGCCAGGTGGTAACAGAGCCTGGGCACATTCTTAGAAGACTGACGCTAGAAAAATTTTATTTGGTTTTCAATACTACTAAATGCTTGAAACTCTGGAGACATGTCATGGGTTGGGAACATTTCCCAAAACCTAAATTTCAACTTATCTTATGAAACAGGTAAACACAGCAATTCAAAATGTAAGCTTCCATTCAAATTTGGGTTTAGAAATAGTCAATTATTTCATAAAGCCATTGAAAATCTGTCTTGAAGACAGCTGTCTCCAAACTCCACCTCCAATTTTTGTGACTTTGTGATCAAAAGAACATGATGTGGTTTTATGGAGGTTGCTCAAAATCTCTATTATTCACTTTGACAGTCTGGGTCAATTTGAACTAAGATTCAAAACAATGTTACAGGAACTGAGATACAGTGCAAAGAAGAACAAAATGATACAGATCTCTGGGACTAGAAGGGATACATCCATATCCTGCTATCACTGTATAAGCATACAATAATATGTCTCAGAGAGGTAACTATAATCTTTGATAAAGCACAAGGACACGGTAGGGTACCTGATGACTGGGGAAGGTAAACATGAAGAAAAGCAAGAAGGGAGATTGGGTGAACTACTGGTCAGCCAGCCTCACATCTGACCCTCATAGGTTTATGAAGTAAAAGATCCTGCAAGCCATGTGCAAGCAAATAGAAAACAAGAAGATGATTTGGAATCAACCTGCTGAGGGCAAATCATGCCTGATTAACCAAAATGCCTTCTACAATGATATAACTTACACTGTTGATAAGGGCAATACACGGGATGTTAGGAGGAAGTTCTTCACAGTGAGAGTGGTGAGCCACTGGCATGGGTTGCCCAGGGAGGTTGTGGCTGCTCCCTCCCTGGAGGTGTTCAAGGCCAGGTTGGATGAGGCCTTAAGTGACCTGTTCTAGTGGGAGGTGTCCCTGCCTATGGTGGGGGGTTGGAACTGGATGAGCTTTGAGGTCCTTTCCAACTTAAACCATTCTATGATTCTATAATACACTGGAGAGCTGTTGATATTCAGAGGGGACTCCACATGTTGGAAAAAAGTGGCCTGAGGGAACATCATAAGCTCCAGTGAAGGGAAAAGATGGAATAATCCTATACAATAGAACTTAGTCTTAGAACAACAGTCTTAGAACTGACTGGCAAGAAAGCAGTACTGGAGAAAAACCAGGGGCCCATGATGAACAAGTTGAATGAAAGTCAGTAGCATTTTCTCAAGGCAAAGAAGGCCAACAACATTCTGGTTTGTATTAAAAAGAGCAACAAGACTTGAGTGACATGAAAGTGGATTCAATACCAAGATTATGTTTAGAGGGCTGAAGCACATGAAGAGGCTGAGAAGCAGAGAGCTGTTGAGCCTTAACAAGAGAATGCCCAGAGGTGATCTTTCTTCTGTCTACAGCTAGCTAATGGGGCAGTATAAGTAAGACACAGTGAGATTTCTCGTGAAAGTGTAACAGAAGAGGCAAGAAACTTAAGTTAAAATATGGGAAATTCCATCTTGATGCAAGGTAAAAATTTGTCACTGTGTTGTCCAAAATGGGGAGGCTGTGAAATCTAAATCCTTGGAGATCATAAAAACTCAATTGGACATGGCCCTGAGTGACCTGGTGTAGTTGCTCTTTCTTTGAGAGAAGGTTGTATTAGATAAGCTGCAGAGGTCCCACCTGACTTACATGAGTATGCTGTTTCAGGTGCCTCAGTATAAGAAGGATATCAAACTGGATCAATACTGGATCCCTATTACAAGAGGGATGTGGACATGCTGGAGTGTGTCCAGAGAGTGTGGCCACGAGGATGATCAGAGGGCTGCAGCACCTCTGCTATGAGGACAGACTGAAAGAGTTGGGGCTGTGCAGTCTGGAGAAGAGGAGGCTCCCAGGTGACCTTATTGTGGCCTTGCGGTATCTGAAGGGGGCCTACAGAAAAGCTGGGGAGGGACTTTTTAGGCTATCCGGTAGTGACAGGACTAAGGGGAATGAAGCAAAGCTGGAGGTGGGGAGGTTCAGATTGGATGTGAGGAGGAAGTTCTTCATCATGAGAATGGTGAGAGCCTGGAATGGGTTTCCCAGGGAGGTGGTTGGGGCCACATCCCTGGAAGTGTTCAAGGCCAGGCTGGCAGAGGCTGTGGGCAGCCTGATGTAGGGTAGGATGTCCCTGGGCATGGCAGAGGGGTTGGAACTAGATGATCCTTGTGGTCCCTTCCAACCCTGACTGATTCTATGATTCTATTATATGAAACTAGTTTGCCGAATGGAGAATGACTGAGATGCTGAAATGTCTTGAGGACAAGATTTATGAGGAGGAGTTGAGGTCTCTTGGCTTATTCAGCCTGGAGAATGAAAGATTGAGTGGTGACCTCATTGCAGTCTACAACTTCCTTGAGAATGACAGTGGACAAAAAGCTGCAGGCTTGCTGGCAGGCAAGAAATTAATTTTGGAAAGAAGCAAGTCCCCCATTTTGCATTGTGAAGGTCCTACACATCACTCAAGGAGTCTGAGCCAGGTGACAATCACAAAGAATCATTGGGGAAAGATGCTGAATATAACTTGAGCTTTTACTATTACTCTCTAAAAACACAAATGCTATTTTGCACTCCCTGCATCATTATGCAGGCCATGAAGATCACAGAATAGCCTGGTTGGAAAGGACTTTAAGGCCATCAAGTCCAACCACAGCCTAACATCTCCCTTTACACAACTGTTAGACCATGGCCCTAAGCACTGAATCCAAATGTCTTCTTAACACCTCCAAGAATGGTCAGTCCACCACCTCCCTGGGCAGCCTGTTCTAGTGCCTGATGACCCTTTTGGTGGAGAAATTTTTCCTAATGTCTAATCTAAGTCTCCCCTAGTGCAACTTCAGGCTATTTCCTCTCCTATCTCCTGTTACTTAGGAGAAGAGGCTGGCCTCCACCTTGCTACAGCATCCTTTCAGGTAGGTGTAGGGAGCAAGGAGGTCTCCCCTCAGTCTCCTCTCCTCCAGGCTGAACAACCCCAGCTCCTTCAGCTACTCTTCACAGGACTTGTGCTCAAGACCTCTCAGCCTTAATGTCATTCTCTGGATAGGCTCTAGCACCTCAATGTCCTTCTGGTAGTGAGAGATTCAAAACTGAACATAGTACTTGAGGTGTGGCCTCACCAATGCTGAGCACAGAGGGAAGACCATTTACCTCTGTGGCCACACAACTTATGGTCCAAGCCAGGATGCTCTTGGCCTTCTTGGCTGCCCATGCACACTGCTTGCTCATATTCACTGAGTTCTTGAGCAGCATTCCCAGATCTTGCCAAACAACTCCCACAAGCTTCTAGCACTGCATGGGTTTTTTTGTGAATGAAATGCTTAACAGTCAGTGTAGTGTACTTCTATTTGTGTTGACCTGTGCTGCTATATCCTGACCAAGATACAAGACAGAAGAATGCTACATGGACCTCTCCATGAAGGAGGATAATCTTAACTTTATGTTATGTGCAGAATGTACAAAATGTACAGAAATACCGCACCAGTGATTGTATTGAGTTTAAGCTAGCCACCTCTGAGCCCAAAAGCCCAATAAATACTCACTTCGATTTGGAAGTAAAAAGATATAAAACTTTAACAGTAAATAGGAGGTAAGGGTTATTTTACAGAAGGTGGGAGAAAAGGGGAACCAGAATGCAGGATATGGGGGAATGAGTAAAAAATTACAAAGGCTAGGGAGAAGGAGAAGAAAGGGGACAAAATACACAAAATAGAAATACAACCTGTGGAAGGCAATTGAGTCCAAATGCTGGGATGGATGATTTTGATGTTGGATGAAGCAGGGTGCAGGATTTTTTGTGATGAAAAGCAGTTATAGCTAGAGTTCCAAGAAAAATGGTGGTACCTCTCCATGTGTTGGCTGAGGAACACCTGGTGGTCTGGCAGCAGAGCAGCAAGGAGTTGCTCAGGCAGTCAGGGCAAAAGAGAGAGAAAAGGCAACATGTCTCCTCTTTTTATAGCAAGTCCTTAGCAAAAAGTAAGAGGGACTAAACATGATACCTGGGGGCAGGTCAGACCATCCCCCTGGGAGGAGTCAGAAGGCCCCCAGGTGGGCTTAACCCATTACAGTGATCAACATCACTTTCCTTTGATCAGAAGCAGTTCTGTCACAAAGAGGCTTTAAAGCCACAAGGCATGAAAGCAGAAGCAAGCCAACTAGCATCGGGGTGTTTCCTATGGAGACATGAAGAAGCCATTCTCTGATCTTTCTTGGCAGTCTGCAGCCAACAGGATGCACAAAGCCCTGTTTGTTTTCCAGCTCTTGATCATAACGCAATGACTAGAAAGGGTGAGGAAGGTGTAAATGAAACAGCATTTTTCAATAATTTGTGTAAAGAAGACTTATGCAAAGGAGCCTCAAGACCAAAAGTGGCCATTTGTAATGAAAACAAATGACATCTAGCCTCCAGAAAATGGAGTGGGAATCCACTTTTGTTATCACCTGCATTCAAGGAAGCCTTGCAGCAGCTGCTGTCTTGATCATCTGTCTCCTTAGGAAAAGGATGAGAGGGACAGTCAACAGCAGTTTCTTCCACAGAACACAGTGTCCTTGGAAGAAACCAAAAAAAATTGTATAGCCAATGATTGCTGCAGCACAGGAGGTTCCATCTTGACACAAGGGGGAACTTATTTACTGTAAGGGTCACAGAGTACTGGCACAGGCTCCCCAGAGAGGTTGTGGAGTGTCCTTCTGTGGAGACTTTCAAGGCCTGTCTGGATGTGTTCCTGTGTGACTTGAGTTAGATTGTATGGTCCTACTCTGGCAAGGGGGTTGGACTCAATGACTTCTTTGGGTCCCTTCTAACCCCTGACATCCTGTGATCCTGTGATCGCTCTCAACCAGAGGAAAAGGTTAGACTGACCTCCTGTCTTATGGCCTTGGGTAGAAGAGAGAGGCAACAGCTAACAAAAGTTTAGGTTAGGTCACGTCTGTAGGTTTATGACATCAAACTCCAAAGACAGTGAAATGCATACAGTACAAAATGTGCAGTGTGTGCCCTGTTTCCTCACTAGTTAATACCAATCAGCAACTGGTTTAAAAGTAATTGCTGTTGGAAACATGGAGCTGCAGGTTTGTACTGATTCTCAAATTTAAAAGGTCATTGAGGTCTTTAATATGGTTCAAAGGCACAAATCTGGGCAATATCTGAGAGTGGAGAAGATGACACAGCAGTTCCCCAAAACAAAGATGTTTTCTAAGTTTCCTAAATTTCTCTAAACCATTTAGGCTGACATGGTAAGCACAGTAACTACAGATGAAAGGAAGACTTGAAAAAGAAGAAATGCTTTTTTTTTCCTCCTCCCTAGCTCCTGTGATTCACCAAATGATAACACTGACCACAGGGCAAGTTAAACAACCCTAGAATCAAGCTGCCTTTCTTTTGGAATTCATTTGCAGTAGCTTAAAGCTCCCTGGATTCAGTAGAAATGGGTGCTTGGGCTTAGCTCCCCAAATCTGTAACTCATTAGAGAAGCTTACTTTGAACTAACTTTTATGCCAGCCAAAGAGCTCTTCATAGAATCATAGAATGGTTTGGGTTGGAAGAGACCTCAAAGATCATCCAGTTCCAACCCCCTGCCATAGGCAGGGACACCTCCCACTAGATCAGGTCGCTCAAGACCTCATCCAGCCTGGCCTTGAACACATCCAGGGAGGGAGCAGCCACAACCTCCCCGGGCAACATATTCCAGTGCCTCGCCACCCTCACTGTTAAGAACTTCCTCCTAATATCCCGTTCAAATCTCCCCTCCACCAGTTTGAACCCATTCCCCCTCGTCCTGTCATTACAAGACTGTGAATAGTCCCTCCCCATCCTTCCTGTAGGCCCCCTTCAGGTACTGGAAGGCTACTATAAGGTCTCCTGGAAGCCTTCTCTTCTCCAGGCTGAAAAGCCCCAACTCTCTCAGCCATGGAGCATTTTGGGCCTGTGAATTTTAAGTAGCTATTGGGTCCTATCAAGTAGATTATAGCCCAAGCAAAATTATGAGTAATAATAATCAAAGGGTAATCATATCTATTTACACACTTGATCTGAATTCTGCACAAGATCTAAACACAGTATCTTATGCTCAGAATGGCTCTTTTAAATTCAGGGCTCCAAGGCTGCAAGTAGAGTGGCTGCTTTAGAGCACTCACTGGTTTTGCTGGTGCAGCTAAGGGGTAGGATTACCTTAGGCCCTTTTTGCCAGTGAGGTACCTGTGAAGTACCTGGCAAATGGCATGGCAGAAAGGGGTAAACTCCTAGCAATCTCTGTTCCTTACCAGATGTGCTGTAACAAAAGTTGTTGTAAACTATCACTGTGCCTGAACCACGCTATAATATGTTTACCTATCCTAAACAGTCCAAAATTAGTAATGTTGTCTGTTATTTACTGGGGTTATATTCTTAGGCTAGATTTCATAGGAAACTGCCAGGATTTGGGTGGTTCTCTTAAGAGGGAAAAACATACATACTCATGGTTGTTTTACTTTGAGAAGGCCTAATTTTAAATCATTAGCTGCTGTAATCTGCAATCATCCTTTACTGGGTTTTCAAACACTGGAACAGGCTCCTCAGGGAGGCAGCTGAATCCCTGCAGGCTTTTGAAAGAGGGAGAGACGTGGTGCTGAGGGACATGCTTTAACATCAGACTTGGTAGAGTTAGATAACGGTTGGACTTGATGATCTTAAAAGTATTTTCCAACTGAAGCAATTCTATGATCCCTTTAGCATTTTGGAGCCCTCATAAGGACCAACACCAGGGGTTCCATTGTGACAGCTACTATTAAGATACAATTAAGAAAGAGTGATGATGCTAAGGTATTAGAGCAGTTCTATGTGAGGGCCAGGTCCTACTCAGCTGGGTGGTACTGGCTCCCTCACCTTAAAGAATGCTGAACTCAGTTTAATACAAAAAAAAAGATCTGGAATCAAATTAGCTTGTAACTTGTATTTCGTGTCCTCTCACACTTGAAAACACTCTTTGCTCAGTCTGGCTCAAAGGTAACCTGTGCTGACATCTCCTCTGTTTTCTTCATGTTGTTATAGAACAATCTTCACCAAACACAGCTCTTCCTGACTTCCAGGTATGCAGAGTTTTTGCATGGTGCACTCCCTGTCTTAATATTTATGCTACGGAGAGTGATCTTACAGAAATAATTTCAGCCTCTACTGACAGCACTGCTGTACAAAGGTGAACTGCATGCCCATGCCTGACAACAAACAATCATAGAATGGTTTAGGTTGGAAGAGACCTCAAAGATCATCCTGTTCCAACCCCCCTGTGCCACAGGCAGGGACACCTCCCACTAGATCAGGTCACTCAAGACCTCATCCAGCCTGGCCTTGAACACATCCAGGGAGGGAGCAGCCACAACCTCCCCCAGCAACCTGTTCCAGTGCCTCACCACCCTCATTGTGAAGAATTTCTTCCTAACATCCCATTCAAATCTCCCCTCTGCCAATTTGAACCCATTCCCCCTCGTCCTGTCATTACAAGACCTTGTGAACAGTCCCTCCCCAGCCCTCCTGTAGGCTCCCCTCATATACTGGAAGGCTACTATAAGGTCTCCTGGAAGCCTTCTCTTCTCCAGGCTGAAAAGCCCCAACTCTTTCAGCCTATCTCATTTGATTAAAACCCCTCAAATTCTGACCAAAATTGCACAAATTCTCAAAGGTTGAAACTCTGAAGAGATTAAAATTTCAGTCAGGAAAGGCAGTTTTTAAATACCCAACTCTGTTAATGACACAAATGAGTTTGCCTGTGAGTCGGTAGGAATCTGTAGTACGAGTAAGATAGAGAACACAAGATAAGACTGCTGCTGCTGCCATCCATAAAATAATTCCACTGCAAGCCACAGTACATATGGTATATGGCATGGGAAGGACACAAAGGAGGGTCCAGAGGACAACAAGTACAAGGAGAAACTAAACACACAACTAAAATATTTGAATTTTCAGTTAAGCGAGGGTTGTTATTCTCATGCAAATGATGCTCTGTGATGCCGAAAGGATAGAGAAAGAGCATTCAGAAGAGTATAATGAAAGAAACAAATAGCTGTGAACAGATGAAGGAGAAACTGAAAGAGCTTCGTATTCAGGGAGTGAAAAAAGGTGAGACAGAAAGGGTAACTTGCAGGATGTGGAATTCTTCCCTCCGTTATGCTTGTCTCCTCATTTCCTTGCAATTTCATGATTGGTAGAATTTTATTTGCATGAAAATAGGATGGGAACTCTGTGCTACCACATGCGGAATGTGTGAAGAAACGACTAGGTGAACCATCCGCTGAAAAGGGAATCCCACAGCTCTCATTTCAGCAAAGTTCAATTCCTCTTCAGGAAACACTACATATTAAGGGCATGTCACTTGATAGATGGCATCAGGTGTTTTATAAGCACCAGATGAGACCGGCCCAGCCACTTAAAAATAGCACTAAGGGTTGTGGCTGTGCTGTGATTTCTAAACGAGAGGCTGCATTTAAGAAAACCTGAAATACTCTGGACATGACAAAGGAGCATTATCTCCTGACCTTGGACAAATCCTTTCAGTTAAAATGGAAAAGCAAAACAATGGAAGGTATTGGTAGGAATTCTGGATAAGGTCAGAGCCTTTATCATCAGCAAAGAAATGAAGAAAAGGGATTTTTACAGGAAATAGCACACCATTCACAAACTCAATGAATAAACGTGATGATAACTCAAGATGAAAGAATCTGCCCTTGGGGGAGGCAGAATGCATGAATGACCTCACGGATTCCTTCCCCTTGTTTTTTATGATTTCATACAGCAAAGCAAAACTGACAGAAAGAGTTAAAGTGAGATCTCGGTTTCACAGTTAGTAACTGAGTTGGAGATCCTCCTGGCAATATGCCTGTTGATAATATGTTTTAAATGCTTTATCGATTAAAGCACAAAAAGGTTGTGATGCATGCAGAGCAGGATACTTGGCTTTCTGACAGTGAGCATTTCTAAGTCAAATAAAAGCCATTCAGAGAAAGAAAGACATTTTAAAACTAATTTGAAAGACTCCTAGAAGGCAGTGCAACAAAGGTAGGAACTGAAGTGCATCTTGAAAAGCTGCTCTTGGCTTAAAGTGACCCTTGCTAGGCAGTAACTATGACAAAAGTTAATTGCTTTGGAAAAAGACTTGAAAACAAACACCAGGCTTGTCCACCTCTCTGCTCCTTGAGACAGAAAACCAGGAGCAGGATCACCCAAAACTTCCTGTTTTGAAAGAGAACCAAAAATGAAGTCTGCAAAATCTATTTTTAATTCATATTGGAATAACAACATCTAAGACTTTTGAACATTTTCTAATGGAAAAAAACAGAGCTCATAACACTCTTCACTCCAATGCCTGGTAGTTAGGACATTACAGACCATGTTAGAAATTCAGGTCTCATTTTCTATTCTTTCATGTTTATTGGAATTGAAGAATCCCAAGCCCTTATCAGGGTATCAGGTATCAATCCCAGCCACAAGGGTAGAGCAACTCCATGAGGCAATAAATGAGTTAGTCTGACTTCTGAGCCCAACATTTATTTCCCTTGAACATGTGTGACGAATCACATGGAAAGGTGTTCAGAATAATTTCCACACATTTGAAACCAATGTTCTAACCAGCTTACTGTGCACATTCTGTCTCCCTGTTTCTGAAGATAATTCCAGGCAAAAGCAGTGTGAAAAACAGCCTTCTTAAAATGAAAGACTATTTCCAGAAAGCCCAGCAGATTAAAGGATTTTTTAAATGTAAAGATTACTATGTGCAGGAAGTTCTACAGCTTCTTCCTGAGCTGCAAAGTAGCTCCACCACAAAATCCTGGAATGCAGAAAATGGAGGATTTCCATATGAACCACACAATCATTGTATGTTATACACAACAATTCAAGTCAGCAGCTTGACTTTGGAGAAGTTATCATAGAATCATAGAATGGTTTAGGTTGGAAGAGACCTGAAAGATGATCCAGTTCCAACCCCGCTGTGCCATAGGCAGGGACACCTCCCACTAGAACAAGCCACTCAAAGCCTCATCCAACCTGGCCTTCAACACCTCCAGGGACCAGTGCTGTTTAATATCTTTGTCAGCGACATGGACAGAGGAGTTGAATGCACCCTCAGCAAGTCTGCAGATGACACCAAACTGTGTGGCACAGTCAACTTGCTAGATGGCATGGAAGCAATCCAGAGAGACATGGACAGGTTGGAGAGGTGGGCCCAGGCCAACCTCATGAAATTCAACAAGGCCAAGTGTAAGGTCCTGCACCTGGATCAGTGCAATCCCAAGCAAAAATCCAGGCTGGATGGCAAATGGCTGAGAGCAGCCCTGAGAAAAAGAACCTGGGGGTGTGGGGTGATGAAAAGCTCAACATGAGTCTGCAGTGTGCATGTGCAGCCCAGACAGCAACTGTGTGCTGGGCTACAGCAAGAGCAGCTGTGGGCAGCAGGGCAAGGGAGGGGATTCTGCCCCTTTGCTCTGCTCTCCTCAGACCCCACCTGGAGTACTGTGTGCAGTCCTGGAGCCCCCAACACAAGAAGGACTTGGAACTGTTGGAGCAAGTCCAGAGAAAGGCCACTAAGATGCTCAGAGGGCTGCAGCAGCTCTGCTGTGAGGACAGGCTGAGAGAGGTGGGGCTCTGCAGCCTGGAGAAGAAGAAGGTTTCGAGGAAACCTTATAGTAGCCTACCAGTATCTGAAAGGGGCCTACAGGAGAGCTGGGGAGGGACTATTCACAAGGTCTTGTAATGACAGGATGAGGGGGAATGGGTTTAAACTGGCAGAGGAGAGATTTAAACTGGATGTTAGGAGGAAGTTCTTTCCAGTGAGTGTGGTGAGACACTGGAACAGGTTGCCCAGGGAGGTTTTGGTTATTCACAGTAAACCTTCAGAGAAAAGATCTTTGAATGACGGAAAGAATAAAGGTGATTGTTTCTGTATTGAAAATCACTTCTGAATCGTGGAATCATTTTGGTTGGAAAAGAGCTTTAAGATCATTGAGTCCAATTGCTATTAAATTCCACCAAGTCTAGTGCTAAACCATGTCCACTTAGCACCACATCTCTTTGTCCTTTAAACACCTCCAGGGATGGGGATTCAGCCACTTCCCTGAGGAGGCTATTGCAGGGTTGAGAACCCTTTCATTGAAGAAGTTTCCTCTAATCATGAACCTAAACCTCACCTGGCACAGCTTGAGGCAGTTGGCTCTCATCCTATGGTAACTCTAGTCTTTTTTTTTTTCTGTGTAATGAAGAAAGAGCTGTATCATCCCTGTTGAAAAGAAAATAGAGATTCAAGGAGACTAAGTTCTGAAATTCCTAACAAACAGAACACCAGACTGGAGGCAACAGCTTATGTCAGGTAGGCACAATGGACTAGAAAGTTCTCAAGAACAGTCACTCCATGGTTTAAAAAACCATAAGCTGTAACACTCCCTTGCTCTTCTACCAAGCTTGTGGTCTTCGGTAGAAAAAATATAACCCTCAAATCTGTCACAGGGAGAGGCAGAAGTGAAAAGAGGACTACGTACGAGGGAAATGAGAAGGTGCTTATCTGTTATTCACACACATGTTCATACAGGGCATAGATCCTTGCAAGTTAAGACCTGAGATTGTTTTTCAGCCTTAAGACCATACAGTTCTGTACCATCAGTTCTTCTCAGTTTTGGAATCCCAGGAATTTCCAGGTGGGCTAAGAAAAATAAGGGGAGGCAGGTGGATGACCACATGTGTGTGCATGTGGACAATGCATTATTTTCTCTTCACATGACTGTCTATATGAAGTTCACACACTGGGTGGGTGCCCTCTTTAGCTCCTGTTTTATGCAAGCTCCATGAAGGAGGATCTTGATTCATCGCAAACAGGAAATGCAGAGGCAAGCTCTGCTAAGAGCTACATAATGCCTGGAAGTCTCTGTGAGAGGCATGTGCAGAACTAAGGATGGTGCTTCACATGGCTGTTCTGCCTTGAACTCCTGGGGAGTATCTTCAACTCACAACTGTGCTTTGACAATCAAGCCTGACACAATCTGTTACCTGTGGTGGTTAAGTGGCCTGTAAATATCTCTATGTATCTTCCTGCAGCTGAGGAGTGCTCCTAAATGATGTCCTCCCAGACAAGTAAAAGTCAAAGTACGCTTTATGCCTGGGGGGAACAGGGTAGCCTAATCCTTAGATAATTTGTGGTTTATGAAGAAGTACCATAAGATTGTTAAGCTCAGATGATTTAAGATATATAAAGCTGGACATGACTTTAGGTTCAAATATGTAAATCTGATAGAAGAAGGATCAGCTGTAAAATATCAAATCTCTCTTGATTTGATATCTTGTAAAATATCAAATCTCTCTTGATGTACTAGATGCTAAAATGTAATAGAAGTAATAGATGCTAAAATGTTTGTCTTTGCTTGAAATACAGCGAGTCATGACCAAAATGCCAAACTGTGGGGGGTTTATTTTTGGTTTTGTTCATTTTGCTTTCTTTTTTAATATGATGTGAACAGCTCATTAAAACCCATTGTAGGTACTGGGATAAATATCTCCTGAAATAAAAATAGCTTTGGCCAGGACATGATAAACACAGTTACCTTGGCTGATGTTTCAAGGTAACTTCAGAAAGCACAAGACCGGAAGAAAGATCCAAGTGGGACACAGAGAAAGGACTTTTGGCGTGTTACGGAAATGATCAAGAGCAGGACCTACAGTTGTGAACTACTACTCTGATCTAGTTGGTCTCTTCACCCAGGCATTCAGTGACAGAACAAGAGGACACAGTCTGAAGCTGCACCAAGGCAGGTTTAGGCTGGATGTTAAGAAGTTATGCACAGGAAGAGTGACTGGTATTGGAATGGTCTGCCCACGGAGATGGTGAAGTCACAGTCCCTGGAGGTGTTTAAGAGGAGGATGAACGAGGCACTTAGTGCCATGGTTTAGTTAATTAGAAGGGTTAGGTGATAGGTTGGACTTGATGATCCTAGAGGTCTTTTCCAACCTGGTTAATTCTGTGATTCTGTGGCTGTAACAGCTCCTCAAAGTATTAGTGCAGTATTATGACCATTTTTATTTGAAGCATACAGGGTGTCAGGAGTGACTGATGATAATGAAAGAACTCTGTGATACTGTGATCTGGCTTTGTCTATCTGCTGCAATGTTTGAGATCCTTGGAGCTGGACTGATAGTGGAAGTACACTTTTCAAATCAAGGCCACATTCAGGGAAAAAAAAAAAAAAAGAGAAAGATTATTCTGTCCCACACAACACACAGTGGCATCCTTTGTCACAAGCTAATTCAGGGGAGAAATGCCCAAATTACAATTTCCACAGCTCACATTTCTAGTGATTGCTGTGGAGAGGAAGTGGTTTTAGGGAACTACACACTTGGGTCTCCAGGCAGGTAGCTGGGTGCTCATCACAAAGAGTTATAGGGCTACTAAGAAATGGAACAGGAACCATTTGCAGAAGTCAATGTATTCTTGGCACAACAAAGGAACAGTACTAATGAAAATCCTGCCTTACTTAGAATCAGTCAGGGTTGGAAGGGACCACAAGGATCATCTAGTTCCAACCCCCCTGCCATGCCCAGGGACACCCTACCCTAGATCAGGCTGCCCACAGCCTCTGCCAGCCTGGCTGCAAACACATCCAAGGATTTAGCCCCAACCACCTCCCTGGGAAACCCAATTCAGGCTCTCACCACTCTCATGCTGAAGAAGCTCCTCATCATATCCAGTCTCAATCTCCCCACCTCCAGATTTGCTCTATTCCCCTTAGTCCTGTCACTACCTGAGAGCCTAAAAAGTCCCTCCCCAGCTTTTTTGTAGGCCCCCTTCAGATACTGCAAGGCCACAATAAGGTCACAATAAGGTCACCTGGGAGCCTCCTCTTCTCCAGATTGACCAGCCTCAACTCTTTCAGTCTGTCCTCATAGCAGAGGTGCTGCAGCCCTCTGAGCATCCACGTGGCCCTTCTCTGGACACACTGTGGACACACTCTCATGTCCACATCCCTCTTGTAATAGGGGCTCCAGAACTAGATGCAGCACTCGAGGTGTGGTCTCACCAGAGCAGAGCAGAAGGGGAGAATCACCTCCCTCGGCCTGCTGGCCACACTTCTCCTGCTGCAGCCCAAGATCTGGTTGGCTTTCTGGGCTGCAAGTGCACACTGCTGCCTCATGTTGAACTTCTCATCCACCAGCACCCCCAAGTTCCTCTCTGCAGGTCTACTCTCTAGCCAGTCACTGCCCAATTTGCTGGTTATGTGCCTTGAATATAATCAATCCAAAGCCTTTAATCACAGAATCATGGAATGGCTTACTTTGGAAGTGACCTCAAAAATCATCTAGTTCCAACCCCCTGCCATAGGCAGGGACACCTCCCACTAGAACAGGTCACTCAAGACCTCATCCAGCCTGGCCTTGAACACATCCAGGGAGGGAGCAGCCACAACCTCCCTGGGCAACATATTCCAGTGTCTCACCACCCTCACTGTGAAGAACTTCCTCCTAACATCCCATTTAAATCTTCCCTCTGCCAGTTTAAACCCATTCCCCCTCGTCCTGTCATTACAAACCTTGTGAATAGTCCCTCCCCAGCCCTCCTGTAGGCCCCCTTCAGATACTGGAAGGCTACTATAAGGTCTCCTGGAAGCCTTCTCTTCTCCAGTCTGCAAAGCCCCAACTCTCTCAGCCTGTCCACTCTTAGGAAAGCAAGGATGGAATGCAATGCATGTAGACACATAACATCCTAGTCCATCAAATATCTCTGAAAGAGGCTTTCAAAATTACTTGAAGTGCTTCCTGCACTGCAGAAACAGGCAGGTAGAAGTAAACAGCAGTAAAAAAGTCCAGGACAATTCCAGCCCAATTTACATTTTACACAAGCACTTCAAATTAGAGTCAAATAATATGTAGGGATCTTGGGAGCCAGCTTCAAGCAAAGAAGCTGTATCTGTATACATGGCTGTATCTGAAGTGGGCTGCCAACAGCAATACTGGTCACCCAAGAAATCAGCATTCACTGGCAAAATCTTAAGCTGTCCTAACATGCAATGACTTGAATGGGCCTTGTAAAGGATTGTAGAGTTTCAGTGTCTAGTTTGGCTTCTGAAGATGCATGTAGCAATGGCATTACTGCCATCTGCACCATTATCCTGGCCTTAAGCATGAAAGGGAAATTGCTCTGCCTCCTTAACTTCAAGATGGACTCAATGTCCTGTTCTTCATTGCTAGACTGAAAAGAACTTTGCAAAATTTTCTTCAGGAGATAGGAAGGAACCAGCCTAATATCTTCTAGGGTCAAAGGATGAACATTCTATTGCCACAGTGACTTTTCACAACAGCAGCCTGCATCATCAGGAGTAGTGTGACAACTTTGTACTCAAACTGGTGAGGACACAGCTGGAGTACCAGGTTCAGTTTTGGGGCTCCCATTGCAAGAAAGATACAGAGGTCCTGAAGTGGTTCCAGAGAAGGGCAACAGAGCTGGTGAAGGGTCTGGAGAAGAAGTCTCCTGAGGAGGAGCTGAGAAAATGGGGGTTGTTTAACTTGGAGAAAAAGAGGCTGAGGGGAGACCTTGCTCTCTGCAACTACCTGAAAGGAGGCTGGAGCAAGTGGGGGGGTTGCTTCTGCATAATAATAAGTGATAGGAGGAAAGGAAATGGCTTCAAGTTGCATCATGGGATGCTTAGATTGGATATTAGAAGACACTGAAAGGGTTCTCAAATACTGGAATAGGTTCCCCAGGGAGGTAGGTGAATCCTCATCTCTGAAGGTATTTAAAAGAGGCAAGGATGTGCTTAAAGGTCTTTTCCAACCAAAATGATTCCATGGTTCTATGATCTCTGGAAAGAATGGAAAAGGTGGATTGAAGGTGAGGGAGAAAACTGTAGTTGTTCTGAAGTCACTTGAATTCAAGCCTAAATGAATCTGACTCATTTAACTGCTAAAGAGAGGGAAATGAAACATGGTGAGAAATGGATCAGGTCTACCTCTTCAATAAGTGCTGGATAAGGACAAGATCTAAGAACCGTCTTGGATATAATATTGTGATTGTGTCAATAAAACATCTTAAGGATTCATGCAGTCTGGTAAGGCTTGTGATGAAGACAGCATAACAAGTGACTGCAGTTTTAAATATAATTAATATTTTCTAAAAAAAAAAATTATTTCTTGGTTCTAAGAGTTGATGTAAAGAGTAGCCAAAAAGCAAAGCATTACCTTTGATTAGGAGATGAGGAATTCTTGAGTCTTAAACCAGACAGTTCTGCCGTTCTGGTTCCTTAAAGAGGAAGTTTTTAGCTGCCTGTCACATCTTTGTTAGAATTCATTAGTTGCAATGAGGCAGCCCAATGGCATAACTGATACTAGAAAATCTAAAATCTATTTTTGTGCCCATGGTATTGCCTTCTCTGTAAAAGAAAGATTCAGGATATCAGCAGACAACTGATCTATAAAACCCTTTAGCCTTTTCAAGCAAAAAAACCAGCACCCAAGAATAGAGTAGTGCTAAGCCACTGAGACTTAATAATATACAATACATTAAATGGTAAGATGCTGGGCTACTGGGTGGCTGATCTTTACAGCTATAGAGAGCGAAGCCACTGGGTTTTTAGAGTTCTGTCCATGGCTGCAATGGCAAGAAGATCTGGAAACTATACATTAACAGAAGCAACTTCTACTGCAGAATCACTTAATCAACCAGGTTGGAAAAAACCTTTGAGATCATTGAGTCCAACCTATCACCCAATTATTCTAATTAACTAAACCATGGCACTAAGTGCCTCATCCAGCCTCCTCTTAAACACCTCCAGGGATTGGGACTCTACCACCTCCCTGGGCAGCCCATTCCAATGCCAATCACTCCTGCTGTGAAGAACGTCTTTCCTAACATCCAGCCTAAATCTGCCCTGGCCCAGCTTGAGACTGTGTCCTTTTGTGCTGTCACTGGTTGCCTGGGAGAAGAAACCAACCCCCACCTGGCTACAACCTCCCTTCAGGTAGTTGTAGACAACAATAAGGTCCGCCCTGAGCCTTGTCTTCTCCAGGCTGAAAAACCCCCAGCTCCCTCAGCCTCTTCTCACAGGGTTGTGCTCCAGCCTCCTCACCAGCCTTGGTGCCCTTCTCTGGACACCTTCCAGCACCTCAACATCTCTCTTGAATTGAGGGCCCAGAACTGGACACAGCACTCAAGATGTGGCCTGACCAGTGCCAAATACAGGTGCAGAATAACGTCCCTTGTCCTGCTGGCCACACTGTTCCTGATCCAGGCCAGGATGCCATTGGCCTTCTTGGCCACCTGGGCACACTGCAAAGATATGAAACTGGATAGAATATTTTGAGGGTATGTGTATTAGTAGGACTGAATGGCAAATTGG
Organism: Psilopogon haemacephalus; assembly: GCA_013396835.1. NCBI lineage: Eukaryota > Metazoa > Chordata > Aves > Piciformes > Megalaimidae > Psilopogon > Psilopogon haemacephalus. Next base: position 80,982 of record VWZI01021778.1, on the reverse strand, counting down.
TGCTCCTCAAGTGGAGTGCCCACACTAGAAAGGTTTTCATCCAGGTGCTTCAAAGTGATGCTTGATTTAGACTGAACAAAATGTGAAATGCATTAGCACACTGCTCTAATAAGGTAGACCAGTCTCGTGCTATGATGCTATGACATGAAAAACAGTCCTGGTAGACAGGTTCTTGAAGAAAAGGAATTGTCCTCCACCTGGGCTGCACTCCTTTCCACTCTAGAATAGCAATGGTCCAGCTGGTAGAGCAGAAAATGCAAAAATACAGTCATGCAAAAGTAATTTACTGCCATTCCTTTAATGAGAGTGCTCTTTACTCTGAATCCAAGGGTTTTTCTCTGAACAGGAGACATACACGATAGCTGGAAGCCCCTGAAGCCTTTCTGAACATTATGAAAAATTTGGATGAATACTCCTAGGAATCACTGGATGCCTTTAACAATGATCAGAGAAGGTCAGTTTCTTGTCTGCCTCTCAAGGTCTGGATATAAATGCCTGTAGCAAGAAGGAAGATATATTTCTCTCTTTCTCACTTTTAACTCTTTAGCCACAAGTCACAGGAGCACACCACGAGTAGGGCACAGGCCTGTAAGAATCACTCTGAGCTGCAGAGGTGGCCAGTCTTGCTGTACTAAAATGAGTGGCATATGCAGTTACGTCTGACAGCAGCACTGTTCTCCTAAAGTAATCTGCTGCAAGCTCATTCTTAGCCTTGGCTGATATTAAGGGTTACAAAGATCAGAGTCATTTTAATAGCATGCAGCAAATGACAGGGGACTAGAAATTATCGTCCCAGGGCTTGTAATTGAAAGCATCTTTCATCAGACTACTAAAATTACATGAAGTCATCTGCTTTTCCTATTTTTCCCAAGACTGCTTGCTGGAGGGTCAAAAATCACAGCCCATTTACTAAAACTGCTAACAATGTTTCCTGAGAAGCTTTTCAGAACTTTCTGAAACATTTTTTTCAGAAAGCATCTGAAGACACATGGGATTTCATGGAAATACCACTACACTTGTGAAATGTAGTAAAACTCCATTGAAATAAATATTTAAAAGTGGATTTGTTGAGCACCAGAAATCAGTAGAAATACACAAGCAGGAAAATCCCAAAGCAATAAGCCACCCATTCAGATCTCACTTACTAATTAAATTTCTTTTCAGCTCTACTTAATGTTTTGCTAAGGAATCAGTTGTTCAAACACATCACATCCATAAAATCTCCATTCTGGGCTGATATTGCTAATACAGGAGGTACTGAGAAGTTGATGCATTTTGTAAATGGCATTTAAAATGATCTCCCTAAACCTACATCTAGAATCAATGCTCAGCTTGGAAGTTGCAGACCTGGTGTAACTAAGAAGTTTGTTGCTAATCTGAAGTTTTAAATTCTGTTTGCTTGGATATGTGTAAGTAGTATGAGCTGATTTTCAGGCTGGATAATTACATCTTTTGTTTGTTTGGTTTGTGTTTTTGTTTTGTTTGGTTGGTTTTTTTCAGAGGGTGAAGCAGCAACACCACACACTATGTTGCCAAGCCCCTCTAAATCCTATTGTACATACTGGTAGGAGCTGGGCAAATTTTCAAGTGGTCTAGAGGTCTTCTGCACATTTTTCCCCCCTGACCTCCTGTGAGACTGTGGGTCCTGTCGAAATTATAGCCAACAGTGTTAACAACACCTTTAGAAAGCAAGGTGAGCCCATCGTACCTTTTGCTAGCTTAAATTAATTTAAATAGTGCATGACTAAAAAACTAATTAATATAGACCACTTGCTAGATCTGTAAGCTAAATACAAATTAACAGCCATACATAATCTAAAAAATAAAGAGGAGGTTTTCACACCAGGGAACATATTTTATCCCAATATTACAGTGTAACACCATTTCAGAGTTATGAGGCCATGCCATTTCCTACACAGTGGTTGTATGCTGGCCTGCAGCTAAGTGGATGGTTTATAGTGGGTGATGAGACACAGGAGATACAGGAACTTTATATTGTTACTTACTGCAAATATTATCCCAGCAACCAACTAAATATTCAAAGTGAGGCTTCTGGTCTCCTAAAGCTGAGCTTGCAGAGTCTGCAACGGACTCAGTGGCTTTAAGAAATCAGGAGGAAAGAGAGCAGAATCTTGTCCTGCCAGAATCTTTTCTATGTGTCAAGAATCCTTGTCTTGAAAACAGTTCATTGGGTGCATCTCACCAGTGCTCACTAGGTTTAAAACCTCATGGAAATAATTGTATGTGGTGAGCAGGGAATCAGAATGGAAAACACAGAGTAATAAACCACCTGAAAACCTCCAAAGCCCTGGCATAGTTCATCTCTCTGTGCTACCCTGTGCTCTTTGTCACATGAAAGGAGTCTGGCAGAGGTCCAGCCACTCTACTCTTTTTATTCCTAAAAGGTCATTCTCAGTAATGGCCATAGACTTAACACAAAGAACACAAGCACAAAGGTGTGCAATGGATTAACTGAGAGCAGAAGCTAAAGAATTATCCTCGTTCAATGCAATTCCTCCTCCCTTTCACTCTCAGGCACCAACAGCACACAGAAACAAGCTATGCCTCAGTCTGGAAAGAGGAACATACAGGAGCTTACTAGTCACTTGGGAAAGATCTTTCAGTGGTTACTAACATAGCTGCGCAAATGAAAGAAATGAATTTCCAGTCATAATATTTACATTTCAATCAAAAGTACTGCACATTTTTTGAGTAGGCTCATTTAATCCACTGTCAACTCAATAGGCAAGTCTGGAACAGGATTTTTTGGGGGCACCTTACTACAACACATGCACACAAACACACACAAACCACATGTAAGAAGTAGCTTGCATAAGTTAAGTCAGGTTAATGGCAAAAGCTTCTTCCTATGCAGAAGAAATTGGACATTAAAGCTGCAGCATCACCAAAAAGAAAAGAAAAAAAACAACAAAAGTTTAAAAACAAGAAATGAAGTTGTACAACAGATGAGAACTTAACAAAATTGGTGACCTTTCCACACAGATGAAGTCAGGTTAAAAAAAATGAAACAAAACAACAAACCAAACCAAAACCAAAGGGACCAAATGAGACCAAAGGAAAACCTCCCCCCACACACACACACAGACAAAAGTGAGAGCACAACAAAGGAAGTGGAAGAAAAGTGTTACCCATAAGTAGCCGCCGTTTCACCCGCTTGTCCACATCAGCTACTGACGTGGCATTGTACTCAGAACTCTCAATTGCAGCCTCATCCTTCTCTAAAACACAAGTAAGGGACAAACATGGAGCAGTTGGTTAATCACAAGCCCAATTTTCCACTGCCTAAGTCAGTTTCTTGGCATGGCACAGCCAAAGCCAAGAAGCAAGGCATGAAAGCACTAAATCCCCGTTAGAGAGTTAATTCCCTTTGAGATCCCAGGGAAAAAAATTAAAGAGTGTTCAGGGAGATAGGAAGACAGACTGGGCAAAGGGAAGACGGTCAACTATGAAGTAATTAACCACATACAGAAAGCTGGATTCCTACTGGAGAACAAGGCAGCTAACGTGAGTGTCCCAGAGAACAAGACAGCTAACATGAGTGTCCCAGAGAGGTGTTAATGATGAAAATTAAAATTTAGGGATGCTAGTTAAACAAACTACCAAAGACAAACTGTGAAGTGATTTGGGCTAATGGCAACACCACAATCTGAAGGTGGCAGGCAGAAGACCAAGACAGACAGAAAAAGCTAGAAGAGTCCAGTGATGGATGGGCATGGATGCGCCATAGTCTCACACACACTGACACGTTGTGAGGAGAAACCAAACAACAGCATGCAAATTAAACAAAAAAACAACAACAAAAACCAAACAAACAACAAAGAAAAACACAAAAAAAAATTCATTTTGGGCAGTGCTGGTTGCCTGCTTGTCTATGAAACAGTACTAGCTAAACATTCAATGCTAGGAAAGATGTTGCAAGAAGAGGGTTTAGTAATTTCATAAGCATGCAGCAAGCAAGATGATGTCGGCAAAGGTCATTTTACATGGTGGTCTCTGAAATCCTACATGTAAGGGTTTTATACAGCATAGTGAGGACTTTAGTTATGCTTCGTTAGAAGTACACAGAAACAGTCACAAGTCTGGGATGAGCTGATCAGTAAATGAAACAGAAATCAAGATCTCTGATACAGGAGAGCAATGGAGACGCAGCAGCTGGGTAAATAAAAAGGAATTATACAAGAGAGGGAAACGCTTATTAGGAAAACAAAAAAAAAAACCAAAATGCAAGTGGAGACTTTCACATGCAGCAAACAAAAATAAAAGGAGGAGTCAAGCAAACAAAGACAAAATATGTTAGACGAAGGGTCAACGAGTATTTATCTGGCTATGCAGAAGTTTGCATTCTTGCAGTGATGCCTGGAATATATACACCACTGAAGACAGCAAACACTGGAATCACTGAAGTAAAGAGGAGGAGGAGGAGGAGGCTGGCAGGTTTTGTTTGTGGCAACACTACATGGTTGAGCGGTGACAAGAAGTTGTTTTGGTTTGTTTTCAACAAGTTCTAGATGGGATCAGGCTGCAATAGAGGCTTTTGTTTGATTTTTTCAAAAAAAATACTTTGATTTTGCTCTGTAAATAATTAATGAACGTCAGTTATCAGACAAGACAGGCAATCAGGAACCATCACCAGAAAGCAGGAATAAAAATGCAAAAAATAAACTTAACAAACAAAAAAAAAAAAGTAAAAGTCTTCTAAGAGAAAGAACTACTTAGAGGGAAGATAATCAGCACAGGCAGTAATATGTGACTTACATCACAAGACCAAGGAATGTAACATGGAGTTGTATGTATGACATTACAAAAATGGGGGAAAAAAAAAATAAAACCAGCAAAGTACAAAGCTTTTAAAATAATTTTTACATGCTGGACAAAATAAAACATCAATCCAAGGATATTAGTGAATGCTAAGAAATAGAAGATCAGTTATCAGTTCAATAAAACCTGCTCTTAAGGCCCCTCATGTGCAAGTTCTTTGCATCTGGAAGTGCTACAGGCTTCAGGGAGGTTTATTTTCAACAGAGGGACTGTAGTTAATCAATGCACTGTGTTAATCAAACGCACTAGCTGAGAGAACCTGTCAGCTGAGAAAGCTGACATACAGCAAAGGAGAATCCAGCACTGAACCTTGCTCAGCCCTCCCTCTGCCAGCAAAACCCACATTCTACCACAATGTTTGTGCAATCAAACCCATCAGAAACGAGCAAGGCTCTTCCCAGGCATGAAGTCTGATGCCAAGGAATCGCTAAGGGTAGTAACTGTCAGATTTCCATGGGTTTCAAGTGCTCTGTCTTGTAGTATTATTAAAGAGGAGAAAAGATGGTAAAAGTATATTCATGTTTTTTTGAACCTCAGGAAACCACTAGGAAATTAAACAAACAAAAAGTCGAGACATCACCACAATGCTAATGAAAACCATTGCGTATTTTAGGTTCTGACCTGTGAGCAAGAATTTCCAAATTGTACCTTGCAATGTTCAAAAATACACTTGTTTTACCAAAAGAAAAAAAAAAAAAAAAAAAAAGGAAATTAATCTGTGTGGAAAGAAATCATGTTAAGCAAATAATATATTTCATAATCATAAATGTTTGCACAGCATCTCTCGAGATGCTCCATCTCTTGAACAGCTTTTTCCTACTAACATTCTGAGTGAAAGCTTATTCACTACATGTGCTGTCATTTTTAGAGTCAAAAGCCACACAACAGGGAAGAAAGCACATCATGATGATTAAATTTCCCTGATAATGGCTTGGAGAAGAGGATCATCTTCCTCAAATTGCTTATGCAAGGAAGTCTTGACTCAAGAAAGTGAGCAGGAGAGCTGAACTTTCATTTGTAAATTGTGAACGCTCTGCACCTTTTCAGTTCAAAATTTACTAGAGTTACGAAAAGAAACAACAGTTACACAGGAGTGACAAAGGGATACGCCATTAACAAATGATTGGACAAAACAGGCAGCAATGCTTCTCTCTCTGTAGAATGTGACCTTAACCAAACACTTCTCTCAGCAATTGTACAAAATGCCTGTGAGGTGCAGACACCCACACGCACACATACACACACACATACACACATCTGTGCATGTACATAGTCGACGAGGAATGTATAATAAAATATGCTGCAGAGATGTACTTACCAATGCAGGTTCGGCCATCTGAATGCAGGGCATACTTCTGATGACAACCACATACAGGGCCAGTATCTGTGTCATCACAGGTGTGTTGGCAGCCTCCATTCCCATAGTTACAGGTTACTAGTTAAGCCCCAAATGAATGTGTATATATGTATATATGAATAAAATGACAATGAAACCAGTTAGTCTTGAGGGCTTTTCAGAATACAGAAGAGCAGTAACATACCAAGACATAAGGTGACATAACATTGGTATTTGCAGTTATTTGCATTACTTAGCCTTTCTTCCCACCCCAACCCCTTTGCCACACTTCTGTTTCGTGCTCTACTCTCAATCCACACAGTGAAGGTAAAAAAAAGGAAACATGAACTACTTTTCCCACAGTCTATTTGGGTTCATAACTCTAGTATGACTGGTTAGTCAATTTATGACTGACAACAGTAGCTTGAATACAGACTCCTGAAAATGAGAAGGAATTTCCTCACATTGGTCTTAGCAGATTTCCCCCCCCTCTGCCCCCCAGTAAAAAGGAGAGTCAGGACAGCAAACAGCAATATACAGTATAACTAAGATAAGGTTTAATAGGATTTTAAAATCATGTCTCTAAATCTAAACTGAGGCTGTATCTAACTCACTAGGGCTAAGACAAGTGCAAGATCCTGCATCTGGGTTGAGGCAATCCCAAGCACAAATCCAGGCTGGGTAGTGATTGGAGAGTATCCCTGAGGAGAGGGACTTGGGGGTGATGGTGGACAAGAAGCTCAACATGAGCCAGCAGTGTGCACTTGCAGCCCAGAAAGCCAACCAGAGCCTGGGCTGCAGCAGAAGTGTGGCCAGCAGGGCGAGGGAGGTGATTCTCCCACTCTGCTCTGGTGAGACCCCACCTGGAGTACTGCATCCAGTTCTGGAACCCCTATTACAAGAGGGATGTGGACATGCTGGAGTGCGTCCAGAGAAGGGCCATGAGGACGATCAGAGGGCTGCAGCACCTCTCCTATGAGGACAGACTGAAAGAGTTGGGGCTGTTCAGAAGAGGAGGCTCCCAGGAGACCTTCTTGTGGCTTTCCAGTATCTGAAGGGGGCCTACAGGAAAGCTGGGGAGGGACATTTTAGGCTATCAGGGAGTGACAGGACTAGGGGGAATGGAGCAAAGCTGGAGGTGGGGAGGTTCAGACTGGACGTGAGGAGGAAGTTCTTCAGCATGAGAGTGGTGAGGCCCTGGAACAGGTTTCCCAGGGAGGTGGTTGGGGCCACTTCCCTGGAGGTGTTTGCAGCCAGGCTGGCAGAGGCTGTGGGCAGCCTGATGTAGGGTAGGATGTCCCTGGGCATGGCAGGGGGGTTGGAAGTAGATGATCCTTGTGGTCCCTTCCAACCCTGACTGATTCCATGATTCTAAGTTAATGTAATTTCCCATTGACCTCAGTGATCCTGCCTTAATGCTAACTTCTAAAAATGGCATATACTGGAATTTGCAGTCACAATATCTAGAACTGAAATATCTCACCTCTGGTATGAGTACCTAATGCTCAACAGCCATGCCACTCTCAGTAACTACTGAATATTTTGCTTAAAATGTAACAATTCTAGGAAAATCAACTGAGAGAGACTCATCAATGCATATCCAACAGAATCCCCATTAAAACTTCCTGCCAGTGTGGCAACTGCAAGCTTACACCTGCAGACCCTCAAGTATGGCAAAGATCACAACAGGAATTGTCCATGTCCCAGGTGAGTACAGAGCAGAGGCTACTACGGGTGCAAGCATTCTTCCCATTGTACACTTCAAATAAAATCCTTGTGGTGTGCTGAACTAGCAAAGCACCCATGACTTAGTGGTAAGAATAATCTACAAGAAGAGGTTCTGACTGGATTCCCACCTCTCCTCCCAGGAATGGTCCTGTTTTATCCAATTGAAAAGAATGTCAGTGAGAAAGATGGAGAGCAGTCTGATCTACATTCCCTTACTGGAGCTCAACAGTATTAGGCTGAAAAATGGGAATTGTAGGTTCAGTCCCACCAGAGGAGGGAATCAAACTCCAAGTCATAGGAAACCTAAACTTTTATGGGATTACAAATTGCCTTAAGCAACAACCACCCTCAGGTATTCTTTCTCCTTTTCCAGATTTATAACTGACCTATTAATTTTACTTTGGTGAAAAACTAAATGAAATTAACCATTCCACTTTGCATCAAATGGAAGCAAAATTCCATTTCCTTCAATATACCATAACGTTGTAACTTCTGCATTTGGTGTAAAACAAAAAATGGAACTTAAATTCTCGGTCCTTGAACATTCCACCTTTATGATGCACTTATGCTGAAAAATCATTTGCTTCTTCAGCATTATGTCTGTCCTTACTAACCTCTATTTTTAATTTTTTTTTGCTTCCACTTTGATTTGTGAGTTTGTGGGGCTAATTTATTTTTCTTATCTCTCTGTCTGCCACATCATGTGTGCAATAGCATCGTGCTGCAGCCTGACTGCAAACATGAGCTTTCCTCTCACTGGCTGTGTCTGGGATGTGATAAAACAGAATCACAGATGCACAGAAAACATCTGGTTCGAAGAGATCCCCAAAATCATCCAGTCCATCCTTTGGCCCAACACTGAAGGGTCAGCACTAAACCATGTCCCTAAGCTCCAGGTCCACAGGCTGTGTAAACACCTCCAGGGATGATGACTCCACCACCACCTTGGGCAGACCATTCCAATATCTGATAATCACCTTTGTGAAGAAATATTTCCTAGCATCCAGCCTGAACCTCCCCTGGCGGAGCTTGAAACCATTTCCTCTGGTCCTGTTCCTTGCCAACAAGGAGCAGAGGCTGCCCCCTCCTTGCTCCAAACTCCCTTCAGGGAGCTGTAGAGAGCAATGAGGTCTCCCCTCAGCCTCCTCTTCTCCAGATTGAACACCCCCAGCTCCCTCAGCCCCTCCTCATAGGCCATGTTCTCCAGGCCCTTAAACAGCCTCATTGCCCTTTTCTGAACATGCTTCAGCCCTTCAATGTCCCCCTTGTAGTGAGGGGCCCAGAACTGAACACAACACTCAAGGTGTGGCCTCATCAGTGCTGAGCACAGGGGGATGATCATCTCCAGCAGGGGTAATGAGTGGTACAAAAGGCAGCTGCTTGCAATACCCACATTACTGGGTGCATACTGGCAAAGTTAATCCAAGATAAGGCAATTTGCACTTACCTATCCTCCCCTCCTTCTTGACCCCATATGCCTCCTGGACTACATGGTGGTGTTCCTATCCCTGTTGGTCTGCAGTGCCATCACAAGTCAACTTAAAGGGGCTGTTTATGCTATATGTTTAAAAACGTTTTTGGCCAACAGTGTTACTATTAGGGGTCTTAAAGTGCAATCAGCAACAAAGGGTATATCTTAACCAACTTGGCTGAAGTGGCTATTATTGGCATTCCCTGCTGAAAGTCTTGGCTGGCAGAGATGAAAATGTCTTAATACAGCGTCCCTGATCCACATAGAATGAGAGACTTTTCCTTACTTTGTTTGTCTGTGAAAAAACATGCTACATTGGTGGGGTTTATAGTGAATCCTGCAGAATCATACACCACTTCTGTAGTTCCTCTGAATGTTGAAGTTACTGGTTCTTGTTCTGCACAATCAATGGACACAGATGCAGGTTGGTTCCTTTTCCCGACTCTCACAAATACTACTAAATTTCATTTTTGAAGGATTGGAATTCCTGTCCAGACTGCATTATTAAAAAGTTTTGGCAACTTGAGCCAACATTCTGGATTTTGACAGCTCTGCAGCTGAAACTGGTACAAAATATAGCAGATCCAGAAAAATCATAGAATCACAGAATAGTAGGGGTTGTAAGGGACCCATTGAGTTCAACACCCCTGACAGAACAGGATTGCCTAAAGCAGATCATATTGGAACACATCTAGACAGGCCTTGTAATTTTCCAGAGATGGAAACTCCACCACCTCTCTGTGCAGCCTGTTCCAGTGCTCTGCTACCCTCAAAATAAAGAAGTTCCTCTCCATGTTTAGATGGAACTACCTATGCTCCAGATTACCTCATCTTATCACTGCAGACCACCAAGAAAAGTCTGGTCCCATCTTCCTGACATCCACTCCATAGATATTTGTAAGTATTAAAAAGATCCCCTCTAAACCTCCTCTTCTCCAAGCTGAACAGACCCATCTCTCTCAGCCCTTCATCATGAGATGTTCTTGTCCACTCAGCACCTTAGTGGCTCTATGCTGGACTCTCTCCAGTACTTTTTTGTCTTTCTTGAACTAGAGTATCTAGAACTGGGCACAGTACTCCAGGTGAGGCCTCTCCAGGGTAGAGGGGCAGGAGGCCACACTCCTCTGAATGCATTCCATGGCATCCTTCTTGGCCACAAGGGCACACTGCCGCCTCATGGTCATCTTCTTGTCTCCCTGGACTCCCAAGACCTTTTCCTCTGAGCTGCTCTCCACCAGGTCAGCACTCAACCTGTATTATACATGGAGTTGCTCTTCCCCACTTGCCATTCTTGATTTTCATTAGATTTCTCCCTGCCCAGCTCTCCAGTCTGTCTAGATCACACTGGATGGCAGCACAGCCTTCTGGCATATCAGTTGCTCCTCCCAGCTTGGTGGCTGAGGGCACACTCTCGCTTCTCCACATCATTGATGAACATACTGAACAGGGCTGGACCTAGTACTGATCCCCAGGGACTACCACTAGCCACAGGCCTCCAACTAGACTCTGCCCCACTGACCACAACTCTCTGAGCCTTGTCCTTCAGCCAACTTCCAATCCCTCTCATCATCCAATCATCCAATCCACACTTGTTAAGCCTGGCTGTGAAAACAGTGAGACACTGTCAGAAGCTTTGCTGAAGTCAATATATATCATCTCACTTCCCTTCCAGCCTTAATCTGTGGCAATGACATATCGAGAAGTTTCTCTTGCTTCAAGAAAACAAACCAAAATTACTTAAATGTAAAGGGGCATAGAAAGCTACTCCATTTTTTTTTGTCAGAAAGCATTCAAGCAAAACTAGTGAGAAATCTCAGTGTTCTTTTCAAAATTATTTCTGATAAATTTGGGCTCTGCAGCTCTGCAAAAGACAGTGTGCTCATTCAGTCTGTGACACAAAAAAGACAAACAAAAAGAGCCAAATGGTAATTTCCAATGTACACAAATCACATTAAAATATCAGAAATAATGCTATTAGAAAAAAAAAAAAGAGATAGGGGAATAATAAAGTGGGGTTTTTTTTTGTTTGTTTGTTTGTTTTTAATCAAACCAGAATATACACCTATCTGTTACACCTATCCCTACATAGCAGATTTAAAAGCAGAGTAACACCATTGCTTTTCACCCTGCTTCAGCATCTGTGTAAGTTTCAAGCTTAATAAAAATTCTGGTCTCTTTCCCTTAGTAGGAGAAGCCAGCACCTGCCCTACAAAGGGGGAGACCTTCTCACTCTTTATGACTACCTGAGAGGAGGTTGTAGTAAGGTAGATGTTGTGTCTTCTCCCAAATAAGTAGTGATAGAACGAGAGGAAATGGCCCCAGGTAGCACCAAGGGAGGATTAGGTTGGAGGTAGGGAACACTTCTTCACTGGAAGAGTGGTCAAGCATTGGAACATGTTGCCCAGGGAAGTGGCAGAGTCTCCATCCCTGGAGGTGTTCTAAAAAGGTGTGGGTATGTCACGGAAGTACATGGTTTAATGGCCATGGTGGTGTTGGGTTGACAGTTAGATCTGGTGGTTCTGAAGATCTTTTTCAACCAAAATGGTCCTGTGATTCTATTCTATGATTCCAAGATGCACAACATCTACCTGATGTGTCTAATGGCAGAGGCCAAGTTACCAGTCTTTTCTCTCAGTACTGTTTCTGCTGTGAATGAAGAGCTCTGGAGCATCCTGAGCTGAAGCCCTGACACTGGTGCTTAAGTTTAATTCATTTCATTGACTCAGGCTCTTGAACTGGCCAGACACTTTTCAGGACCTGCATGTGGGCAGCGTGGCACAACATCCCCAACTGTCCATCTGCCTATGATGTCAGCAGCAGTTATTCATTCAGCGTGGTTGGCCTGACCTAACAATTCTGAGACACAGCTCTACAAGTGAGCCAGTGCTATCCATATGAATCTATGTACTAATCCTGAAATGATATTTTGAATGATGAAAGACAAGAAACAACCACCGTGAAGAACAGGGAAATTTTAAAGAAAAATGGGACTTTAATGTACTTATTCCACTAAATAATGTTATTGATGTTCCGTGTTAAAATCCCCAGAACACAGAAAACAGAATCATAGAATCAGTCAGGGTTGGAAGGGACCACAAGGATCATCCAACCCCCCTGCCATGGGCAGGGACACCTTACACTAGATCAGGCTGCCCACAGCCTCATCCAGCCTGGCTGCAAACACCTCCAGGGATCTGGCCTCAACCACCCACCCTGGGCAACTCATTCCAGGATCTCACCACTCTCATGCTGAAGAACTTCCTTCTCACATCCAATCTGAATCTCCCCACCTCCAGCTTTGCTCCATTCCCCCTAGTTCTGTCACTACCTGAGAGCCTAAGAAGTCCCTCCCCAGCTTTTCCCTAGGCCCCCTTCAGTTACTGGAAGGCCACAATAAGGTCACTTGGGAGCCTCCTCTTCTCCAAACTGAATATCCCCAACTCCTTCAGTCTGTCCTCATAGGAGAGGTGCTGCAGCCCTCTGAGCATCCTCATGGCCCTTCTCTGGACATGCTCCAGCATGTCCACATTCCTCTTGTAATAGGGGCTCCAGAACTGGATGCAGTACTACAGGTGGGGTCTCACCAGATACCAGAACTCTGTCTCATTCCACAGGCTAAATCCTGATATATAATGTTTTTCCTGGTCTCTACCACTTGACATGCCCATGACAAGCAGCATGTAGGACTAAATATTAAATCTTGCATTTAGTGTCTACTAACCAAAAAAAAATCCCCTAAGACAACAAGGCTGTGATCATGATTGCACATTCACTGAAATCTATCTTATGGCTCACATGCCGAAGAATTTGCAACAAGGCAGATACTTTGGGTTTGTAGTGTGGCTTTCTCCAACAGTTTTAATCAGCATATTGTAATTCCAGGTGGCTTTAAAACTGCACTGTTTTTAACTAAATTTGCCACAAAATATATAATGTGTATAAATAGAACTGGATTCACTATTCCTAAACCTCTTCTTTTTGCTGCCAGCCAAGTATCTATGAAATTCACTGACAAGATTATTTTAATACTTGTTGGCCAACCAGCATCTTCTACACTGAAGATGTAGTTTACTGTGGCTTTGGATGTAAAGGATGTAGCTCTTCTGAGGTTATGCATATGGTTCTGTGTGATTCTGCTTGGTGTATTTCCAGATTAGCTCTTCAGTTGCCTTCCAGCCTCAATGCCTCTGTACTTTCCTAGTGCAGTGGGCAATTATTGTATTTTTTTTTTTCTGTAGGTAAGAAATGGCATGTTCAAGAAACCACTGAGGTTGCAATATCAAGCACTCAAAACCAAAATACCAGACTTGTGATAGAATTATTGTATTATGATAGCCATCCTTAATGGCAAATGCAGAAAACACTGCTGTCTTATATATTCAATGCACAGTGGAGATGGGGAAAGGCAGATCTGTGGAAATAGCTGGAGAATCTTGTCTGATCTGCTGCAGCATGAGCAGTAAATCAGAAAGGGACTGTCAAGGAAGTATGGCCTTGTTCATGGCAGTGAACAGAGCCCTAAAAAAACCTCTAATCTGCCCCTTCAATGGGATTCCTACTTAGGGCTCAGCATGTCATTTCAATCACATCTATTTCAAGTTCAAAATATTGTATTTCTTTCTCCATGGCACTTGCAGCTACTGCTAGAGCCACTGGGAGCATGGCTTTGACCATAGCAAAGTGCTGAAATGGGTTTTGGGTGTTTCATGTTAATCACCTAGCACTATTAAACTACTCTGACATCAACATCTTTACATTCATTCCCATTTGTGAGGTAGGCAAATTGGTACTTTTTAACTTGGCAAGAATGTTCTGAAAATGCATTCCTAATGCCTACAAAGCAGTTATGAGTACCCTGGGAAAATTCATGAGGAAATTAAAAATTTTATCTTCACAATAGAGTTTAAATACTGTACAGCAGGAAAGGCATGACACTGAATTATGAAGAGGAAGCTTTTGAAGAAAAAGCCTGTCCAATGAGCACTGACAATCACAAACACTGAATGAAGCAAGACATCAGTAGTAACTGCCTTATTAGCATGCCACGATGACAAGTAATCATGTAATTAGGATGTTATGACAATCTGTAATGCATGCACAAAAAGCAGGGAGCCTCCCTCCAATTTTTTATGCTTTCTAACTTATTTTAGCATCTTTTTTTTTTTTTCCTTTGAGAATACCACTCATTAGTAGTAGACTTGAACCAGTCAATCTGAAAATCTCTCACCGTATTCTATTCTAATTTAATTGCAAACTGGTTGATTAAAATCCACTCAGTGAGGTACTGGTTCTTTGCCACTTGCTCCCATAAAGAAACAGAGAAGTGAAAGGTACAGCCTCTTAGAGAGTCCATGATAAATCAGCATATTTGGGAGGGACACACTAGGTGTATATCAGTTCCTGGTATACAGGGCTACAGACCCAGTCCAGCCTGACAAGGGGCAAGCATCTTTTTTTCAGCTCTTCAACATAGCTGGTACAGTCCAAGATTCAGACCAGTTCCAAACCTAGGACTTCCAGGTGTGAAGGTTGTTTTTAAACTCAAGGTTTGGTTTCAGAACTAGGCCTTTAAAAATGGGCTGCTGTAATCTCACAATTACTGTCCCAGGCTATCTGCCTACAGCTTTCTACTTCTCTGGGTTTGGAATGACTAGACAGACAGTTATTATAAATAAGACTGGAAGATATTTGCAGAATGTGCTGTGGGTTTAGGAGTTGGTGTACTTTGCAGCAAGATCTGAGGTCCTGAAAATCTTAGCATCCCTACTTAGAGGTCCATCAGCAAAAGTTCATTATACTTCCAACTACAATTTGAAAACCACAGGACACAGAATAAATTCCAGTTTTCCACTCTATTAAACCTCGAGGCATTTAGAAATATCGTTCTAGAAAAAGCTCTAATCCTTCAGACATCATCTTACTATGAAGAACAATAACTTAATTCCTAAGGAATGTACACACTTGTGGAAATAAATCATAAACAACAGAAATAAACATCCTTTTCCACTTTGCCAATGTAGCTCATGTTGCACTGCAATTAACAGTGCACAAAGTTCATTTCTGATAAACACTGACAATGCCAATTCCTACAAAGGCAATTTCTCTCTGTGCTTTTGCCTTTGGCCCTGTGTAGCCTCTTCATATTGAGGAACAATCAGGCTATACAAGATGCTGTGTTATTTCTTGAAAACACTCAAAGGTGATTCTTTTGTCTTTGTACTTGGAAACTAAGATCATTGAAATGTGGCTACAGTGAATAACTTGGGAAGAAAAAAACAGAAGTGGAGCAAAAGCTATCACAAAAATATCAGCTCTGTGCAAAACACAAACCATGTTTAATGTTGATTTATTGCATTTTTTTTTCCCCTCACAATGCTACCAAGTAGGAAAGCCTATTGGAGTCAGAGCTAACACTCACTGAAGCCATCAGTATGACTCCCATGTAATTCAGAAGCTTTCAGGTAGCAGTGCTGAGTTAGAGAGGGTCAGCTGTTATTTTAACCTGTACAAAATCATCTCCAATTTTGTGAGCTAATGAATATGTGTATCTTCAGCACCTCAGCTTAGAGAATACGCTACTCAGGGTTTTTCTTTGAAGAACAGTATATATGGAAGCTGCATGTTTTCCATGTAGTATCAAGAAAAGTAGAGTGTGTAAAGTGGAATCAGGTCTACAGCAAGCATCTCTATCTTTTAAAAAACATAAGTTCACATACTTAAATGGATAGATCTAGTGGGCTTCACATTAAATCCATCAATGCATGTATCGTGGACCTTCAAAATATTGCAAACTAGAATTCTCTACGCTTTATTTGTTTTGCTTTACAAGGAAAGCCTAGAACAAACTGATCTCTCACTTTACCACATTCATAAGAAGGCAGAAAAGTTGTTACTATTTTGCTAACAGCCACTACCAAAATTTGGTTATTCAATCCCTCTACATTTTCTACGCTAAAAATTGCATTACTAACATTACAAATCACCTTTGAGCAAAACAGAGTTGATTTCTTGACTTCTGAAAAGTAACAACAATGAAGAAAACAAAACATTTGGGGGCATTTGAAATTTAATCTTCATCTACCTACATTTGCAGTCCTTCTGGTTTTTGGCAAGTTCAAAGCCAGGCCTACATTCACAGGCAACCCCACCTTTGGGTGTCTCCCGGCAGATGTGTGCACACCCATGATCTTTGTTCATACAGTTCATACCCTCTGTTAAAAAAAAAAAAACAACAGAAAAACAAAAAGGAAAAATATTAATATTGAAACAAAATTACAAAATAATTACATACATTCATTCCTCCAGTAAATTTGATTGCAATTTTTAGTGGGTATCTGGACTGTCTTTCACAAGGCAGCTGGAAAGAGGTATACAACAAAACAGAATAATCAAGGACAAATTTCCTCTGGGGCAAGTACAAGAACTGCTAAGGAATATAGGATGTTTCTGCTGCATGTAGAAACCTAGGACTTGTGATTTCCTTATTCCACACCCATACTCTAATCTTCCATGAATACCTCATGGATGTAAAAGATACTCCAGAAAGTCATCTGTCCTACTGGTGGTTGTCAGAGTTGAGCAACTAAGCTCATCAGTATTTTTCCCTTGTATAAACATAATGGTTGCATTTTTATTTGCCTGTTAATGATGTGCTTTATATTTTTCAACATAAAAAATCTGCCAAAGATTGAACCTGAGCATTTTTTCTTTAGTCTGTTTCTTTGGTTTTTGTTAGATATCTCGATTACCTGGTCAGCCACCATAAATGCAGCCCACCTCCAACAAACTTCCAGCCACTTTTCCTTTTTTACTATATTAAACCAAACATATAATCTGTTCAACACATACCCAAGAGCCATGGGCAGATTCCTTTAATGTTTATGCCAAGGAGCAGTATCAAACAGCTTTCTTTTAATCATCATAGGGTCAATTTTAGCTTTCTAAATCACACAAGTGATTTAGACACTGAATGCACTTTATGCTCTTAGAGGCTTTCATTAACAAGTTAATTTAAATCCCACACGTTCACAGAAATCTTGAACTCAGTCCTTATGGGTCAGCATCTAGCATTCCTTGTGTGAATAAAGGCTAGCTAAATTTGCATTACAAAGCCTTCCCAGACTTCCCCTTGGATATCTGACCCGGAAAGGAGAGACAAATTCTTTCAGAGTACACTGACAGAGAACTCACGGTGTAACTCAGCTTACTACCACAAAAAAAGGCAGGGAACATCGGTGTGGTGCCAACAGCTCATTTAGCACTTTGTAGCACGGCTACTTCTACCTGTACATTTCTCAAAACAACTCCAGTGTAAAATGTTCAACTTGAACCTAGAGTGAGGACTTGCTGTAAAAGGTTGTTGCAAGGATTTTGCTTCCAAAGGTGAAAATGATCACTTTCACTTCCCTTTTCATTCTTGCAGAAACTATGTGAACATACCTGACACCTACACACGCTGACATTAGGCTGAGCCTGGTTTCATACCATCAAATATTTGAAACCAGGTTTCTGAAGGTTTCAAGGCTCTAGGATGAATTTGAGGAAAAGGCTTTCCCTATACAGATCACTATTTAATAGAACACAAATTAGCATATAAGACAGCCACTTAGACACTCTGTGAATAGAACTGAGAGAAGGAAATGCTGCGGAAAGTTTCATCAGGTTGGCAGAAGCCTGCAGTTCCACAAGTTACTGGCAGTGCTTGACTTTACTTCAGAAAGGTTTATATTAGCATCACCAGTCTGAGTGGGTGTATTTGTTCATCTGTCCTACAAAATATATCAGATTTTGTAGGACAGATGCCTGCGGAAATTGACCTTTCAGACAAAAGATACATTTCCCTCGTCTAAATTTCCCTCTATGTTGGCCTCGTTGAGACTTAAAAACTTGCCAAAGCATAAAATTACTTATTCTTTGTAAACTGCAGCCTGCACAAGAGATGCTATTGGAAGATACTATACATACTATGTACTGCAATATACTATCCTACACATGGAAGCGAGGTACAAATGCTTTCTTTGGGTGGACAGACATAAGACAACTGGGAACAGCCTTATTGAAAGTTTTGAGGCATATCACACTTCCCCCAGCAAAGGATTTCAGACACAATGTGTTTGTCAAACTACATTCCTGCATACTATGTGATGTTCAGAAAAGGATCTGGGAAAGATAACACATGCCTGACTGAGTTACATTGCTAAAGCAGTGAGTAGCGTGGAATTAGATAGATGAAAGAAGATATTTAATGGCTCAGAAGTGTTATGGACCAAGTGATTTTCAGTGTTACTTACAGATAGTGAGTACCTGCCACTCTTAAAATCACTTGGGAAAAGAGAAATTGTCCATTGCTAAACATTTAGGACAACCTGAACATCAGAATCATTCTATTTGGAAAAAAAGAGTGAAAGATGAAGAACAACTTTATGCTGGTATTTGTGTGCAAACCCACAATATTTCAGTTACTGTATTAATCATTATTATTAATCAGCTATTGTATTCATTAGGTAGCTGAAGCTGCCGAAAACCTGGTTTGATTTCATGCTTAGCTAGAGAAGAACACTGAAGAAATCTCCTAAGCCTGAACACCATTATTTCAGAAAATTTAAGTTCTTCTGGTAAAAGAGCAGTATTTTTCAGTCAACTGCAGGAACTCATTCACAGATAAACTTCTCATTAACATTTTAGTATTTTTCTGAATACCTAAGAACTAAATTACAAAAACTTGTTAAATATATATACATACATACATATGTATAGATGCTTAAAAGGTTATTTAAATTAAAATGCAGAAAACAAATGTTTTGGCTTCTTTATTAATGTAAGCTAAATCAAACTCATGTTATTTTGCAAATAGTTTCAGTTACTTCAAATTGGAATTTTTCAGCAAATATGGGATTTGTCCAGATGCCTTCTCTATCAACCTACATACGTGGAGCCAGCAGTATGGAGGTTCCTGTCCCCCATGAAAGGCAGTGCACAACTCCAGCAAAAGTGCTCTGCTCTCTCGGGGGGTAACTGGCACAATCAAGGCAAAAAAAGCTTGATTTATAAAAATAGTAGCAAATTAGCCATGCAAGCACAAAACACCGTTGGAACTGGATTCCTCTGTTCATTTAAATGTGCTTAGAGTTTTTCTCTTAATCTCTGAACACCCCAACTCAGTAGAGGGACCTCAGCACTCAGAGGGCTCTCCTGTACTTCATGGGTTGCTCCTTATTAGAGTTGACCAAGATAATGTAGAATTAGGGAAGAGAACGCACAGATCTAGGCCTTTCCTAATATAATGCAGAATTATGTCCACAGCAGCTTTACTTTGATATGTTTCACAGCCTGGGTGAAATAACAGACACCTCAGCCTTCACCAGAAAGTATTTGCAAAATGACATCTTTTATTACACAGCCTTGTGGCCTTCTTCTCTCCTGTTGTGTGTGCGATTGCATCACTCTGGTTTTGAACCCAAATTGTTTCTGGCTGCTTCTTTTGATTTTTGCAGGGATCTGTGTCTCAGATTCTAGAATTGAAGTGATCACGAAATCAAGTGAGAAAACATAGCTTCCAAACCCAGGGAAGGACTAAACATTGATCAAAGAAGCCTGCTAACAACAAAAAAAAAGTACTTTATTGTCATGATACTAGAGCTTCCAAGGGTGAAAGGTTCTAGGCCTTTCATGTTAATTGTCAATAGAAGCAGTATCTTAATTCCATGTGCTGCTTATTTAAGGTAAGCTCTAAAACCTAGCAAAATAAAGGCTGCATGTTCTCTTTGGCAGTGCTGGCAGACAGTAAAACAAACTTTTCAGACATGCAGAGATTCTCAGCAAATTCACCTTACAAAAGGACAGCAAAACTGAATCCAATGGAAAAATATAAACAGGAAAAGAAATGCTACTTACGAAGGGAAAACACTAATTAAACTAAATCCTCTCTCAGCATTTTAGATGTGACTTGAGAAACTCTCTAGTATTGCATTCCTGATTTTTTTCTGACTTGCACTTGTACAACTTGCCTCATGGGAGGAGCAGCAGACATTGTTACAGGGCAGGAGAGATTTGGGGGTGAGTCTACAACACTAATCCAGTCTGCCATCTAGTTATCACAAACCTCTCCATAGTGCTGTTCTGCAAAATGTTCAGTCTCATACAATAACCTCCCCATTGTATTATACTCTAAATTTGGTTCAGTGACTCTGACAGGGCTTAAATCAGGCTGGCTGTGACAACTAATATACTCATCAGCTTTTATTTTCCATTAACACTGCCTGCTCTCATCTTAATTAAGGCTTTTAGCAATTATTTTACTCAGTGATTCATTATAGATGACTACATTATCCACTATGTTGTCATCACTTCACTTACTCTGTATACATCTTACTGGGGTTTACAACTTTCATATAAACATATGATTCCAAACACAATGAGATAAAGACTGCTCCAAAGATATAATAGAGAAGAATTTTCAGAATATTGCCAGAGTATATATGGGTGAATGTGGTAAGAAAACACAGGAAATCTCAAACTTAACCCATAGTATCTGAGCGACCTACACTCAATCCTCAAAACCACGTAACTGGATTCTGGGTTTTGTTAGTAAGTAAATTTTTTAGCACCAGGTAGACTGAAATTTCTTATTAGAGTTGCAACTTTATTTAAGCAAAAAATAAATCTTACTTTAAAAACTCATGAAGTTGTAGACATGACCTATGAAATTTATGCATCACATATATTTGGCATGATTCTGTTCCAGCAACTTTCATAAGTGCTAAAAGTCATTTGCAAGTTATTGAATGGATGGGCTTACAGTATTTAATTACAAACTAGTTTAGACACTTTTAATGAACATATCCTGTATGTTAAGAAAATAAATCATTATAACATAAACAACAAACAACAAATTAGTTTCCCTCCATCAATCTTAGTTACAGAGGGTATAATTAGTTCTGCTTTGGTAGGGGGCCCATGTGCTACAAAATTGCTACTGGTAATATTTCAGACTTTCATAATTTGTCTCTTTCAGACAACTGCAAATTAAAGAAATTATTAATAGAATTCAGCAGTATCAGGATCAGTTGAAACAATTTAACTCTATGCATGCACCACAGCAAAATATAATAATACCAAATATATTATAGTAACTGTAAAGTAAGAAACAGCATGTAGCATGAAATATAATGTCTTTAGATCACATGATAGTCACTTATGGACTCTCTCTCAATTCCTGGTGCTATACAGAGGGAAAATACCTTCAGGAGGAAAGAGGAAACTACAGCACTACAATAAAATGCACTGGTCCATGACCAAGCAACTCAGAAGACTGGCAGAGACAACTCCTCTCCCAGAGTTTTTGGTTTACTCTGCTGGGAATGGAAGCAAACAAAACACACTAAGTTTCTGATAGAGACAAGAATGTGATGTTAGCAAAAGTGCAAGACGGCTGCTAATTATTATGTTATCCATGGAAATTGTGATCACAGCAATGCACTCAGATGGTTAACTATCCAAACCAACTATACTGTTAATGCTTTGGCTGGCTTGTGGAAAGCAGCTCCCCATCTGCACCTGTGAATGTCCCTACTTTGGCCTTTTAACTCCAGCCTTTTGTGTGCTTTACAAGAGTGATGACTATCAATGTTTGACTGAACAACCCAGTTGTAGTCCACAAATACATGTGTCCAGCTCTTGGCTCCACTGAAACCAAAGAAGCATTTTCCAGCATAAATGTGAAGATGTGAAGAATGTCTGGGTGAGCTTCATTCCCCAGTCAGAGACAAGGATGTGCTCATCTCAAAATAGATTTGCTCTCTTCAGGATAAAAATGAAGGATGAAACTAAGTGATTGAGGAAGCCACCGTTTCTCAAGGGATCACATAGTCCCAAGTACAGAGAATCCATTTAGGAACAGACACCATTAGACTCCCATTTGATATGGTGGAAATGTAATAACCTATGTCACAGTTTAACATTTTTCATATTGTTAACTGAATGAACACCAAACTTTATTTCCATCTTTGTTCCTGAAATAAGTCTCTTGGTTCTGTCTAAAGCTTTAGAAAAACTCAGTTGGTTCAGTGACTACAGCTCACCCCAACAACCACTGAAAAGAAAAGAAATAAACCAGGCAAACTAGCCCAGTGAAACAGAATTCCACATTATTAAGTAGGTTGGCTGGAGAAATACTGGACATTATCCAAGAAAACAGCTGTTGGTCTATTACAAAATAAACAAATTCAAGTTTGTTTAGCAATCACACGAATTTTCAGTTTAGTTATAAAATGTGCTTAGGGACAGCATTTTCAGCAGGCAGGCCTGCAATCTGACAAGATGTTCTTGCTCTGAGAGGCAGCCAGAAGCACATGTCATCTTACCCTGAAGATGGGTTTTGTCTTAAGGTATAGAAATACGAACGAGTCAAATAAAACTTCATTCTGTCAGCAGTAAAAGCTAAGAGCTGCAATTCAGCAAAGGTAACTCAATTTCAAAAAAGAGAATAGAAAGATTAAGTGAATGATGGCAGCAAATGGGCCACATCAAATCTAGCAGAAATTTCCAGAAAGCGTCAACAGTTCCTGTGGGACCAAGAATAGAGAGTAAGAAAAAATGGCTGAAGTCCAGACTAAGTTTGTTGTAACTGAATTGTGATGGTGGATCACGGGAAAGATGTTTGGTGACCTATCTGTTTCCTCCACTGCAGTGTTACCATTAGAAGATGGTGTTCACCGAAACCTTCCCGCAATCTCTGCTACCTTCTTAAACATTGATATGGTTATCTGAAACAAAATTTCAGCTACATAGTGCAGGGAACATAAATTGCTGCTGTTGCTGTGGCAGAATCAAGGCTGTCAGTCTCTGCCTGTATCTACTTGGCACCTGACATTCATACAAAGGGGAATAAATGCCAGAGGAAGAGAGAAAGACAAGAAAGGAAACCAAAATAAAATACAGTCAATACTACCTGTGGCCATTTGAGCTAGATTTTTAGCTCAGACATAGAAAAAAACTTAGAAGTGGAAGCTCTGAGTGAAGAGGTGAACATTCTAGGGATAGGCCATATAATAGCAACAATGGATAAGTTAATATAATTTCATTGGAGCATCAAGAGCCTTATGTCTGGAAGAACAGCTTGTACCTTCCCCTTGCTGACTTCTGTTGCTTCTGCTGCACCTGCTGCTATCTTCTCTTATTGCTGCTGCTGCTTTTGGTGCTTCGCCACCACTTGACCCTTCCCCATCCTCCTTAAGGTTATTATTTTTTTTTTTCTGTAGTAGTTTATTCTCTTTATACTGTTATATTTAGTTAAAATGATGAGAAATAATCTGTGTTGCAGTGAGTTTACCAGGTGAGGGATTTGCTCTAACCTGGTACACTACCACAATCTGCTTTTTACTTTGCATCATCTTTAAATCACAGTTCCTTAAACAGTAAAGCAAAGCAAAAGAGAAGGCTGACTTTAGAGAAGTCACTGCCATTCAAAGTCTGTTGGCAGATGGAAGTGACCCTGACAGCAGACAAGGTCATAGAGGAGGCATAGCTGAGAAATGAGCTTTCTCTACTTGAGTCTTCACCACTGCTACCATATTTCTTGGTGCCTTGGTGGAAGCTAAGAAACTTTGAGTAGTTCTGATATCCTGACCCCTGGAGATGTGGAGCCGGCAAATGACAACATCATCAATGCACACCAAAATACCCTCAGTTGGGTAAGAGTTTGGTAACTACAAAAAAGTCCCAAGTTGCCACAAAAAAATAGAAAGTCCAAGACCCCACCTGCAGTACTGTGTGCAGTTCTGGAGCCCCCACCACAAGAAGGACATGGAACTGTTGGAGAGACTCCAGAGGAGGGCCACAAAGACGATCACAGGGCTGCAGCAGCTCTGCTGTGAGGACAGGCTGAGAGAGTTGGGGCTTTTCAGCCTGGAGAAGAGAAGGCTTCCAGGAGACCTTATAGTAACCTCCCAGTATCTGAAGGGGGCCTACAGGAGGGCTGGGGAGGGACTGTTCACAAGGTCTTGTAATGACAGGACGAGGAGGAATGGGTTCAAATTGGCAGAGGGGAGATTTAAACAGGATGTTAGGAGAAAGTTCTTCACAGTGAGGGTGGCGAGACACTGGCACAGGTTGTCCCAGGGAGGTTGTGTCTGCTCCCTCCCTGGATGTGTTGAAGGCCAGGTTGGATGAGGTCTTGAGTGACCTGATCTAGTGGGAGGTGCCCCTGCCTATGGCATTGGGTTGGAACTGGATGATCTTTGAGGTCTCTTCCAACCTAAACCATTCTATGATTACTTCTAGGGCACTTTTTCAAACACACAGAATATATTCAAACAGATTAACAGTAAATATCTCAGCAACACTTGGCCTTGCAGGAACTCCTTCAAATCTCAAGCTCTCCCCAGGAAAAAATTGTAACTTCTCGCATCATTGTATCATTAAACATAAAATGAAGAGCTGCTTGATCAGCACATTTGGAAGCAAGAAGAGATATTCAGAACACCTCTATTTAAGAAAGCAGTGTATTAAGTAACTTTGTAAGACAGGAGGATGAAACAGATCCTTCTTCTAGGTTCCTGTAAAGCTTTAATTGAAATGCTCCATTCCAACTGAATGTGTGTTAGGGATTACTTTCAAACTCCTGTTCTGCACTGGGAATATTCTCACAATTACCAAATTCTTTTCCAGAGAAGTAGCAGTGTCCTGTGGCCTTGACTTCTGACATTACTCTTCTAAGGCATAATAGATCCCAAATCAGATGACGTTGCCTGAAGAAATCTGCTACTCATTTTTCTTTTCTAGTAAGATTATTTTATTCACAGATCCATAAAATGGTTTGGGTTGGAAGGGACATTAAAGATCATATAGTTCCAACTCTCACACCATGGGCATGGACACCCTTCACTAGACTAGGCTGCTCAAGGCCTAATCCAGCCTGGCCTTGAACACCTCCAGGGAGGGAGCAGCCACAACCTCCCTGGGCAATCTGTCTCACCACCCTCATTATAAAGAATTTCTTCCTAATATCCAGTCTAAATCTACCCTCCTGAAGCTTCAATCCATTCAATTTATCACTACAAGACCTTGCAAAAAGTTCCTTCCCAGTATTCTTATAGGCCCCCTTCAGGTACCAGAAGGCTGCTATAAGGTCTCCCTGAAGCCTTCTCTTCTCCACACAGAACAGCTCCATCTCTCTCAGCCTGTCCACGTAGGAGAGGTACTGCAGCCCTATCTTTGTGGCCCTCCTCTGGACCCATTACAGAAGTTCAATGTCACTTTATGCTGGGAGCATTAGAACTGGATGCAGTACTCCAGGTGGATACTCATGAGAGCAGAGGGGGAGAATGACCTCTTTTATCCTGCTGGTCAGGCTTCTTTTGATGCAGCCCAGGACAGAGTTGCCTTCTGGGCTGCAAGCATGGATTGTCAATTCATGTTGGGGTTTCCATTAACTGACATACCGAAGTCCTTCTCCTTGAGACTGCTCTCAAGACACCCCTTGCCCAACTTATATCTGTGCTTGGGATTGTCCTGACCCAGCTGTAGAACCTTGCAATCGGCCTTGTTGAACTTGATGAGGTTGGCATAGGTCCATCTCTCAGTCCTGTCCAAGTCCCTCTGGATGGCATCCCTTCTCCCCAACCTGTCACCCAGACCACACAGCTTGGTGTCATCTGCAAACGTGCTCAATCCCAATGTCCATATTGCTGACAAGGATGATGCACAGCACTGGTCCCTGTACCAATCCCAAGGGACACCACTCATCACTGGTCTTCATTTGGACACTGAAAAGTTGACCACAACTCCCTAAGTGTGACCATCCAGCCAATTCCTTATCCAGTGAGTGTTCCACCCCTCAAGTCCATACTTCAGATTTGCATCAACATTGACAGCAGAAAAATCCAATTGTTTGCTCTCCAACATCAAACAGCTGATTTCCACCAGCTGTGGTGACTTTCAGAAGAATCATATGCATACTATATTTGGAGGCACTAAGTCAACTACGTTTTTTCCCAAAAATGAGATTGTGGGCACACTTAAGTAGAATGCAAGCACACAACCCAAGCTCTTTACAGTGCAAAACATTCTTGTGTTCACACCTCTAGGTTAGGAGAACTGACTTCTGTCCACCATTGGTGTGCAGGAAACAGATTGCTCTTTTGAGGAAGTCAAACTGGAATGTGTAAACTAGAGTGCCAGAAACAACAGCAAAGTGTAGGATAGTTTTAAAACATGTAATTTTTTTTTTTAAATTTTTTTTTTTTTTTGGGTAATAAAAGCAGATACATTTCATTGCTGAGCATGAAAGAAATAAGGTAATCCAACTCAGAACTGCAGTGGAGTCAAGAAAGAATAAGATGATACTATGACTCAGAAAATGCTACCACTTCTAAAATGTTATTCTAACAAGACTGTCAATACCTGAGGACAATGGAAGACTGAAGATGAAAGGCAAATTGTATGTTTGCAAACTGCCTCGTCAATGGGCAATTCAGCTTCCTCTCAAAATGTTTTAAGATGTGTGTAGTGGCTCCAGTAAGAGCTGTGCTGTCTGGAGCACAATCATAACTAAATGACTGCTTTAATAAGCTCTGAGTGTTCTGCTGCTCCATTCTCCTCTGCCAGGTGATTGATTATTTAGAGAGTCTGATGCTAGAGCTCATAAATTAAAAAAAAAAAAAAAATCAAGTTTTTTTTCCCATCTTTTTGATAAAAGAAATGTTTATGTATGCTTCCCATACTGTGTCTCTTTAAACCAATGGCTTTTTCAAAGTTGTTTTTGTTTTCTGTTTTTTTTTTTTTTTACCATAATGTGATGTACACAAGAGAGGTAAATGATGTCAGAATCCTTTCTGCCCCAAACCAGTCTGTAAATCTTCAGAAAAGCAAAGCTCATGGGTGCATTTAAAAGGGGCACAATCTGTTTGTACTTAAAAGAAAGTTCCCCCCCCCCTTTTTTTTTTTTTTTTTTTTGTGTGTGTGCAGAATAACAAAGCTAGAATGCATTATTCTAAAGAACTGTTGCCATGGTGATGACATCAATAACATCATTTTCTGCATCCTTGTCCTTTAAACACATAAGGAACGCAACAAGCATGGGTAAATGTGAAAAAAAGAACAATTACCTTTTCTCTCTCAACAGCAGAGGAAACCTTTTTTTCACCTCATCAATAGAAAATTATGTAGAAAGGAATAATAAAGACTGTTACAAGAAGCACCAAGAAGCCTATTAGTGACAAAGGCTTTTTTTTTCTTTTTCCCTTTTTCTTTCCATGAATAATTACAGCTCTTCAAGAGGAAATCAGCCCAGGCTAAGGACCCTTTGCAAGCTTTAGATGGTAAAACAAACATTTGACTATACAAGGATTTCCCTTTCATGTACCTTTCCAAGGAAAACCAACTAAAATCCAGAGTGAAATGGGAGACAGAAAACAGAGAAACATCTGCTGAAATTACTTTCAGAGAACCCTGCACATTCACCTACAAAATGCATATCAAAAGCAACTAGATTACTGACAGATTCAGTATAATTTCAAGTCAGCAGGTTAAAGTTGTGGTGGAAAAGTTTGGCTTTTCAAGTAGTGTAATAACAGGAAGCTATTTGGATTCTGTGCAAACAGGGGAAACAGGATTTCAACAGTTGTAAAACACTGTTAAACTTAAAAGCTCGAAGGCCAAAGCAAAATGGTAGGCAAGTTTAATAAAAAAACTTGTTTAACAAATAATCAAATCTCTATCAAAGCAAGATTTGAGTCCAGGGACTTTTAAGAGTCATGTAATATATAACTAGGGAGCCCATCTGAAACATTCACTTCTGTCTTCACAATTTGGGCAACCTGCACACAGGTGCTCTGATCATGCTGCTTGGTGTTTTCTACACACAGTGAAGGTCAATGTATTGTGCAATGGCTTGTTTATATCATTTGGGCCTTTCCACATACACCTACAGTAGAGTCAGGACTGAAGATGAGGATGGGGAAATCTCCTGCTTCCTTCTCCTTGCCTCAACATAGTAAAAAGGAACATAAAAAGAGTGTGGAGGATAGGTAGAAAGGAGTGACAAATTTTAAAGGCAGCAGGAGCACAGGAGTTGAAGATGAGAATAGGAGTTGGTAAGCATACATCCTACAGAGTAACATACATCTTACAGAGTAACATACACCCTACAGAGTAACACACATCCTAACATACATCCTACAGAGTAAGACAAAAGGGCTATTAGGGTTAATGACAGCAGAGATACAGAGCAGAAAACTTTAATCTGATTTAAAGCAGTAAACAGGATTTATTAAGATAAGGCAATTCCAAACTCTTTAGCTGAATGGGAATGGTCTATGAGTACAGGTTAACATACTCAGATACATTTGCAACGGAAAGTCCTATCGAATTAGGAAAGAGAATTCAAGATGTCTGAATTCTTTTCCTGAACACATTATTGTCCTTTGCTTTATCCATTGATTTCTCACTGCTTCTGTATCTCCATCTTTAAAGTGAGAGAGAATGCTTGCTCATTTTGGATAGCTTCTTCAGCTCTCCACTTGTTACTGTGGAAATCCTAAAGGAATTGTGAGCCAGTAAAAGATGAAAAACATATGGAAATGGCTGGAACCAATTCTTTCCCATTCTGTTTTAGAGGTTCTGCAATGTTTCCAAGTACTCCACTATTCATTTAGTTTAAATGCTAACACTGATGGGGTTCTGTTTCATGGGAAAAAAGCTTCCACATTCTGTCTAGATTTCAATACATTCAAGAATTGTTTGGAGAGCTCTTTAGAAAGGCTTTAATAGGGTAGCTAATGGCTAACTCAGCTTATAAGAGGGGCTATTCACTAAATTCCCCAGAAAACAAAAATCAGTGAAATTCTCATGTCTCAGTATCCATACATTGCTCTTTATTAAAGACAAATTCTTGGAAGGAAATGTTATGACTTCCCTCTGTCCTGGTTTGCCTGAGATTTGGTAAGAAAATGTCTACTTTTGTAATTTCCTAGCTGGACTCAAGAGGCTGAAAGCTGAACAGCAATTCCCAATTTACCACTCCCTCAGATGAACACTCCTGCATGGCTGTCAACAAAACAAACCAACGGTTGTGATAAATTGGTGAGTCTTTTGAACTCCTCTGACATACTTTAAAGGCCACTGGAAGTTTATATGCTTAATTTATGGAGTAAGTATTAAAAATGTACATGTGTTTTGTTAAGCAACAGTTTCTTAACTCTGCTCGACCTTGCGACTGGAAGGATACTGAGTAATTTTAATTGCTTATAGGTTACCTCAGACTGCATGCAATACATAAGGGTCACTTCAGTGGGAACACATTCTTGCACAGACCTTTGAGAAAACCTTTATTTTTTATTCTGAAGAGAGAAAAAAGGCTTAGAAATTAGATACTTTAAAAAAGATAATGTCGCTGCTTTCAATATTATTCTCTTTCACCATTAATTAAAAAAAAAAAAAAGCCTTAAATTCCTTACAAGAATTGGGCATCAGCTAAATATTTCTCCATTTCTATCCCCTGAGTCCTTAGGCTGCCCCCCCCCCCATTTGATCTTGTAAAATGGTACTAATTTTCAATGGAAAAGCAATGGAATGATGTAAAAAATTAAACTCCCCTACACTAACATATTCTGAATACTAATGATGCTTCTCAAAAGAGAATCTTTCCATCTTAGGGAGATTGTAGAATGGAAATGAAAATGAACATGAACCCAGAAGCAGGTCTTTGTGGCTAGTCAGAATTCACAAAATTTCCTCTCTGGAGAAAGGCAGACTCTCACAACAAAGAAAATGACATAATGCCATATACCACTTCAAACTTCAGTTGTTTTTTATGGCCTCTGCAAGAATGCATTCACCTCTACATTTCCACCCATTTCTACTTGGAAGGGTGGATTTCCTCTGCACTTAAGTCACGTAAGTACTTTAAAGATGTTCTCAAAGATAGCACTGCAAAGTTTGGGTGATGTATTTCTGGCCACAACTTGTACAAGAAAAGTTAGAAAGTATGTCTTACAGCTAGCTACGCTTTTATCATCACACAGCTAACAGCATAGACTTTTTGTGACACATCTTTGCTAAGGAACTTGCCAGATCCCTGGCTGAGAGAAAAATCAAAGCTGGTGATGCATGGACATTGTTCAGATGGAGAAAGAAAAAAAAAGTAGTAGTGAGATGAAGGAGGCTAGGCAGAAATGAAGGATCAGTCAAGTCATTGCCACTGAGTCAAAGGATTTGGACAGAGGCCCATAGAGGACATGAATAATGCTGCTGGCACACTTGGGAGAGTACAGGGAGAGAAGGTCTCAGGTCACAGTCCTATGCTGGAGAAGGAAAGGAAGTCCTGGAAGTGATCTAGTGTGGGTATGGAATAAAGTGGAGTGCTGTATAGATGGTGTGGCAAAACCACTTAGCTTGCCATGGAACAGGGAGGCAAGCTGATTTAGTAGCTTTGGGACCAAGGTAATTTACACAATCAGGAGCTGTTTGTGTTAAATGAAGATCTGTGAAGCTGGCCTGGCAAAGAGTGAAGGAGGGAGTCCTATGAAGATAAGACTGCCCTGTTTTGGCTAAAACTGATGAAGCAGGGCTCAAATAACATAAACACCCAAGTTCAAAGCAGAATCTGAGGGCTGGGGTGCCCAAGCAAAAGCCTTTTGCTAATTAATTTTAATATTAAAGTTGACACCTCTCAATATGCTAATGAGGAAAATTAAGTGCATGCCAACCATATATGACTATGTTACTCAACTTTCCTCCCAAATCATGCTAAACATTACCTAGAAAGCAGGGACAACCTGGTCTGGGGTATAAAACCAATCAGGGCACCTCTGGGCATGCCACCTCTGGCATTGGGGAGCATGTGTGCCACTGGCAATGGTACCAGGGTCAGCAAGGGTGGGCCAGCACCAGTACCCCCAACACCAGCTGCAGCATCAGCTGACACAGTGGAAGAAGACAGAGATGAGGATGGCTGATGGGCTGTGCTCCTTTTTGTCCACCAGATACAGGGACACCTTTCTCGATGAGAACTGTACCTTCAAAATATAGCACTTCTACTATATATCAGAGGTGCTGCAAAGGTTTGTATATCTGACTGTGTTGGATGTTACCCAGCATTTAGTAATCCTGATAAATGCAGTTAGTGCAGCTATCACCAACAATCCCAAACCTGTTGTATCTACCACTTTCAACAATTAACAGTTTGATTGCTTTAACTTTCTGAGTTGTGCAGACCAAGTACTTATTGGGGCACCAAAAAGTGGAGGCAAATATTAATTTTGCCAAATAGCTCCAGCAAAATTCCTGGGCTCTGAGATGAGCAAGGATCACACCCTTAATACAACAGATCATAGAATCACAGAATGGTTTAGGTTGGAAGAGACCTCAAAGATCATCCAGTTCCAACCCCCCTGTGCCATAGGCAGGGACACCTCCCACTAGATCAGGTCACTCAAGACCTCATCCAGCCTGGCCTTGAACACCTCCAGGCAGGGAGCAGCCACAACCTCCCTGGGCAACCTGTTCCAGTGTCTCCCCACCCTCACTGTGAAGAACTTCCTCCTAACATCCCATTTAAATCTCCCCTCCACCAGTTTAAACCCATTCCCCCTCATCCTGTCATTACAAGATGGGCAAGTTAAATTCCTTGGGCCTAGAATAACAGGAAAAAGAGGGATATTGGAGACATTAACTGAAAGGATAGCAGAGTCACTGAACACAGCCTTCAGGCTTACCAGAAAAAGGTGTGCCACTCCCTTTTACTCCATGTTCTTCAATGACATTATATCAGAACTGCTTGCATGCCACTGGAGTTCTTGGCTTAAGAATATCTACATTTTTCAGCATCATTAATAGACTTTTGTAGGAAACCTTGATTTCAATTACTAGTCTTTCTCACTGCAGCTCTGTATGACCAGGCTGCTTGTGAGATGACATCATACCAAAGAAATATTAAGAGCATTCTTCTGTGCTGTTGGCATAAGAACCATCATTATCAGCATCCAGCAAAACATAACAGTAGAATCACAGAATTAATCATGTTGGAAGAGACCTCTAGACTCACCTAGCCCTTCTAATTAACTAAACCATGGCACTAAGTGCCTCATCCAGTCTCCTCTTAAACACCTCCAGGGACCTGGGCAGCCCATTCCAATGCCACTCTTTCCATGAAAAAAATCTTCCTAATGTCCAGCCTAAACCTGCCTTGGCGCAGTTTGAGACTGTGCCCTCTTGTTCTGTCACTGGGTGCCTCCCACCTGGCTACAACCTCCCTTCAGGTAATTGTAGAGAGCAATAAGGTCTCACCTGAGCCTTCTCTCCTCTCAGCTGAATAACCCCAGCTCCCTCAGCTGCATCTGGTAGGGCTGTGTCCAGCCCCTCACCAGCCTTGGTGCCATACTCTGGACACATTCAAGCATCTCAACACCTTTCTTAAATTGAGGGGCCCAGAACTGGACACAGGACTCAAGGTGTGGCCTGACCAGCACTGAGTGCAGGGCAGAAGGACTTCCCTGGTCCTGCTGGCTGCACAATTCCTGATCCAGGCCAGGATGCCATTGGCCTTCTTGGCCACCTGGGCACACTGCTGGCTCATGTTCAGTTGCCTGTCAAACAGTACCCCCAGGTCCCTCTGCCTGGCTGCTCTCCAGTCACTCTGTCCCTAGTCTGTAGTGCTGCATGGGGTTATTGTGGCCAAAATGCAGGACCTGGCACTTGGACTTGTTACAACTCATGGCACTGGACTGTGTCCATCTATCCAGCTTGTCCAGGTCCCTCTGCAGGACCCTCCTACTCTCTGACAGATCCACACTTGCTCCCAACTTGGTGTTGTCTCCAAATTTACTGATGGTGGACTGAGTCCCCTCACCCAGATCATCAGTGAAGATATTAAACAGGACTGGACCCAGCACTGATCCCTAGGGCACACCACTGGTGACAGCTGCCAACTGGGTATGGCTCCATTCACCAACACTCTCAGGGCCCAGCCATCCAGCCAGTTCCTAACCCAGCACATAATGGCCCTGTCCAAGCCATGAGCTGCCAGCTTGACCAGGAGTTTGCTATGGCAGACAGTGTCAAAGGCCTTGCTGAAGTCCAGGTAGACTACATCCACAGCCTTCCCCACATCCACCAGGTGGGTCACCTGGTCATAAAACCCTATAGGACCAGAAGCAAAGCAATGAGCAAACGATCTTTGATGTAAACAGGAGTTTCAGCATCCAGGTGCTATACTGGATGAGTTTAACATTCCTGAGTGTTTATGAGGTACTTTGTGTGTTTAACAATAAGATTCTTATTTATAAAAACGCCAATAAAAACAACCAAACCAAGCAAATGAACAAAGAAAAAATACCCCAAACAATCTAAACCCCAGGAGCTAAAATTAGCTGTGCTATTACCATAATTTAGAGCAATCTGTGGGCCTGGAGAGTTGCCATAGGGTGTGAGCTGTATGCCATTTTAATAGGTGTTTTATGTTGGTTTTGGGTGACACCGGTGTGCTTTTTTTAACACTCACTGAAACAATAAAGGAGTACTTCAAGTACTGAACTTCATTTGCCAGGAGTAAGGATGAATTAATGTGCACGGTCAAGGGTTGGGCTGGATGATCTTTGAGGTGTCTTCCACCCAGATGTATCCTGTGCATCACATTCATGTTGGTCTACACAACTATGAAGAAATGTAGGTATCAATTATCTTACAGTGGTTGCCTTTCCTTTGGGAGGAGGACCTTTCTTCAGCTTTTAGCTACCTCACCTTATTATAATAAATAAGCAATGTCTCTAATGTGCCATCTGCAAACTTAATAATGAAAGATGGAAGTGTAGTATGCAGGGTATCAAGTTTGCTGGCTCAACTTGGCTGCACTGTCCACAGGGACAGCAGCCCAGAAGCATATGATACTAGAGAAAACAAAGCACTTAAAACTACCTGTGTGTCAAAGGAAGTGGAGGACAGGGAAAATGGATGGCATAGAAGGATTTTGAGACCTCCCTCAGGACCCTCCTGAGTGGTAAGTGGGCTGAGCCCGTCCTCTGGGTGGTTGCAATAAGGATGCAATGGGAAACATAAGCTGAAAACTCAAGGAATGGAAGAATTCTGGGAGAAAAACGGTGACAAAAACTAATGGTACTACATTACACTGAGAGAATGAGCACAGAGTTCTGAAATTTATTTGAGTCACATGATAGCTACATCTGTAAATATCACAATTGCATGCCCTTGTGGCTTACCTGTTAATTACTCTCCACTGAACCCCTCAGCTTTTGCCATGTATTGGCTCTGCACTTCAGAAGATGAGTTAGTTATAATAATTCACTTGTATTTTTCAGGGGTAAACCCTGATATTACCCTGGTACTTACTAGGAATTATCACCGGTATAGTCAACACAGGTGTTGGTTCTGAGAAATAAAATTCTGTATGATTGAAGACCAGAGTTAGAATGCAATAGTATTTCTTTTTTCCTCAGTGGACATCTGAATTTTACAATAAATCCCCATGAATATTGCATTTTCTTTTTTATAAGGCATGGTTTCAATGAACTTCGCATACACATAATTTGCTGGCAAAAACGTTTTTTTTTTTTTTTAAAATAGCTATTTTAAAGTTGAAATTACTTATTATTTATGAAAAAAATACTTTGAATATATTTGAGTAAGAATTCACATCTAAGTGCAGAATCTCAGAAATGTGCTTGCCCAATCATGGAAAAGTTGCTTCTTGCATGATCTGTGCTTTTAAACAGAAATCCATTTTAAATCAAAAGAAACTGTGAACAGCTGCCAAGAAAACAAGATGCAGATGAGTAGGGATTCAGATAAAGTTGTGCAGTTGTGCTTTAAAGGTCACTCTACTAGACTGAATAAAGGATCACAACTCAGAAAGCTTGATCTTCTGCAGTCTTACTAAACCAGATATTCAAATAATAAAATAGGATGTTTTGCCTGCACATCTCTAACCCAAAACTTCTGTACTTAGACCTTGAAATGAGCACATTATAGGTGACATTGACCAAGTTAAAAAAAAAGGCAACACTGTGCATGAAGTTGCATTGCAGACTGAATACATCTCTATCTATGTATCTCTATGCATTCTTATGTAAGATGTGCTCCGTTTTCTTCTTTCCTAATATGCCCTTGTCACAGTAAGACATGCTTCTAACACCTTAGTCTTTCAGCTAAGAATGGAAAGGCTCCAAAAGGTTATAGCTGACTCACTGCCTCTGTTTTAAGGAAGACAGGCTGAGGGAGTTGGGAGTTTTCAGCCTGGAGAAGAGAAGGCTTTGAGAAGACCTTATAGTAACCTTCCAGTATCTGAAGGGGGCCTACAGGAAGGCTGAGGAGGGACTATTCACAAGGTCTTGTAATGACAGGACAAGGGGCAATGGGTTCAAATTGGTGGAGGGGAGATTTGAACAGGATGTTAGGAGGAAGTTCTTCACAGTGAGGGTGGGGAGACACTGGCACAGGCTGCCCAGGGAGGTTGTGTCTGCTCCCTCCCTGGATGTGTTCAAGGCCAGGCTGGATGAGGTCTTGAGCGACCTGATCTGGTGGGAGGTGTCCCTGCCTATGGCACAGGAGGGTTGGAACTGGATGATCTTTAAGGTCTCTTCCAACCTAAACCATTATATGATTCCATGACTTTCTGGGATGCAGTATATATGTCATAGGGCAGTTTTAAAAAAAAAAAAAAAAAAAAGAAGCCAAATGTGGAGAGTTTTGAAATAAATGATATATTAGTTTTGAATTTGCTTTGACAATAAAATAAAAAGGGAAATAAAAGTATTGAAAGGGAATGGAATGTCTTTACATAGTATATGTAAACTGTATACTCAGAAATCTTACCTTCTCCTGTTACATCCCCTCCTGAACCAAGAACTACTACTATAAGAAATAATTTATTATTTAAGAACTAAGAACTATGAACTATTATGATAAGAACTAATTCCATGTGGTGACTCCACTGTAAGAGTTTGGTCCAAGGTCACTAGGAAACAATTTCAGTGCTGAGCACCCAGACACTCTTTTTAAACATATGAAAATTAATTCTAAGGACTTTTATCATAAAAATGTCAGTCTTTTCTTATGCAATTGTTGCCAAGCTTATTCTGGTGGTGTTTGTAATTTGTACTTTTGCCACCTTAGCAACCTGCTTTCATAAGAAGCTGAAGTAACAAAATCAACTAAGTTATCTGCATGGAGGAGATGCTGAAGCTGGAATGCCTAAACTACAATTACCACTCTCGCTCTTTTCTCCCACTGAAGATAATGGCATTATTGCTTTCTTCCCCCCTCCTCTTTACAGGCAATGTTTCCTTTAGTACATCTAGTAAAAAATGGGACTATTGTGCTCATTTCACATTTACTTCTGAACATTGCTGTTTCTGTGCCAGACTCAAATGTTTCACATGCTCAAAGCTTGCCAGGCTTTCCATGTCTATCAAGTGCACCTGAAATAAATCTCTTTCCTGACAATCCCTGACTTCATGTTATTAGATGATCCCAGCTACGGCTGCCTTACTGTTCTAACAAGATTCCTGCAAGATACTGTGGAGTCCTCTATAGTCTGGGTAAATCCTCAACTTTAAGATAATGTCAAAATTTGCTGAAACTTCAATATAACTAAGTTTTCACTGCTGACTCTATTTTAAACCCTCCTCTATAGTTTGCTTTAAAAAAGGATGAAGAGAGTTTTGATATCTGACTCTAGTCAGCTCTCATTTCTACAAGCTAAGGCATGGCCCTCAGATGTCTGGAAATCTGCCAAAGCAGCTGTCATCTAGGGAGAGCTCAAGTGCCCCTTGCCTGTGGTTGAGCTCTGCTTGTAGAGTGATGAAAGTCAGAGTTAAAAGAGATCCTCGAGTGTGAAAAGACATTTGCAACTGATTATCCCAAGTATTAGGTCCATACTTGATGCTTCACTGGATTTGCAACCAGGAAATAGGAAGAATTATTATCCAAAATAAAAAAACTCTGTTTTGGGGGTGAGGGGTTCTTTACTATGTCTTGTCTATTTGCGAGATATTCACTTTCAAATATTCACAGAACCATAGAATTAACCAGGTTGTAAATACTATGTTAATCTGTCTGTATCTGATGAGAAACTTCCAGCAAGAGAACATAAACTGCAGTAAGAGCTTTATCCAAAGTCATCTCTGTTGCTTATGTGGTGGAAGAATATATTTTAAAAAAATAAATAAAGTGCCATGATTTCTTTGCACATATGTCACTAAGTATTTAGACAGGTATAGAACTAGCTCACTTGGAAACTTTTCCTTCATGGCCACATAATTTTTTTCCATTAAAATCAGAGTTATTTATGCCTAGAGCTACCCATGCTTGCACCAGACCTGGTGGGCCAGAAGAAAACTCTTCCAAGACCACAGACTAACCCAGTTCTCCAGGGATCCCCAGTTTGCCTCAAGGACTGGATTAAGAAAGCAGTTTCATGAAGTCAGGTTATGAGTCCCTGTGGGCCTCCTGCTTATTTCATAAAGGAAAAATTCATGCTACCTCTTTACCATATAATGCAACATCCATAGAAAAGAGGAAATGCTTTGAGAAATTTACAGAAATTTATCTGTGAAACCTGCAAAATCTTACACACCTTGCTCACAATGCTGTATATCTGTAACTGTAAAGGATGAACTTCCTAAGATTTTGTCATGAAGGCTATCATTCTAAGAATAAAATGCAGTAGTAGGCATTGAAAAAGAAGCATTAATAATATCCTGAGCAAATATTTGTGTTAATGAAGGTTAAGGAGCTGACAGTCCTGAACATGTAGTCCTCTATTTGTTGCCAGTTTAATTTCAATGCAGGCAGCTGGAATGGAAGCTTCTCTACACTAGTCTGCCAATGCTTTCAACCCTGACCTAAAGAGACCCTCTCTAGAAGCAAGAAATATTTTATTCTTTATGTTTGTTTGGCCCTGGATTTATTTCAAGCAAAGACTGCCAACTGCACTGAATTTGTACACGGTGGTTTTATAATATGGTCTACAGTCAACTGGGATCTGAACCGAGACCACCTAAGTCACACCATTAAAACAACACACTAGTAGAAATAGAGTGCTGGGAGCAAAAGGCCAGAGCTGTTATCCCCTTCAGCTTGTTTTTGCCATTGGAAGGTAGTTGCAAAGGAAGGGGAAGCAAGCTGAGTCACACCTAATAGTCTTGAAAATTGCATAATAAAAATTAGAAGGAAAGGTCAGAGAGCATTAAAGATAGTCTGGACCTTTATATACTTGTATTGCCTATTCTTTTAACCATAATTATTCCCTGTTCATTTAATGAAATTAAATGCATTCTTCCTGATGGTAAAATCCACTTGCTGTAGGCATGTTATGCCTGGTGTAGTATCCATGAGTAATAAGTATTGCAAGTGACTGAGACAGTGTCTTAGCTCCTTCTTATTTAGACCAGCTTGCAGAAAGGAATGTATCAGTATCTCAGGATATAACTTTTGGATCCTGCTTATGAAGTATGATTTTTCAGAAATTAAGTCCTCTCTTGAAAATCAGCCCATCTAATGCCAGGCTGTAGCTAACCAGATTTATAGGCATACCTGTCACTTCTGAATGGCTCCAATCTGAAGTCCCACTCTGCTTTTCTGAAGCTGGTGGCAAAACTCCTTAGTAAGAGATTGTGTTGAAAGGCATGCATTAGGCAATCGCTATTTGCATCAATCTCTCAAACAGCCTTAGAATCAGTCAGGGCTGGAAGGGACCACGAGGATCACCTAGTTCCAACCCCCCCTGCCATTGGCAGGGACACCCTGCCCTAGATCAGGCTGGCCAGAGCCTCATTCAGCCTGGCCTTAAACACCTCAAGGGATGTGGCCCCAACCACCTCCCTGGGCAACCTATTCCAAGGTCTCACCACCCTCATGCTGAAGAACTTCTAACATCCAGTCTGAATCTACTCATTTCTAGCTTTGTTCCATTCCCCTCTCAGTCCTATCACTACCTGACAGTCCCTCCCCAGCTTTCCTTAGGTGTGCACAGAAACAGAAATCTTTCACAGTTCAGAAGAATGATGAGGATTACTTGCATTATGCCCATGCCATCTGCTTCAGGAATACACCTGCTATTTCAAAACATCAGCTGAGAACATAGTTCTGTTTTATGGGATTCCTTCCTCCTGTAGTCAGAAGTAAATTTCACTGCTGACATTTGTGGAGCAGGGGCTTGTTTCATGATATATCCTAGAACGGTAAAGAATCTTGGTATAAAAAAGTAAGCTATCTAAAAAAACCAAAAAGGTTTATCTATAGCATTTGTGGCAAAGTCTGTTTCTTTTGGAAGCACGCTCATTGTAAACCTATCATTACACCTAACTAAATCCTATGACAGGAATGGTAAAGCAAGCAAGGTAACCACACCCTCTAGTAGAATAGCATGAATAAAAAACCTCTTGGTTTCTTCAGTAGTGCTGGACTCATTCCATAACTGGAATTTGTTCAGAAGCATACAATTCAGACACCATTCTATAAAGGACAACTTTTCTTTCTTCTTCTTCTTCTTTTTTTTTAAATTTTCCAGGTAATTTCTGTAGTTTCTTCAGAACTGATTTTATGTGTGACAGAGGCTTTACTACACTCCAGAACAACTACTACAGTCAGAACACGGCTCCATTCATTTTCCTCTCTATGATTCTAATTTATAGAAAGACAACTGTGCTAACTTTGACCAAAGAATCATATTGATACCACATTAAGTTATTTTTGTGGAATGAAAGTATGCTTCTAAAAGCTTGCAAGATTGAACCCAAACCAATGACTTAGTAAAAGGATAACTGAGATGTATTTCTGTAATTCAAAGAAATGAGTGAATGCCACACCAATGTGGCATTTTTAATAGCATATTTCCATCCTTTTCCCCTGTTATTCCAACATCCTGACATAGTTAACAAGTTCTGCTACTCGTATTTTCCACCTCATATCAGTACAAAGCTGGAGTTTTGATACTTACTTTAATTGCTTCCTCTTGCCTCACCCCACACCTGTATCCAATTAATGTCACAGGAAAGCAGCAGAACTGTAGAGTACATGGCAGAAAATGGTATACTTATTTGAAAGTAAGACCATAATAGCAGACATGGAACTGTTAGGCAGCGTAGTATGAAGCAGCTGAAAGGAAGAAAGGACCAAAGTAGTATGCCTGCCTGGTTAATTGTAATTGGGCAGGAATCATCACTGCATCCCTTAAGAAAGAGAGAAAAAAGTGACCTTTTTTACTACCAAGGGCAGCAAAAAGAATCCTTATCAGTAAGCCACCCACATGGAAAAGGACTTTATGTCAGATAGTGCATTTGAAGAGAGGAAAATGTAGTCAGATTTTTTTTTCCTGCTACACTCAATATTTACTTTGAAACATTTTATGGTTTTGCTAAATAAGTCCTGTTCTGACTAGTCAGAAATCTCTAATGCTTCAGATTTTGTGTGTTTCCCTTACTACATTTGCAAACAAAAGACCATGTAAACTTCAAGCAAGAAAACCCCCACTAAGACAAATTAGTATGAAATGACATTGTTTTGTATTCACACCTAACAAAGGTGAATTCAGCATTAGGAAGAAGCATCTACTTTTCCTCTTTATAACAAATCTGAGCTGCAGTATATATACTGGAAAGTTTAAACTACAGATTCTGCCTTTTGAAGAATAAAATAAATTCAACCACTGTACAGCTGGTAGTATACCTTACTGCATTCTAATGATAACCAGTAAATCCCTGGTTAGAGATTGGTGGCAAATGGTGCTGATGCAAGTGAAATAATTGGCTCCGTTTCACTCTTGCCTGTATTTCCAGGCTGAGGATTAACTAAGATGTTGATCAGTTTGAGTCAGATTGGTGCTAACTGTAAAGTCCCACAATATTATGTATGCTCATGAGATCATCTTCCCCTGGAAATAATTTGCCCTTTTTCAGAGGCTGGGTTCTTAATAAGATTCACTCTGTCTAAGCTAATTTCTGCAGAAGTAGTCACAAGTCTTTGTACTGAACTTGAGATTGCTCCAACCCTGACTGATTCTATGATTGCTCTGGAAGGTAGTTTACGAGTTTGTGCACATCATGGCATGAATCCACAAGGCAGCCAAATTAGTTCACCTGAGCCTGAAAGACCTGGTGAAGCAAATTCCTTGGTCCCCAGTACAACTGTGAAAGCAGGGTGACACCTCTGAAAGGCTTTGCAAGTACTGCAGGGCTCCAGGTTGGTTTACCTGTTCCAAACATGTTCTGGCCATTCTAAAGCTGGAGCAGATGTACGCAGCATCACTGGAGAGAAAGTGTATTATTAAAGGGATACATTATTACGAATGAATGTGTGTACAAAAACTCATTTATTTCTCTCGCACAGGAGGCCACCAAATGGAGTCAGGATGAGCCAAACAGGAGGTGGCAGTTCTTCAGACTGGCCTGCAGGGCTCCTTGCAAAGTGCCTATTCGGTAGACAAGAAGAGCATGTGTAGGAGAAATTCACTAATGGCTACAAAGCATATGAACCACCAGACCAGGCTTAGGAAAGCCTCTTGAGCTGGAAACAGTGTCAGGAAGTATTACATGTGCCTGCCCCACTTTTGCTCTTCCCTAGATACTTATGGCTATAACTGTAGACAGGATCCCAGGCAAAATGGAAAAATACCACTGTTCTGACTGTGTAAGAATTCCTCCAGTGTGTTCCCTATGGTCTATACTGTTGTGTGGTTTGGGTTTGGGTTATTTATTTATTATTAATAGATTAGACTGCTCCACACTTTTCCTAGAAAACAAATAAATTATTTTACTGGTAAGGCAGATGAGGCATTCCTTAAGCACTCCCTGCTTTAGATTTTCTGCTGCTAACTCCAGAGAAACAAACAAGCAAGCAAGCACCAATTCAGACACTTGTATATTTGACTCCCTGTAAGTTGTACCCAACTGCTTTCTGACTGTAAACTTTATCACTTTCCCAGATCATTAAGGGTGGATTAAATTCATAATACAGACTGCAAAGTTAGTATGTATATATGTATATTGGAAAATACAGATTTTTACTTTTAAGGCCAAATTGTAAGAGTTTTAAATAACTTTAAACAAGTTTTTACAACATAAAATAAGATTTCAGGTGCAATGGATTTTTATTGCAGAATTTAAAAGGATAATTTATTTTCAGCTTACTTAGTGAGGGTTTCACTGCCACTGAGACAAAAGTTACGTGCATGTTATAGGTTTTACACATCTATGCCTTCTGCTTATATCCATTGTACTGGTGGAACAAATTCTGGTCTTTGCTGCCTTAGGCCTCTAATAGGATGTATCTGGCTTCTCTCAAACAGAATTAAGCTTATCTTCATAGCCCTTGACATTACATTACAG
The DNA here is from genome assembly GCA_013396835.1 of Psilopogon haemacephalus. Classification (NCBI taxonomy): domain Eukaryota; kingdom Metazoa; phylum Chordata; class Aves; order Piciformes; family Megalaimidae; genus Psilopogon; species Psilopogon haemacephalus. The sequence continues at coordinate 38,273 of VWZI01021778.1, read as the reverse complement.
GACTGAATTCGCATCAAATTCAAAGGCAAAGGGATTATTAACTATTAACTTTAGGAGTGCAATACTTTCTGGGGATGCTTTCTGCTCTCCACACATAGCCTCGGTTCCTAAATTCAAGCACTCTGAATAACTCTGTGGTTAGAGTTCATAGTTATTATTCATATCAATCCTAGAACTGACTTAAATCCGAACGCTGAAGCATATTCACAAGCAGAGGGTGGCTCTGTGCATCAAAAACACCTGGGTTTTGTTCCATTTAAGTTCAGACAGTACTTTTTGTGGTTTCATTGGCAAAATGGAGCATCATTTAATCTGCAACTTTTAAGGTATTTTACCCTCTTTCCCCCAAAAATCTAAATTAAATGTGGATTTAATTTCAAAATACTGTTTTCTGCATCCAAATAAGTTTTCCAATTTCTCTGTGCATTTGCTTATCTTTCTGCATTACATAAACACAATTTTTCAACTAATCATAAAATGACCTGGGTTGGAAGTGGCTTCTGAAGGTCATCTAGCCTGTGAAATCTTGCCTTACATTAGGTAGTGAAGGCCAGAAATCTAGTGGGCTAGGAATCAGGAGGATGAATTATTTCCCTAGGGAGCTCAGCTGAATACCATGCTTCCCTGCCTGTAAAGTAGGGATACAGATCTCTTGTTTATCTGAATGGCAAGGAAGAGTCTCAACTTCTCAGTCGTCCTCTCTCTGGTGAAGCAGTTAACATATCAGACCCTGATGTAAAAGCTACTACAATAGAAATGTTAACACACGTCTTCCATGTGCACTTAATAATGCTGCCAAAATGCATTTCCAGCCACAGCATCACTCAAAAAACAAATGCAATGCATTAGAGATTTTCAACACTTGTACTGCAATTACCACAGTCTTTTAAGAATTCAAGTGGTATAAAAAGAACACAGCATCATCTTGTTCAGTGCCAGCTCCTCTGCTGAAATATCCATCACCTAAGTGATAGTTATGTGCTTTTTTTCAAAGTGTAAAAGTCACGAGCCTTGCCACTAGCAGACTATGTTCTTACTATGTTTAAACCTCTGTAGAGCAGCCATGACAAAGCATGGATGGCAAAAAATTAGAACAAGTTTTTTAAAAGTAGATATTTTTAGTTGAGTTATGTAGAGAATGTTTTAAAAAGAAAATTAAGAAAACCTCAGAAGTGAAAAATGAAAGCCTAGACAGCTGAACTTTTGAGTAGCCATTTCCTTAAAGTAAAATGCAGCTACAGTTATAAAAATAAATATGCTTATTTATTTGGTTACTTGTTACTATTGGTACAACTTCTTATTATAATTTGTCTAGTGGATATTTGTTATTATTGTTGCTTACAAGGATCTGATGCTTGTGCAATCACTTTATCTGTTATTACTTCTACTGAGTGACTTTTGAATTCACTGGGCAATCCCAACTTACTTAGAGGGTACAGAAATCAAACATAAGTATATTCCTGGAAGCTTTGTGAAAATTGGTGACCAAATAGAGAGAGCCAGGCTAGTTGTGCCAGCTGGGAAAGACTCCAGCACTGCCATGAGAGATGCCCACTTTGCCTGGCATATCACTGGCACAGTAAGCATGCAGAAAAAACCTAGGACTTAATAACCAAAGCACAGCTGAGAACCCTCTGCAGGGTTCTGTTTTCATCAGAGATGAAGGACACAGGTGGGGCATGTTGGGGGCAAGATCATAAAGACAGAAGAAGCAGTGGTTATTGTGATAATGTGTTGGCGTGGAGAAAGTTTTCCACTGACTATGAGACAACAGGTCCTAAACCACAATTATTTTCTCACTCCTGAATAATGATTTAAGATAATAGAGCCTTAACAAAATTTCTTCATGGACATAACCTGAGCAGCTCTACATAAGAAATCAGCAGAAATATAATCAGCTGAGTGCTTCAATAGATTAAACTCTCCTGGCCAAAGCAAGAATTTAAAGCAACTTCTGAGAAATAAAACAAAACAAAGGAGTTAACAAACAGAATTTGGTGTATGAACCCCACTATCTGAACTCCAGTTGATTCTAAGGATTCTCCAAAGCATGATGTAAAACTCTTGACTTTGCTTGGATACATAGGAGTGAGATACAGCTCATGATTTGGTAAGAAGATGAAGAATACTGCCTGGACTGTGTAGATTTTCCTGCTGCTACAATAGCTTATCCAAAGCACCTGCCAGTGTGTTTAACAGCATGCTCTCTTCGTATGCTGGAGATGAGATTTAGGGACAAGAGCTGCTGTCTTTTATAACCAGGCACAGAACATAAGTGTCATCTTGGAATTTCAGTTAAGTTCCCCACAACATCAAGGATCTAGAGATTTGGCAATGGCCTGGATTTTGCTCTTTTTCTTGCTGTGGTAAATTAATCTTGTGGCTTTTGGTGTTCTACTGTAGGTTTTGAATTTGTTTTGCTGGCAAATGTTTTGTGGCAAACTGTATTTAGTTTCATCTGGAATAAATATTCTCTGAAACCTTTTGAACCATGCATCTCTTGCAACTGACTTCAGCTGATGGACTTAGTGGTCTTTTCTAGCCATATATTGCTATGTTCCTGTTACTTGTTGACTGAGGTTGATCAGACACTAATTCAATGAGGTGTCACAATAAGTAGTCTTTGAAATAAAAACTATCTAAAATCTTTGTAAGACTAAAGGGTGTATGTTTTTAAAAACCCTGCAAATGGCAACCATAGCTAAACACAAATAACTTGTTTATTAAGCAACTGTATTGTACTGTAAGTTTATTTTACTGCTCAAATTTTCTAATCAGTCCATGCATTTGTGCTACCCCCCCCCCCCCCGCCCCAAACCTTGATCTGAGTAAGTTTTTAGGTTTAAGGGATTTTAATTTTATTTTTAAATAAGGCATATTAAATTACTTGCTGTTTCAAGGCACAATGTTTAATATTTGTAAAGTGTATTAGACAGATACATGCTTTATATTAAAAAGGCAATGACTGGCTTCTCGTAGAACCACACAAATACCTTTTTAATTGAAACCTTTCTACCTCTCCCACTTTCAAGTCCCTAAAGCTACCAAGCTATGAATTTCAATGAGGACTTTACTGTGCTTTTCTGTCAGCCTTTCTACCATTGCTCACCTAACCATTCTTGTTTCTACAATGACACATAACAGCAATTTAATATCACATAAAAGGAGAACATTTTCTACCAGGTAACAAGAGTTCATTCAAAACATTCCACAGTTCCTTCTGTACCTGAAGGAACCAAAGGCTCAAACACAGATCTATGAAGCACAGTCTGAAAATTAGTCCTCTGTTTCAAAAATGCATTGCTGAGTGGCTTCTTGTAGTGGTAGGAGTTTGTTCTATTGCTGTTGCATTTCAGCTGTCTAGAAGTATCACCGTGAAGAAGTGTGACTACTGCTGTACAAGGGCAAGTGATGCTGATGGATACAGGACAGTAATCTGACCCACTTGCAGACCCTCTGCAGGATTTTTTTGGTTGAATGTTAATTGGTTAGTTCTATCCCTAGCTGAAGAAGACTTCTGCATTCCTTGCCAAGTAAACCCTATCACAACAAAGCTCAAAATTAGGTCTCCCTAATGGCTAACCTTATCCCTAACCCTAACCCTATCACAACAAAGCTCACAATTAGCACACTCTACACCCTCTATCTAAATACACTGAGGCTCAAAACTTCCAGTGCTTAGGAAATGCTAGTGCTACATTACAAGAAATTGCAGTGCATTACTGAGATTAAGCACATCAGACTCACTCTCCATTTTCCACACTGGCTTGCCACTGAAATCTCATCAAATTTTTCTTTCTTATCTTAAATGACTTTTACACCCAACTTCTCATTGTCTTCAGAGGAATTGAGGGAATTGACAGTTGAACACAAGTCAGTAATGTGCTCAAGTGGCCAGGAAGGCCAACGGCATCCTCACCTGGATGAGAAATAGTGTGGCCAGCATGTGCAGAGAAGTGATCATGTCCCTGTACTCAGCACTGGTGAGACTGCACCTTGAATACTGGGCTCAGTTTTGGACCCCTCATTCAAAAAAGGACACTGAGTTGCTAGAGCGTGGCCACAAAAGGGCAATGAAGCTGGTAAAGGATCTCAAGAACAAGTCTTATGAGGAGCAGCTGAGGGAACTGGAGTTGTTTAGTTAGGAGAAGGTTGAGAAAATACCTTATTGCTCTCTACAACTATCTGAAAGGAGGTTGGTGTGAGATGGAGGTCAGTCACTTCTCCCTAGGACAAGAGGAAATGGCCTTGAGCTTCACCACAGAAGGTTTTGACTAGATATTAGGAATTTTATTTTTTTTTTACTGACAGAGTGGTCAGACACTGGAACAGGCTGACCAGGCAAATATGGAGGTGTTAAAAAAATGTGTAGACATGACACTTTTGGATATGTTTTAATGGCTGTGGCAGTGTTAGGTTGGAGGTAGGATCTTAGAGGTCTTTTGCAACCAAAACAACTATATCAATTATAAAAGCCCTGCTGTGAATGCTTCATCTAAGATCATGTCTTCATTGAGACTTAATTCTTCCTGAGAAAGGTAAAGTTGGTTTATGGGGAAATTAATTAAGATACCCTGTACATGCTTCTTGTGTATAAGATGAGAGGACAAACAAGCAATGTGTGGTAGAAATTAAGTGCTACTGATGGTGCAGATTAATATTGCAGTGGTTGTATGTGAGGATGATTAGGGTACGGTAGAATATATGGAATAGAACAGTATCACAAAAGACTAATGCTGCTTCATCTGTACTCTGGAAACATTAGTTTAATTCTTTCAACTCTTTAAGTAAAATATAGAAAGAGATCATTTAAGTGAATGCTCCTATATGAAGCCTTTAATTTCAGCATGACTGACAATATCTTGTTCAGACACAGATCAGAAATGGAGTAAAAGGGAAAATACTAGCAAAGAAGAATGAGGAATTTTGAGAAGTGTTACAAAGGGTACTTATTCACACCACACCTACCTTTTCATAACATTACTCCTCCTTTTTAACATTACACTAAATAGATTCAGAAACCATAGGATTAAAGCAATAACATGTTTGTTGACATCTGATGGAAGGCAGAATTGGCAAAAGATGCAATAGTACCCAGAAATAAGAACAAGGCCATGAAGAAAGCTGACACAGTATGGCATGATTTGCTCTGACAATACGGCTCTCTGTCCTTGCTTTTGGCTACAACTTATGAGTCACTATCAACACACTAAATTTGGTAACAGGAGAGCTAAGAAAAGGAAACCAGCAGTAAAAGCCACAAGGCACCACAGGAGGGTGCTACACACAGTCATTGTATTCTAGCAGGAACAGTTGACGGTAGCATGACTGCGCTTTCCATACAGTGTGAAGGCAGGAGTAAGTCTTTTTTTCCTCATAGCATCTTACTGTACTTATTTACTTGTAATCAGAGACTCAAAGCAACAGGGTAATGATGTCAGTCTGAGCTCTGTGTTAGTAATAACGATACTGTCAACGGAGACCCATTGCTAACATTATAAAAAGAATTAGCTTAGCAAATGACCCATGCAATACAGAGAGTGTAATGATCATAGAAATATTTTACTGCATTTACACTGTCAGAAAATAAGTCCTCTCTAGCTCAGAGCATCAGCAGTTTTTCTTTACATGCTTAATATCAAAAGACTCCAGGGTTCTTAGAATGAAATTGCTGTATGAAGGGATACACACTTCTATGAATCAGCATGTAACAACACCCTGACTGTCTATAACTACAGATATATTTTACTGTGCTCAGCTATGTTTTCTTTCACACCTCCCACTTTTCAGTGGATAAACAAACACACAGTACTCTACTGCATATGATACAACACAGTTACCACGAAGTACTTTTTACTAAAGCTGTTAACAGAAATTCAGAAGAGCAATTTTGAACTACTTTTATCCTTTCCCTCTCAATAAATACAAATCGGGTTGCACTCTAGTATAGATGACTAACAACAGGGGCAGAAAGGATCACTTCCTGAGGTATTCTCCTGCTTTGTATTGGGGTTTTTTTGTCTGCTTTATTGCTGTTGGGTTTGTTTGTGTTTTGGGTTTGGGGTTTTTTTTTCGGGTTTTGGGAACTTAGGGTGGGTTATTTTGCTATTTTATATAATCACAGAATGCTAACATACATTGAGTTGGAAGGAACTTACAAGTCCAGCTCCCAAACTCATTAGCAATGCAGTGTTCTTCTGTCATAATATTCCTTGCCATTTACCTCTCTCTTTTGCCTTTGCCTACAGAGTAGCTACCACTTGCAACTTTGCTTTCTCTGTAATCTCCTTTTTCCTTATTTCTCTCTCTGCTTGCACTCTTCACAGACAAAATTTCTCAACCTTTTGACTGCAGTTGCTTGTCAGCATATCCACCCTACATGAGCCCTAAGGCTTTTGCCTCCACCTGTCACTGTCCCCTGGTGATGAATTCCAGTTGTTTTGCAGGGAGATAGTGACAGGAAAACAATTCCGTGCTCTGCATGCTGTTAACTTGATTCTAGTGTTCATTACTATTGGGAGTATTACAGTTTGCTTCCAGCAAAATCCAAAGCATAGAATCACAGAATCATAGAATGGTTTAGGTTGGAAAGGACCTCAAAGCTCATCCAGCTCCAACCCCCCTGCAATAGTCAGGGACACCTCCCACTAGAACAGGTCACTCAAGGTCTCAAAGGTATGCAGGATACAAATCTCACACTGTGCATGTCTTCAAGCATCTCTCTCCAAAAGTAATGGCATTTCCTAAAATTACCTGTGTAAAGCACCCAGGGATGGAAGATGCTCTATTTAAAAATAGATAACTACCTCTGAAGCAGCACTATAAAAGTGCAATACCTATCAATGACTTAAAATTACTGCTGGTTTATTAGTCCACACAAGAATTAAAAGTTAATGCAACCAATATTGGAGACAGCATGTCAATGCTGGACAGAAAAAGTCTTAGCAGGCCAGGAAACAGTGTCAGCGTGCAAGATAAAATGCAGTCAGTAGCACTGCTCCTGCAAGGTGGAGCTCTGCTGCTCTTAGCTCTACTGTGGCATGACCTTGCTTTGAGAAACTCACCGGATACTAATCAAAAGTGGACACTCAGATCCAAAGCAGCAGTAACACAAATGAGCTGGTGACTGACAGCACATGCTATGCAAAGCAGTGCCAACGGGAAAGCAGAGATACTCGGCTCGCCTGGTCAGTTTGCTACTAGAGATAAGTTAGCAAAATAGGAACTCATCTGCTGCCTAGGAAGCTGTGTACAAACACATGATTTTCCTGTTCATATGCCACTGTTAAAATTTCATTTTGAAGAAGACATTTGCTAAAGAGATGCACAACTGCTCTTCAAAACCCCAAGCTAAAAGCACAGAATTAGGCAAATTTCTTTCAGAGAAGCTTCTGTCAGCCTGCCCTGAATACCCATTACTGCTATAATTATTTGACAGCTAAATTCTCTTTCTAACACTATCTGGGACTTACCACAAGGTAAACACATTCGTATGTTGCCACTTTCGCATTATGAGAAGAAAGTTTAGCAACAGTAGCCACCAAACACACTTTTTCTTTAGGGAACAGAATTTGGACGGGAAGAAAAAGGAAATATAACTAACCTATCAGAAGGTCATGCAGAAACACTAACTGCTAAGAAAACATTTTTACACACAATGTTGTAAATAAACAGGCTGCTGGTCACCCTACATCCTGTACAAATACTGGAAACTAAAACTTTCTGGAAGGAAGAAATAGAATGCTATAGCCTCCTATGTGCATTAATTCATTAACTGCTCTGTGGCTCCAATCCAGCAAAACACTTAAGCACATGAATAGTCCCAACAACAAAGGCCTGAAAGCTTGCCCATACATTAAAGTAAAAAGCAGTGCAGGCACAAGCCGCTCCCTCGCTTTCAGAAAAACTTACAAAACCCAGAGAACAAAAATCAATGCTGCCTCCCTTGGGTGCAGCAAGCAAGGAGTGGGGTCACAGCAGCCATATTCAAGGACAGCTTAGGAAAATGGATTTACAAAACGCCTGTGTGTTTGTATATACGAATTTTAAATACACACACATTTGTGCTATTACATGTTGTGTCCTGAGTACTGTGAGAGTCCAATGTAGCTGCAATATGCAAGAGAAATTTAGCTAGGAAAAAAAAAACTTCCAAAATGCTCACTGAGCTTGCTTTTCTGGGAAGACAGTTTGCCATTCTGTGGAAATCAAATATGTTGCTCCATTTCCCACGACTTTTCAATGGAGAAGAAATCTGGATAAAATGTCAGCTTGAGATGCTGTGCATGACAGTAACATTTGGTGGAGGCACAAGAAAGAGAGATGAGCGATTCACAATCTGGAAAATGGCATTGCAGGGTCTAGGGCAGGGAAAAATAAGAGATGCTAGGGAGAGATGGGTATGGAATAGGGATGATGGATATACTGTAATTTGATTAAAGTTACCTGCTATCAATATTTGTCCTAGATAGCACCATTAAAGCCTTCAAAAAACATCTTCTGGTGATCTCAGGCAACAAAATCCTTTATGGTCTGAGCAAGCCCTAAAGGACTATTTTAAGGCACAGTTATAATGCTTCTTTTGCAGTCATTAGTATTTACGTTCACTGAAATAAACTTCTTCCTTGGCTGTTAAAATGCTACAACCAGCACCAAATATCGACAGACAGTGGGCATGTAGGCAAACACATTTTCCAGCTAGCAGCACATTCAGTCCTGTCACAAACAGTTAATATTTTTCTAGGGCACTCAGCATCAGATTTCATGTGCAGGCACCTGAAATAGCAGTCCTATGTTATTAGCTGTTTAAGACCAAATCCTATCACCAACACAATGAGTGGAAGCCTAATCTCCAAGTTGCACTTCAGAAATGAATGAAATGTTTATAGGACAATAGTGGTGTGAAAGTGGAAGAACCTGCTTCTCTCAGAAAACTGCATGCTCTGTTGGTACATGTGGAGTAAAAAACATCCAATGTGTACACAAATCACTCTGCTGCTCTCACAGCATTGATCTTTTCCTGTGTATTGATACTATTTGTATTGCAGAATAGATTTTAATCTTAAAACTAGAAGTCTCTCCAGCTGAGCCTGTCTTGGCACCTGTTGTTAGCTCACTATTGTTGACTTCTTCCTACAACAACAATCACTAACAGTGCTTCTGATGGGGAGACACCAGAAGGGCCTGGGTGAACCTCATCAGGTTCAACAAGAGCAAGTGCAGGGTTCTGCACCTGGACCAGAACAATCCTCACTACCAGTACAGACTGGGAGATGAGGTGATAGAAAGCAGCCCTGTGGAAAAAGACTTGGGGATGCTTATGGATGAGACGCTGGACACAAGCAGTATGAGTCTGCAGCCCAGAAGGCCAATAGCAGCCTGGGCTGTATCAAAAGCAGCGTGGCCAACAGACTGAGTGAGGTGATTCTGCTGAGACCTCGCCCAGAGTACTGCAGCTGGGTCTGAAGACCTCAGTACAGGAAAGATGTGGATCTGATGGAGCTGGTCCAGAGGAAGGCCACAAAACAATCAGGAGGCTGGAACACCTTTGTTACAAAGACAGTCTGAGGGAGTTGGGGTTGTTCAACCTAGAGAAAAAAGGCTCCAGGCAGACCTAATAGTCACCTTCCAGTACCTGAAGGGAGCCTACAAGAAGGATGGAGAGAGACTGTTTACAAAGAACTGCAGTAGTAGGACAAGAGGCAAGGGCTTCAAGCTAGAGAAGAGTAGATTCAGATTGGAAGTTAGGAACAAGATCTTTACCTGGAACAGGTTGCCCAGGGAGGTGATCTGGGTCCCATCCATAGAGATATTCTGGAGATATCTGCCCTGTGAATGTATTCTGCACTGGACTATCTTTGATCTACTTGTAACCTATTGGTTTCTTTCTGGCACTTTTAACTCTCTTTTTGAAAGTTCTGTGTAGGTTTTAGAGACACTTCTAAAGATTAGTGAAATGGTTTGCTAAGATCTTCCAAAGTGAAAAGTTTGCAATGGTGAATTTGCAGGTATTCACAACTTTCTTTACCTCTTCAATTGTGTAGCCCAAAAAAATAATGATAATTTGTATCACCACTTGATTCAATCTTTGTTGTTGTCAGATGTTCACAGTCTCATGACAATGGTTCAGATTTTACTGAAACTGCTGAGTTTGTGACTTGCATGTCATGTCCACTTCAGAAAGAGTACTATGGCTGTGACTGGAGCAGTCTTTAGCTTCTACATATTTCATGTTCATACATACACTTGGTATTAACTTTTAAAAAAGCATAAAGTCCCATCCATAGAGATATTCTGGAGATAACTGCCCTGTGAATGTATTCTGCAGTACTGGACTGTCTTTGATTTATTTGAAACCTATTGCTTTCTTTCCAGCACTTTTAACTCTCTTTTTCAAAGTTCTGTGTAGGTTTTAGAGACACTTCTATAGATTAGTGAAATGGTTTGCTAAGATCTTCCAAAGTGAAAAGTTTGCAATGGTGTCACGGTGATATCAATTTAATTGGCGTTGATATCCGCGGAGGGGGGTCCTGGAGTCCCCCGGGTTCTTTGGATACGTGGTTGGCGAGGAACAAATGCACAAATTGCTTTAAACTCCAGATAAACAGTTTAACAGTCAGAATTTAAGGAACAGAGAGCTTACATACAAAATGGACCCCAGCCACACCTATAAAACCTGCGGGGCGCGAAGTGGGGAAACAACGGTTCTTCCTGAGAGAAAGGGGAAAAAGAAGGACCAACTTATTCCCGGATAGAGAGAGAAGGAGAAAGAGAGAAGGGGTTTTAGCCTTGCCACTTCTCTGTAAAGCTGTGATGCCACTGCTGCCTTTGCTGCTGCACGTGGTTGGAGCTCTTCACAGCACGATGGGGAGGACGAAGAAGAACGAAGGAAGAACTCCTAGTGGCCACTGGCCCCTGCCTAAATACCCTAGGGGTGCGTGAAACTGACCAATAGGTATTCAGCATTCTCTAACTGACCAATTGATTCAAAATAGTCCCACGCATATGTGCAGCCCGAGGTCTCCCTGGCTCCCAGGACCACGTGGTGTGCCCCCATCCCTCAACCCCTCCCAGACCTTGTACAGAAGGGGGAGGAGGGACCCCAGGGACTGAACCAACTCTAGGGTGTTAATCACACCCATACCAGGACAAATGGTGAATTTGCAGGTATTCACAACTTTCTTTACCTCTTCAATTGTGTAGCCCAAAAAAATAATGATCATTTGTATCACCACTTGATTCAATCTTCATCGTTGTTAGATGTTCACAGTCTCATGACGATGGTTCAGATTTTACTGAAACTGGATTTTGTCAAAACTGCTTTGAGTTTGTGGCTTCCAAACTAGTTTGATCAGACTTGCATCTCATCTCCACTTCAGAAAGAGTACTACGGCTGTGACTGGAGCAGTCTTTAGCTTCTACATATTTCATGTTCATACATACACCTGGTATTCAATTTTTTAAAAATCATAAGGAGGTTAAAGGATAGGATGACTGAAGATGAAGATACATTGGCAGAGTTGTACATAGAAATAAGCATGACATCTGCTAGTAGCATATTGCTTTAGTGATATCAGAAAGATGAAGAAAATCCTTTGGAAGCTATGAGCTGCTTGCAAGAGCTCGAGAAGTCTTCAAGATAGTAAACAGAGTGCAGCCAATATTGCTGTGCAACGCAGAAGTAGAATTCTCAATAGTCAGCTCTGATTTCTATACCTTGATGCAAAGCATTAGCTAAACACTGAATATGGATTTTAATTTGGGCAGTATTTGTTGATGGTCAAGAAAAAAAAATGGCACTGTTTTTCCTGGTATCAGATCATATTGGAAAACAAGAAAATCCTGTTTCTGTCTGTAAATAGATTACTCAAGGAGAGAATAAATACGGAACAGGAAACTAGGATGTCATTCAATGCAGCCACATTTCTGACCATGATATTGCTTTCGAGAGAACTCAGTGTGCAGCTGAGGACAGAGGCATCTCCATGAAATAAATCATAACAAACACTAACAGAAAATGAGGCCTTTTACAGGTGTTTTTTCATAGGAAGTAAATGAATGAAACAACTCCATAAAATATTTAACCAATTGACACAAATAAACTTTGAGTGCTTGGAGACATATTTACATTCAGAGTTTGGGCACTTGATAGCTACTAACAAGTAAATTTGATGGACACTCTGAAATGGCACCATTTACACCAGGTACAGAAAGCCTCAGATCCAGGTTAAAAATATTTCCACAGTCCGGATAATAGGAAAATTCCTCTAGCCAACTAATGTCCCTCTGGCATGAAACTAATGAGAGCAACATGAAAAACACAAAGGGGGTTTCCTGCTCCCATCAAGGCTCCATTTTAAAAGAATGGCCACCATTGTCCTTGGATTGTATTGTTTTTCTGGCATTTTATTCTGCCATGGGATTATTTCACAGAGCATTTCAATAAACTTCCAAACAGGTAATCCTACAGATTAATTCAGAGTTTATTTGGCCCATAAACCATCATCTTGTCCTAGAGAGGGCACACAGATGACAGCTCACTATCTCTTTCTAGGAATTCTCAGAAGATTGAACAGTCCAAAATATTTTCAACTAATGCCAGCTGAAGACAATGTTGAGTCATGTTGGCATCCACATGGACAGCCTTTTCAAAAGAAATCTTCAGGTAAACATAGTATTTGGAATCCAAGACAGACACAGAGTAGTCTAGGAAATTATTGCTCCACAAACCCTGGTTCAGAACAGCTTCTTTTTTTTTTTTTTTTAATTATAACGTTTCTCAGATTCCCAACTAGAGTGGAGTAATTAAATGTCCATTAAGGAGGCACTTAGGCCAAACACTATCTTTTCCTGTAAAGCTTAGAGGAAACTCTGAAAGCATCTTGTTTGGAGAGGTGAGGAACAGAAAGAAAGTCCTGGAGGAGAGCATGCAGACATGCAGCTGTCCAGACTCACCTCAAGCACAGCAATTCGGCAGAGCTGTCAGGACTCATTTTGTTTTGTTTTGTCTGTCGTTTTCCTGGAAACCTTCCCCAACACCGAAATATTTCACTTGTGAAAGGAAGCAGGTGATTCAGAAACACAATCAGGAATTCAAGCTTCATCTTTGAGCTACTTCTTGTACTTCATGGATGTTTGTGCTCTGGTGCAATACAACAGCCACCAAATGGAGGCAGACAGAGCTGCCAAAACGTGACTACCATGGCACACCACAGATCCATGGTCAATAGCTCCAGGTCAAAATATTTCCTAGTTTTTTATTTTGAGGTTTTATTTCCCCCCGCCTTTTCCCCCCTATTATTTCATATATAAATATTATTATTCCAGGAAAAGCAGTTACTTCAGAGAATGAAATTCGGTTTAGTGAAAGAATATACTTCTTTCAAAAATAATGTTGACAGCATTTGGTCGACTTATTCAGGTAGTTTTATTCCATTTCACTTCTCAGAACCTGCATATTCCTAGTGTCAATTTGGCTGCCTTCCCAGCAGAAGGGCACAGTGCAGAGAGTCATCAGGCATCCTGAATTTCAGAAAGAAATCAAGCTGCCTGACGCCATCAGAAATTGATTAATTTACAACAGTGGGCCAACAGAGAACAGAGCAAAAAGTGTAGGGAGGAAAGGTGAGAGAAGACAGGATTTGCAAAATGCACTGTTATCCACCCAGCTCGTCTTGTTACACTTTGATCTCTAAACATGTACATGTAATTCATCAGTCACTGATGTTAAAGTGCACCATGGATGAAAGAAGGGAATTAAATTACGGCATAAAAGAATGGGGCTCAGGGTATCTGCATTCTGTTCCTAGTAGGAACATACATAAAAAACAGATACTCAGTTTTACAAAACAGATTTGGTGAAATCATCATAGTAGCAACTAAACTGCATGCTCTGTCAAATGAGTCCTTCACAGCTTTTCTGGAAAGCTCTCGGGATTTTTGCAGCCTTCCTGTGCAACCTCAGGCAAATTATTTAACTTTTCTGCCTCTTGCATCGCTAGCTTACAGCACACATGGTATGATAGCTGCTATTTCAGAGGAGGTTTAGACTCCTGAGGTAGTTTCTGTAGACTCCTGCAACATCCCCTGACAAATCAGTGACTAGAAAAGCAAACAACTAGGAGTTCACTTCTGAAGCAGGGAGAATGAGAAACCCATGAAATATGAATAATTCACAATTCCAAACAAATGTCAGTTTAAATAACCAGCTCCCATTACACTAAATACTGAAATGCCAACACTGATCATGTGAATTTCTGTCAAGAATTAATGTTTGAGTAAAGAGGCTCTTAGTTTTGGCCTTTCCAGCACTTTGCAGTTTGATCTGTATTGAAGATAGCAGCTATTAAATTATCGTCAGCCCATGCTAACTGTAGGGAGAAAACCTGACAGCTCTGGTAAATCACCAACATTACACAATGTTTGCAGCACACCAGACTAGATACTGCTGCCTCACATTGTCTGTGCAGTGATTTAGTCAGTTATAAGCATGGAGAAGAACTTTAAAATGATGTGATCAAAGAGGTACAAAGGTACTGTTGCTTTTACTCTGAATGCTTTGTGTTGGAACAAGAGAAGAAAGATTTGCAGCTTTCTCACCTTTGGCAAGCAGGCAGAGCTTCTGAAAATGCTCAATCCTACTAGGAATCATTCACAAAGAGCAGATAAACTGATTGACTGCTCAGGCTCACTGCCCTCATCAATGGTGAGCATAGTTCAGAGTATGTCCAAAAGTACATGATACCTGTCTTCTGGTTGTACTTACTGACTCTATTTCTGCAATTCTTAGCTTCCAAGAGAGGCAAAGGAGTTGAACCCTTACAAGAGTATCATCCTGATCACTTCCGCATGATTGCAGCTTGGCCTTGCAATCTCAGCACATGACCCATTCCACCCTAAAAAAACCCCATTGTTTCCAAAGACATCACTGCAGTTTGACTGTTCTGTGACAGGACAGCAGGCAGATAAGTCAAAAGAAAACTATGAAGAACAGGATACTGTAAGGAAATTGCACTAGTGAGCAAAGGAATTAAGGAGACAAAGAAGTACAGATCTTGCCTTGTGCTGTTTCACATCCTACCTTCTTCAACCTATTCCACTTCACTTTGCCTTATTCCTACTTGGCTATCTCTCTCTCCCCCCCTTTTCTTTCTTTCTGGTTTTCTGGCATACTATTGTCTTGCCCCCTTCTTCCTTTGTGTGCCCTCTAAAACTATCTCATGGTGCTACTCTAGTGTTTCTGCCATAAAAGCATTCACAGTCACTATGTGTTTTGTGTTGTCCTCTGCCCTGTATTTGCCTTGTTTACTCAGGCTGTAAATTTTCCCAGTTTGTACAAGGTCTTGTTCTGTCTGGCCCCATTCTTGACTGGTGCTCAGGTACAAAATAACCAAACTATCACCAAGAACGGTTAAAAAAAACCACCCTCATCAATTTTACATCCCAGATACTTCTGAAGCATAAAGCTTAAGAAAGCATGCATGCATTCTGAGGCTATTAAGTACAAGGATCTTCCTTCTCACTTTCATTAAATTTGAAATTCTTTCAGGATAGCTCAGAGCAAGCTCATACATAATTACACAGAGTTGAATAATGACTAGCATTCATTAAATGCATAGTGTGCATACCATATACAGGAAGGTAACAGTATATATGAACAGGTATCTGGCACTCATATCTTGAACTCCTACTGGCTTATAGCCAAAACCACATCTCTATAGAGAACTCCTGCTGGAAGGCATCTCTGAGATTTGTCATAGAATTGTTACATTTGGAAAAGACCTTTGAGATCATCAAGTCCAACCATTTTCTAATTCTGCCAAGTCTGGTGTGAAACCATGTCACTCAGCACGACATCTCTGCCTCTTTTAAACACCTCCAAGGATGGGGATTCAACCATGTCACTGCAGCGCCTGTTCCAGTCTTTGAAAACCCTTTCACTCAAGAAGTTTCTTCTAATGTCTGGTGTCTTCCAATGTCTAACTAAGGCCTCCCCTGTTGCAACTTCAGGCCATTTCCTCTCATCCTATTGCTTGTTAATAGGGAGAAGAAACCAACACCAACCTTGTTACAACATCATTTCAGTGAGTTGCAGAGAGCAATAAAGTCTACCTTCAGCCTCCTTTTATCCAAGCTGAACTCCAGTTCCATTAGTCAGTCCTCATAAGACCTGCTCTCCAGACTCTTCTTCAGCCTTTTTGCCCTTCTCTGTGCACAGTCCAGGACCTCTACATCCTTCTTGTAGCATGGGCCCCCAAAATAAACATGGATAGCAGAAGAAAAAAACCCCAAAAACAGTAGGAACAGTGCTTCAACATGGTCTGGGGCTGATTTCTCTGCATAGTAAAAAATACAATGCATACACTGAGAGATTCATAAGTATGAAAGATACTGAACATCTTGACGTAGTATTTGGGGCAGGCTCTGAATTCCTTATTGTCTTCCTGATGGCTTGAGAGAGATGCATCATGACAATGTCTAATATACTTGAAACAGAGTCCATTTGTTGAGTGAATGTGTGAATTCAATCTTTTCCCCAGTACTCTGTGTCTTAATATCCTACTCAGATATTTATCACCAGATGTTTCAGTCAACTGGATGCTAGAAGGCTTAAAAAACCTTGTCAGTTCTTTTATGTACTATAATCTTGCAGAACATTGGTTTACTTCCAATGCTATTGTGTGATTGAGTTTGAAATCACCAGTTGCCTATTTTCTCTCTTTATCATTTTTAATTCACTCTTTTCCAGAGTGTTTTCTCATTTGTGCATTTAGCTTTTCCCATCTTGTCAGCACTACCAGTTGGTCAGTTGCTCCACTACAGACTTTGCTGCTGCACTGTCAAGCAGGTGTGGAGAAATTTTTTATCTGAATTACCAATTCTCTGCTCCTCCTGGCAAGCTGGCTGGCTGTCATGCTGCTGCAGGATGTTTCAAACCGCTGCTCTTTCTGATACACACTTTTTTGCATCTCCAAGTTCCTTATTTCTTACACATTTCTTTTCCCCCTTTTGCTTTCATCTTTTCCATATGTCCCAGCTGGGGCCACGAGCATACTCATTTCTGGAGAACAAAATCGACCTTTACCCCTTTTCAGGAGTAAGAATGAGGACACTCTACACTGACTGGAAGCTTAGAGAGAAATTCTATTTATAAGGGCATACACATATAAAGCAATCAGGTAGAAGGGAGGCTGTAGCCAGGTGGGGGTTGGTCTCTTCTCCCAGGCAACCAGCAACAGAATGAGGGGGGACAGTCTCAAGTTGTACCAGGGGAGGTATAGGCTGGATGTTAGGAGGATGCTCTTCACAGAGAGAATGATTTGCTATTGGAATGGGCTGCCCAGGGAGGTGGTGGAGTTGCCATCCCCGGAGGTGTTCAAGAAAGGACTGGATGGAGCACTTAGTGCCATGGTCTAGTTGATTGGATGGACTGGATGATTTTGGAGGTCTCTTCCAGCCTGACTTATTCTATTCTATTCTATTCTATTCTATTCTATTCTATTCTATTCTATTCTATTCTATTCTATTCTATTCTATTCTATTCTATTCTATTCTATTCTACCCAGTAGGTCCAAGATGGGCCAAGTAGGTCCAAGAATCCTCCACCCCTTCCACCCCCCAGCTGGCCTGTAAGGTAGGCTGAAGCCACCCGCCCAAGCTGGGCCTACGAGGCCTTAGGGGCTGCCAACTCCCACACAAACCATGAGATTAGAGCATGCTGCTTGGAGAAGGGGGAGAAGTGCAATCAAGCACTACCTTTTAAGTTGTGATCTGGAAAGGCAATAGAATAAAAATATTACAGTATCGTGGGATGAGCAGGTCCATCTCCCTGGGATGGGCCTCTGTGCCTATGGTTTTGTTTATGGGGGACCTGGGACCTCTCAAACTACCACACCATAATGAAAGGCATTGGCCATGGAGCCATGCAAAAACAACCACCATACCATTTGGGGGATTATGTAATTGCCATTTCCCCCTCACAGATGAACAGCCTTACATCACTGACGTAAGAGGAGGGAGATCAGGCTCTACAGAGGTTGTTACTTATACCAAGTGTTTTCCCCTGTTGCATTTTCCCTTCACACAAATGACAAACTATTTCCATTCTTGAGGAATGATAAAAGCATAATGTAAGGTGCCCTTCATGCAGGCTGCTGAGCAGATAAGAATATCTGACACCAAATCATGGGTTATACACAGTTTTAAAAGGTTATACACCTCTAATAGGGCAGAGTGAGATTTTAAATAGTTTATTAAGGCTTTTTCCTGTGTGCTAGATTCTGTGGAAGGTAATCAATTGAATTACTTATTAAAAAGGTATCATGGGAATGTATAAAACAGACCAGTTTCTAACTACATTTAGATGACGCTTAGTTTTAGGAAAAAGCTTCCCAAATCACAGAATGTTTGTCTGGATAAAGCTTTTGCTACCTAAATGGTTTTCTTATGTTATCTAAAAGCATGGGAATTGATTTTATTAAAATGTACTTCACATATATTCCCTTACTTTACAGTCGTATCAGTTTTCCAATTTAAAGAGACAAATAGGACTCTTCTGCTACCACCTGTACTTGGGGTAGCTATGGCAAAGTACATTCAAGTAATGGAGTAATTTAACTGGTTCCATCACTATAAAAGAGCTTTCACAGCTGGCAGGAGAAGCATTGTACTTCACAACATTTAGAACAATGCTGGCGAAAATTAATTAATTACTTTAAGCCCTTACTTGGAAGTCTTGCTTAAAGTCGCCCTTCCAAAATAATCTAAATACAAATTATTATTATGCTTTCTGTGGAAAAGCACCTCTGTACTCCAAAGTGCTCTGCAGAAATTCATGTTGCAATGAACTTCTTGCTCAGAGTCCCACAGAGGTATCAAAGCACCAGAGATAGGAATGAAGTCCAGAATATCAGCCTGCAACCTTTCCTGCCCTAGCTGGGGATCACACTTCCTCACAGGGGGTCCTAGTATATTATTCTACCATTAGAAATCACACTGAACTAAGAAAATAGGAATAAAAATGAATCATGGGGGAAAAAAATGAACAAAGGTGGTTTCATAATCCTCAGAACAAGGGGAAACTTGGTAGCCTGATGTCAGCTGACCAGAGGACGCATATGCTACTACTGCAAAACTAACAAGTGTTTAAACATATAATCCAGTTCAACAAGTTAGTATGCATCAGAACAAGCACAGTAAGACATCTCAGAAGCCTTTTTATCACATAACAAGAGCAAAACACCTTGACTTAAAATGTTTCCTTTTCCTTTGGAACTAAACACTACACTTTCAGTGCAAGAAGACAATCTGGTTTTGAGACTCGGTTTGTAGCACAGTGATTTGCTAAGTTAGAGATTTTGACAAAAAGCTTAACTTTTTGTCAAAATCTCTAACTCTGATAAGAACATAAGGCTAAAGCAATAAGGGGAAGTGAAAAAGCATTTTCTTGCCAAATGATTTTTTAACAGGCTTGCAAATGATAGTGACAACTGTGTAATGAGCTTTTCCACTGTTTGACCAGACCATTATGATTTCCAGCCTTGTATAGCCTGATACTTCTCCACTTCTCATCTGCACTTACAATTACCACTCCTAATCACATCTGTCTTTTCAGTTTACTTGGGAATAGCCATATACAAAGCATTGGCAATGAAAGATCAGCAGCTACAAGAACATCAGCATAACTGTGCTTTAGGAAGGCATTCAGAGGATGGAACCGAAAATGGCAGAAGTCTTTCTAGCCATTGACATCTTTAAGTATATGGCTTGTAAGCTAATAACCTTTGTGCTTTAAGAGGTTTACCTTCTGGAGGTATGACAGCTGAGAATTTTGTTTGGTGAGGCAGTTTGTAGACAGGTCTCCTGACCACAATACTTTTCATAACTGCAATGCAAATGGGATGTACCATACACTTCATTTTAATCACTCTGAACTTCAGTGGGGATACAGCCATACAGCTAAATGCTGTTTATTTTGATGCTTTTAAAGCCCTAGATTTTTAAACCATTTTGCTATCACTAGGATTTAAGGATGTGTCCAGAGGCTTTGCTGAAATGAGGCTTTTGGTTTACTATCAAATTAAGGGAAAATATGCTGTAACCCACTCACCTGATTCAATCACAGCTGTAGTGTACGATACTAATCTCCACATTTATTAAGCACACGCTCCCTCTGGAGCTGGAGATGATACAATAACAGCTGTTTTATTCTGCTTTCTTTTTAAGTCATCAGGAAATAAACAAAAATGTGTCTCTGGTATAATTCACAATGTTCATGCCTATGATTGTAAGTAAGGTGTATTTAGGTGAGTAACTGTTAATTTCTCCATATCTTAGAATTCATCCTTCTTCCCATTCTCTCTCCCCATTGCTGTCATCATTACTGTGAGTAAACTCCAACTGGAATCTGACTCAGGAAGGGGAAATGAAGTTTTAAGAAAAAATAAATGAGATAAGTTGTACTGGGCATATCTCAGAATATACAGAGACTAAACACAAGAAATGAGTAGACCTGTACTAAAGGCAGTGAAACAAAGCAAACCTCAGGAAACCAGGGCTTGCCTTGATCAGCCTGGCCTCCCATTGGTATAAAATACCTTTTTCTTGTGGATCATTAATACTTTTTATCCACAGGAAATAATAAGAACACTTCCAGAAAAAAATGTCATTTGGGACACAAGTATTAAAATCCCCTACCATGAGCTCCAGTGTGGCTTTTAACCACAGCTTATGTGTAGGAGCATAGTGGGACAATACACCCTGAAACACTAGGACTGGCACAGCTCATCTCTGAAAGCTGAGAAACGTTCTCATAGCAATTTTAGGAAGGATGTCTCATATTAGGAGACTTGGCTGGTAAGTGTGAAAAGGGACATATTTCTTCTTTTGCACAGCCTCTGAAACTACCACTTCACCTGAATGTGTCCCTGAGCTTAAAGCTTGAGATCAGCACCAACCACAGGCCATGGCAGGTGAGCTGGGCCTGCAGACAAGGTTTTGTTTTGACTAGATACTGCTCCATTCTAAACTCATCACAGCTCCAAAAACATCCTAAGCAATGCTTCTCACCTTTTCACAAGGTAATTGAGAACAGGAGGGAGAAGGCAACAGAAGAATGCATGAAGAACCTTGTGATCCATTGTTTTACACTAGCTGAGTCCTTGAACAGACTTTAGGTAATGTCAAGGACACTGAGACTCTGACTGCACATGCATTTTTCTGAGACAGAAAACCAATCCCACTGCAATTAATGGATCTTACTATGCTCAAAGTCAACAAGCTTGCTAAAGGGCTTTGGCAAGTGTTTGGCATTTGTGTTTGGATTGCAGTGCTGCCTGTATGATGTGCCCCTATCCACTTCACCCTTGTTTACCAACAGAGGCATAGACACAAGCTAACTCTAGGCACAATTCTGGATAAACATGTGGAAGCATTTTTTTGCCTTCTGTAGCAGTGCTTACAAATGAGAGAGATGAAAGTGAGTAAACAGAGATATTAAAGAAGCCATTTACTTTCTCACCGTGCATGTTTATTATTTGCAGTGCAGTCACCTCTGACAACTAAAAGAGATCATTTGATCTCATTTCCTTCCTCCAGCATACTCACTTCATGTGTTTCTGTGAGGGATCATGGCTCTTATTGTAAATTGGCACTTTGTCTTGGAAAAGCTACCAACCATTTGTTCATAAAATGCTTTGCAGTTACCATCAATCTATTTGATAGTTTGCTTAATCTTTTCTGATCTAAAACAATTTGAAGATGTTGCTTATAATTAAATGTCCATGTCCTATATGCTGTTTTCTTTGTACACAAGTCAAAATAAAAATATTATTCCAATGCACATATATTACATGCATACAGCAGCCAACCTTCAAATTCACTCCCACAGTCCTTCTGGCAAAGTAGGAAACCTCTGCCATAAGAACTTGCTCCTTTCAACAATAAATCTATTCCTGAGAAGAAACTTTTGCCTTTGGAGTTTAATTTTTCATTTATTTCTTTAGTTTGCATCTCAGATAACTAAATTCTCTTTTGTTACAGCTGGCAATTTTTATAATGTGCAAATTGAAATAATGATTGTATCACAGTACTCTGCAAGTGGTTTTCATTAAGCCCCCGGCTACTATTCCTTGCTCTGTTGGGATATCTTTTTGCCAGGGTTACTTTACACTGAACAGAAATTTGAACAATTTATGTCAAAAAGAATGACTAAAACCCGACTAGATAACAACCTTTAAAATGCTCAAGTTGATGGAGCTTAATTGTATGTTCTTGCCATACTCAAAAAACTCAATTGCTTAAAATGCATAAATCATGCTAAAAAAGTGAGTATATTCTGGAGATTCACATTTCTGAAAGTCAAAACTATTAACTGTCTTCACGATTCTGTGTAAGAAGATACACAGCACCAGAAACACATTTGCCTTTCTCAGATGGCACACCACAATGTTTCGCTTGTCAACAGGGTGACCAATTTCAAACTCTATGGTCAGTAGGATTTTCTGGTGAATTTTCTGGTGACCTCAAATAGTTCAGAACCATTTGTGTGGCTTGTTTTAAATTTTACAGCATGCCTACATTGTTTATCACCAGACGGCTCTTGCTACTTTGTCATTCTCTGTTGCCTATTGGCAAATGAGTTTCCTCACATATATTCCCACTGCTGCCAGGGTCACCAGAAGTCTGAATGAGCACATAAAGAGTCCGCTTAATTGCCAAGATTTATAGGTATGCTGTTTTCTTTTCTTCCTTTCCTCTCAAACTTGTCTTCCATGTCTAATACGCATAGAAAAGTGAGAGCTGCTTATTCTAGTCAAAATCATCAGTAGACAAAGATCACAGTTTTGCAGGGATTACTTATTTCTACTGCTAGTGCATAGACAGAGAAATTTTCTAATTCACCCTAGACAGGGTACTGAACCAAATTAAAATGCCATGTCAATATAATATCAGCCATCAACAGTCTACAATGAATCAGTGAGCCACGTGATTGGCAAAAAAAACCAAACATACTCTGTATAACTTCCAGAAGCAATAAGCTGTTCATTTTGATTTAAGATACCAGGTTTCTTAAGGTGGAAGAGAGGTGAACTATTAATACAATAAATAAAGAGATGAGAAATTTTTAAGTCTTGGAAACCGAAATGCAGAAAAGTTGCCCTTTGAAAATCTGCCTCTGCCTTCCCAAAGAGCCTGCTGTTTGAATCAAGTATAAATTTCTGTCAAACTAAAGACTTTCCCCCGTCTTATTTATGGCTCTGCTCTAAGTCTGGGTAGCAGAGGAATCAATCAATTTCAACCATTCAGTGAAATGATTTTGGGAGCTCTGGGGATATAAAAAAAACAATCCTCACAGACAGTTTCTGCCTTTCTGATAGAATGCAGTTATTCTAAGTAGCACAATTTACACTTACCAATGGAGCGATGGATGCAGGTGTGTTGGTTATCACTCAGAAAAAAGCCCTCTTTGCACTGACATTCATAGCTGCCCATAGTATTTACACAAATCTGCTGGCATCCTCCATTGTTATCCTGACACTCATCAACGTCTAGAAGAGAGAAGAAATAAGTAAGGTACAAATTCAGAACATATGCCTAGAAGAGCAAGGAATGTATGAAAAGGCATTGCAGATTAAGTCAATGAAAACTACCTGAACCACAGCAGGGTTAATTCATATTAATCCATCTAATTTCTTTTTCTGCATCCTAGGTTTAAGGTTAACAACAACAACAACCAAACAAAAACTCCCAAACATCAGGGAGTCAGGGAGTCCAGCTAAGTCTCCATACATTCTGAGCTGTAAATTGATTTCCAATGCGCAATGAATGTTAATGTCCCAAAAAGGCTGTGACCCCATCTGCCAAATGTGGTGTTGCACTCTGTCATTCCCACTCTACTCAGTAAGACATACTTCAGGTCTACAGTAATTTCTAGCGGGGGTAGCAGGAAAACACAAAAGGCATTAGTGGGTGAAAAGAGTCTTTATAGAGTCATGGTCTTGAACAGAACAGCATGTTTCAATTACTAGAGTCATAACCCTCTACTTTGTCAGTTTGTTTAATGTTGTTTAATAAAAAGAAGGCTTTTTAAACCTAAATGTTCCATGTTTGTATTGTCATTTTAATAGGTAAATATATAAACCCACAAAAGCAGCATTAGCTACTGGCTGTTTTGAGGGTCCCTGCCTACCATCAGCTTTCTGGCATAAAAGTTTTTATCCTATTGAGTTTAACAGCGACATGTGTTTCCTCAATGGAAAACCACTGCCACTAAAAGCCATTTGACCCTCATTCAACCTTACAACTCTCCTGCTTTGCTCATAAGAGGTACAGCATTTTTTTTCTTTTTTTTTTTTAAACTTTGGATAAAAGCAACTTGTCACCTGAAAAACCCACTTTTCCCTTTTTTTTTAATTGAAAGTCTGCAACCCAGTTAGTTATTTCACAGTATGTGCCAACATGTCAGCAAATGAGCTGGTGTGTGTTTTGCTTTCATTTAGTTTTGGAGGGGAGAGGAAAAGCACCACAAAGCTAAATGATCCACAACACTGAAAACCTCAGAAAACCTGGCACAGCTCCTGTAGAAATTAATTCCTACGGGACTGGCCACAATACACTAAGGTATTACCACGCTGCTTTTGCCAGTGCTCTTGCAGGCACGGCCTGAAAGCTCTGAAACACAGGCAGTAACAAACACAGGAATGTGGGCTAGTTCTGGCAGCTTGCTCAGCTAAGCCTGCTACCGCTCTTTGTTGGTGTGCTGCCGGTGCTTCATTTGGCAGAAATTGTAGCTCTTTCTCACACAGTAAAAAAGCTCTAGGGTAATTACAGCAGTACTCGGAGAAACCAGGCAGTCTCCTCCTGTCTTGAAATACAATGCAAGCCAGTCCTTCTAATTATTTTTATTTACCAGGAAATATTTAGCATTATTTCCCCAAATTTTCTGTATCAAAATCCTCCCCACCCTCAGTTCTTACTCTCTTCTAAATTTTAACCTTTTCATAGCCTCATCAGGGCCGTGTAAGAGTGTATAGAAAAAAGGGAAGTGAAGGCTTTCCCTGCCTACTGCAGTATAAGAAGGAAAGATGAATAAGACAGGTTTGTGAGATCCTTCTTCTGTGAGCCAGCAAGTCTTGCTACCCTATCAGTGTCAGCTCAAACTTGTTCCTTCAAAATAACACACTGGAGTCTAGATCCTACTTTCCAGAAGATTAGTTGAACAGTAATGAAGGAAAAAAGTCTCAGTTGCTAGAAACACAGACTCCAGAGTTTTGCTACAAAGTACATGGTTTTTCCAGCACTCTGTTTATAGTATTACAAAGCAACTTGAACGATCGCCTTACAACTCTGATGAATAATTTGAAACAAATGTAATGATTTATAAGCATTTTTTTTCCTGCTTTTGATAGCAAATGCTGCCTGCTTGCCTT
>VWZI01021777.1:48799-78839 GCA_013396835.1 Psilopogon haemacephalus | reverse complement strand
ATTCTCAAAACAATCCTCTTTCTTCTCTCTCAGTCAAAACTGGGGTTGAAGCCTCTGTAACTTCTCTGGACAACCTGTTCCAGTGCCTGACCACTGTCATGGTGAAGAATTTCTTCCTAATGTCTGATCTAAATCTATCTTCTTCCAGTTTGAAACTCTTCCTGCCACTACTTGACATTGCAAAAAGACCCTCCCCAGCTATCCTGCAAGCCTCCTTCAGATACTGGAAGGTTGCTATAAGGTCTCCTCAGAGCTTTCTCTTCTCCAGTCTGAATAATGCCAACTATGTTAACCTTTCTTCACAGGAAAGGGCTTCCGGCTCTCTAATCATTGTGGCCCTCCACTGGGCCTACTCTAACAGTTCCATATTCTTCATGTGCTAGGGGCTCCACAGTAGAACACAATACTCCAGGTGGGGTCTCCTGAGAGCAAAATAGAGGAGTAGAATCACCTCTGTCAGTTTGCCCGCCATGCTTCTTTTGATGCAGCACAGGATGTAACTGGCCTTCTGGCCTGCAAGAATACATTACTGGCTTATGCTCTTTCTCATCAACCAGCACATTCATGTGCTTATTCTCAAAACTGCTCTTTAACCTTTCTCAGCCAAACCCATATTTTTGGTTGGAATTGCCCTTACCCAGGTGCAGGAGCTTGCAGGAACTTGATCTTCTCTAATACTGATGAGAATGGAGATGCTTAACTCACGAGTATAAATGAAAACAAAGGGGTCTCAAGGTCAAACAAAATCTCAGACCAGAAGGACTCTGAGATACCTTTATCACATGATTCACAACTAAAATCTATTACACTGTAATGTGGACTTGCTGTTGATTTCTTTCTTTCATAGAATCATAGAATGGTTTAGGTTGGAAGAGACCTCAAAGATCATCCAGTTCCAACCCCCCGCCACAGGCAGGGACACCTCCCACTACAACAGGTCACGCAAGACCTCATCCAGCCTGGCCTTGAGTGCCTCCAGGGAGGCAACCTCCCTGGGCAACCTGTTCCATTGTCTCACCACCCTCACGGTGAAGAACTTCTTCCTAACATCCCATTTAAATCTCCCCTCTGCCAGTTTGAGCCCATTACCCCTCGTCCTCTCATTACAAGACTTTGTGAACAGTCCCTCCCCAGCCTTCCTGAAGGCCCCCTTCAGATACTGGTAGGCTGCTATAAGGTCTCCTCTAAGCCTTCTCTTTTCCAGGCTGAAAAGCCTCAACTCTCTCAGACTGTCCTCATAGCAGAGGACCTCTGATCATCTTCGTGGCCCTCCTCTGGACTCTCTCCAACAGTTCCATGTCCTTCTNTTTGTGCTTGGGATTGCAGCGACCCAGGTGCAGGACCTTACACTTGGCCTTGTTAAATTTCATGAGGTTAGCCTGGGCCCACCTCTCCAGCCTGTCCAGATCCCTCTGGATGGCATCCCTGCCCTCCAGCAAGTCAACTGTGCCACACAGCTTGGTGTCATCTGCAAACTTGCTGAGAGTGCACTCGATTCCTCTGTTCATGTCGCTGACAAAGATGTTAAACAGCACTGGTCCCAGCACTGACCCTTGAGGGACGCCACTTGTCACTGGTCTCCAGGTGGACATTGTGCCCTTGATCACCACTCTCTGTGTGCGACCATCCAGCCAATTCCTTATCCAGCGAGTTGTCCACCCATCAAGTCCATATTTTTCCAGTTTGGTGACCAGGGTGTCATGTGGGACAGAGTCAAAGGCCTTACTCAGGTCCAGGTAGATGACATCAGTTGCCCTTCCCTTGTCCACTTTCACTCCAGAACCCTTTTTTAATCGTTCTGTTCTTACTTTATAAACATTGTTTCTTTGAGAAAGCAGAATTTGAGTCTTTCTGTGCATTAACATCCAGAACAACATTCATGGCCATGACTTCAGTCTATGTTAAACAGTCTTTTTACCTATTCCCATTAACTATCACTTCTACTAGCAATGGATATCACCCTAAAACATCAAAGAAGTTTGGGGGCTTTTCTCATCAAACTTGCCTCTGAATAGCAAAATGGCAGAAATGGAATGCTGTTAAAGACTCCACATCTCCTATAATTTCTTGCCTTATTTTTTATCATTAATAGCCAGTTAAGAAAATAATAGATTTTGGAAATAATATAATGAAAGCTATATGATTTGCCACTGCAAAAAAATCCAACTCACATTTAATTGTTAATAGTGTAAATCAGCACAACTGGTTAACATCTTTGCCTATATATGTTTATTTATTCCATCAAAACTAGCTCTATATTGCACTTGTTATAACTAATGTATAATTAAAATTAACTTTGATGCTAGTGTCTGAGCTTTAGATAAAATAATCAGGTATTCATGAGTAAATATCAGCTCATTCTCAATAGGTATTTTGGATAATTGCTGAAAGAAATACAAATATTTATAACCAACGTCATGTTTTAATATCCATCTGTGTATTTAATATTTAGAGTGTTCTAAAGTCTTCACTATAAACAGAGGGAATCAAAAGTAGAAAATGCATTTGAAAACATATGTAGGTGATACATTTTTAAATGTCACATCAGTTTTGAGGAAGCAAATAGGCATATTTGTGTTGTCCTAAGCCTACTGTACAGACTGTCTGAACCAGATGTCTTTATGGTATATATTGTCGTGCTAACAAAATCCATTTTCTGCTATGATTTTCATTCTATTCTGCCACAGACCTTCCCCACACACCCCAAAAAAAACCCTCAACCCCCCCTGAAAAATCCTCAACATCCTCCCCCACCCCAAACCCAAACCCAAACCAAACAACAAAAAAATACCTACCAACCAACCAAAAAAACTAGCAGCAGGGCTGTAAGGGCTTTGTAATAACAGGGCATTACTACATTTGCTGAAAAGCAAAATTGTGGTTTGGAAATTTCCAAGTAAAAATTACTCTGAAGTAAGGAGAGAAAGGTTATCATCACATTCTAGGTCTGTGTTCTGACCACCACTCGGTAAGTGCGCGAGTCTAACTTTCCCATTCTTGCTCCTCTGCATATGTCCTGCAAAAGCTCCAACCATGTATCATTCAGT
Source organism: Psilopogon haemacephalus (assembly GCA_013396835.1). Lineage (NCBI taxonomy): Eukaryota > Metazoa > Chordata > Aves > Piciformes > Megalaimidae > Psilopogon > Psilopogon haemacephalus. The sequence continues at coordinate 75,792 of VWZI01021777.1, read as the reverse complement.
GAAATGATCTCGTTTATTAGTAAATTAACAGGCTTTACAATCATATATGCACTACGTTTTCATTTAAAAAAAAAATTGTTTTGTTTCTTTCATTTTGATTTTGTTGTGGCTTGTTTTGTTTTTTTTTTAAGTGATGTGCAGTATATTAAGGATGTTAAGATGGTTATTATTTCCACTGTAATATTTTATAGCATAGCAAATTAAATGTGTTCTTGAAAGCTTTGCTTGCTTTTTTTTGCCATGAACTGTATAACTCTTGCAATAATGCTGAATGAATTCATAATGATTGAACACTTAAAATAATGAGAAACAGTATATTTTATGTTTTAAACCTTAATAACTCACTATGAATTGATTTTAATAATACTGATAATATATTCAGGAGATATCCCTGTAGATGGCATACACAATTAATTTGTGATAGGTCCCAGTAATCTGATCACCCTGTAATTTAATAGACACTTTCTTTAACTTGGTTCTAATGGAAAACATTTTCAAAAAGAATCCAAGAAATATTTGCAAGGCTGCTTTTCCAATGATGCTTCAAATGTTCAGTTTTGCTAGAAGCTGAGTGGGCCACAGTTAATATACACTGGGTGTCCTTAAGAGACTTTTACCATAGTTTATTGCAATTAGGCCTACCAATTCTTGACTTCAATGTCAAAGCAGGAACAGCAATTTCAGATTGCTTTGGCTGCCAGACCCACTATTTCTATTTAGAAGATAAACTCCAATTGACTTCAGAGCAGCAAGTTCAAGACCTTTGTGAGTAAATAAAACCCATGAATAAGAAGCTCTCTGATGAAAAAGATCAGCACACTACTTCCTTAGCAAGAGAGGCAAGCTCTTATCCAAGAGCTGCATACTGAAAAACCCTTTATTTTGTTTAAATAACTGTCTGCACTTCTAGACTACACTAGCAGTTTCTTAAAAGTGCACACAAATAATGAAGGTGACTTGAGTGTTAAAGGATAATTACATCGTGATTTGATTTAAAAGACCTTTATCTTGGTGGGCTCAGAATGTCATTGTTATTGCATGTAGGTAACAATCTTATTTATCTGAAAATCTGGAGGGGATTAAAGGGCAGGTTTAGGAATCTTGGTAATTAAAAAAGTTCAATAGGACCACTCCTCTGATGAAGCCTGTATGTTTGTGCTAATGTTTCATATTGATTATGTGAATATTGGATGACAAGTTCAGCAGATTATGTATGACCTACAAATGTGCCAAAGCAGTAATACCAAAACAGAAGTTGTCAAAAACAGTCCACTGAAGCTGAAGAGGGATTTCTGGGAAGAGTGGTAATTTCCTGTGCTCTTCCTGATAGTATATCCATCTAAAGACTGAATGGTAGCATTTTCATGACTGAAGTCAAAACAGTCACTCAAAAATGAATCATAAACCTTTCATTTCCTTTATTGAGCCACTTATTGTTTTAATGGAATAAGCCTTTAACACAAGATACAACGTAGACAGCATCCTTTTGAGAGGAAAATACCATGTACATGAATTAATTTTTCAGAGGATTACAGTAATTTAGAGAGTTTGAATTAATGATTAACTGATTAACACATACAGAACCCAGTCCAGGAAGACTGTACTAAATAGCATTATTAAGCACAGCAGACAGCTCTTATTTTTCTTCATGAATCTGAAAAATGTTGGTAATTATATTTTAGATCAGATTTTTAACTTACATTGAATGGAGACAAACCAACAAATAAATTCCATGCTCTCTAAAAACCTTCAGCAGCTTCGGCTCAAAGAAAAGACTTTTACGTACATATGTGGCTTTTTCTATGTGTCTGTCTGCAAATATATATGTGTTGTCTGTGTTGTATATATATATGTATTCTACATATATGGAACTTAAACAGTACCCTAAAAAAGATAGATTTTAATAATTTTATCACATGAATGGTATATGCCATATAATTCACAGGGCTAGAAGAAAGAATGCATAGTACTGAAAGAAACAAAGAAAAAAAATGTTAACTTAATGGAGCTTAGAGAAACTGCTATACCAGCAAACACTTTATATTGTTCTATAAAATGGAAATAAAAAAACAAACCAAAACCAAAACAAAACAAATGTGCATTTGTAGCACATGAAAATATAGAATTTTTCTAAAAGTTGTTGAATTGTATGTCTAAACTCAACTGGCCTCTAAAATAATGAATAAATCCTTCAGACTGGACATTTTTGTGAATTATATAAACAAATAAATGTTTACAATATTATAAACAGGCTTTATTGTTAGAAAAACCTGATAGACTCTATCCCTACCATGAACAAAATGACAGCTTTTTAATCTGCTGTGTAATGGCTTTGTGGTCCAGGCCTGTGCACTCATATACATCTATCTGTATCTGTATCTCTATCTCTATCTGTATCTCTATCTGTATCTGTATCTCCATCTCTCTCTATATATATGTCTATATCTATAATGAGATTTGGAAAGTTCAGACATGATATGCAGAATTAAATTTTTAAAAAATCTTTTCAAGAACACAAGATACTACCTGATATTATAGAACAATTATCTATAGACATTGTATCTTCTAAAGAAAATATTCATTTTGGTATGTTGTTCTACAAGATAAGGAGAGCAGTGGTTATAATCCAATAGAATCAGTTTATTTTGGTTTCTCACACTGTCTCACACTGCTAGGACATAAATCCTGCCCAAATTATTTCAAACCCATGCTCTTTCCCTTCTTCCTGTAGCAAGGTCCAGGGGTTGAAGGATGTGAGCAGGGAATGAGGGTTTGAACAAAGAAAGCCTACATATAGAATTTGAAGGAGATAGTTATTCAGGTTTGGTTTAGCATAGTAGTATTAAAAGCTTGTCAGTTGTAGTGAATCTTGTGTAAAAAAGACATTCATACAAGCTAAATTACATAATAGGGACAATTCCCAATGTTTACTTGAAGCACCCACTATAGATACCTAAGTTTGGAAGACAGGTTCTCATTAGTGAAATCCACTTCATATAAAAAACTTCACAGCTGCCAAACATATGTAGTGCAGAACAGTGTTTTTTGGGGCATCTTCAAGGCCCAGATTCTGCATAAGGTGCAAAAAACATGTGGCTACATGTTTCATGTCTCTTACTTTTATCATAGCAAAAGCTCAAAAATCTGTAAGCTGTTTGAAAAAAACTGTCATCACTGTTAAAAAAAAAAACCACTATTAAAAAAATATAATATTTTCAAATTGGGGAGAAATATGTCGCTGAATCTCATCTCTTTTATGTTGACATGGCAGTATAGAGTCAGATCTTGTGTATGACCACCACTGCTTACAGCTAGATCAGACGTGGAAGCCAAAAGACTAAAACACATTTAAGAGGAGTCTGCATGTGCTTCCTAACTCTCTACAAGCATTTTCTTGGGTAGATAATGGAGTTCGATGTTGTGAACAAGCCACCCTGAAGATGCATCATTCCTTGAGAAAAATAAGTCAGCCAGAGATGACTAAGGATTTTTAGGCCATATGGTGTTTGGGAAGTTGTTCAGTGATTATTGACTGCCCTAATTGTAGAGGAAGAATGTAAAACTGAATCTATGTGATTGCCACCATCTAGTTTCTCATCTAGCTTTCACTTCTGCAGCTTTATTCCATTAAATCTGATTTCTGTCTTCTTTTATTTCTGTTCCTGTTGGTTTTATTTATATTTCTTCTTGGTTAATTCCTTTGTTTCCCCAGTGCAATAACAGGGTGCTGCTGACCACAGATGTCAAAATCTTAGCCAGGGTGAGACCACTGGCATTCCAATGCAATAGTGTCATCTGTCCTCTAGAAGAGAAACATACCCCAATTAAAGTTTCTATTCATGCAAGTAATCCATTTGTATGTAAATATATAAAGCTTTAGTAGAAATATTTGCATGAAAGCAAAAATATGATTTGTAAGACTGGCTTGGAAAATGTATCATACAGGAAAAACAGGGGAGCTAAAATATTTGTGCTAAGTAAACTGACATATTGGCCTTTTGGGCCTCTCTTGAAGACATATCATAAACAACTCATTGTGCACTTTTGCAGTTCAGCTGCTGCAAAGATACGTGATGATCTGGCTGACTGACCTTGCTTGGCTGATTTGTATAGCAATAGCTATGAGATATATTCTGTGAAGAGTCACTAGGTTCAGAAAGCTTTGCCAAAAAAGTTATGTGGTTTGCAGTTTCATAAATTCATAGTTTAGTATTACTCATTTTTTCAAATCTCAGCTGACAGGTTTCACAGAATCACAGAATTAACCAGGTTGGAAAAAATCTTCAAGATCATCAGCTCCAACCTATTTCCTAACACTGTCTAATCAACCAAACCATGGCACCAAATGCCACATGCAGTCTTCAGTCTTTTTTTAAACACTTCCTGGGATGGGGACTGCACCACCTCCCTGGGCAGCACATTCCAATGACCAACCACTCTGTCTGTGAAGATATTTTTCCTGACATCCAGTCTAAACTTCCTCTGGTGCAGCTTGAGACTACATCCTCTTGTTCTGTCACTGGTTGCCTGGGAGAACAAGGCAAGTCTCTTTACTTTAGAAATTATGTATAAATAAGACCATCAGACTAAGTATTTGCCAAGGCTCCAAAGAACTTGAGTCTTTCAAATCCCAGCAACAATTTTGTTTGTGTGATTTATAAACAGAAGATTTTAAGAACTTCTATTAAATAAGACAGTGACTAATTTTCCCTGTTTCAGCACCAAGTCCCATTGTATTTTTGCTTCCTGTCTTCTAGTCATTCTTCCTCTGTAACATTTTTTCAGCACAGGTAATATGTACACAACCATAATATAAAATGCATCTCACTTCATTTTGAAACAAGGCAATAGGTCATTTTCTATATAATATTTTTACACTTGGTACAAGATTTTCTGTTTAAAAAAATTAGACCTTTTCAAAGCTATATAAGTTTGTTGAAATACTCTTCAAATGAGTAGTTGTATTGGATCTAGTTATACTGTAGCTAGGATACTGAACATTAACAAACCTAGTCAATTCAACATTGAAAGCAATTATTTAAATTAATTTCACCATATTTACAAGATCAAACTGGATAACTTGAATCACTGGTTTAGGAAAAAAATGTTTCCTCATCACATGCATGTTCAACCCACCATAAAGAGTTACCAGTTCTTTAAAAACATTGTGTAACATTAGCTGAAAGAAGAAAATGTGCTCAATTAAAAGATTACTTTATTCACAGAGTTCATATTTTTCACACGTAGGAATGCACACTGACAAATCCACTGAAAATCAAGTGCTTCTGAAAAGGCGCCACACTAAATAATGAGCCTTTTTTTTTTTCAATTAAGACTTATTATTATTTAATGATACAAATATAACTCTGAAAAAGTCTGATTTCAAATGAGTTGATTTTGATATCCAACTGAGTTGATCAGTATCCATCCAATGATCAGATACACACAGCGTAATGAAATAACATGCAACTATTACAAATCAGATATATATAGGTTAACAGAACATATAATAGAGAAGTTTTTCATCCTGACTTGACAGAAAGGCTCTATCAGTTTTCACATAAATATACTGCAGGGCCATTAGGCCATCACATTGGAGACAAAAGTAATACATCTAAAGAAATGTGGACTTGAGATAGTTTGGTTTTCAGCTTCATGCATTTACTGTGTAACTACAGTCAAATCTGATAAAAAAATATTTCTGCACTGAGGTTAGCTGGAAAATGTAACCCTTATTTTAAATTGTATTATTCAGACCAAGAAACTGCCAAGTATGATGTGTCTAATATTGTTAGCTATACTATATATTGAAATACATAAATGCAAATGAACTGACTAGTCATGAATTACAAAACAGCTAGTAATATATTGCTAAGGGGATATTTTTCTTGTTATGTTTCCTATGAGAATCTAATTCTTTGGAATGTCATTCAGAATATATGGTATTTACATATCTATCTTACCTTGAAAAGGAGGTCTTTAAATTCTTAGTCTTGGAGGTACTCATAAACACAACATTGGTTCACTTATTCCTAAAACATTTTATGCTCCTAATCACCAGAGTGTTGAAGTAACTGACAGCTAAATGAGAAAAAAAAATCTGATGGATTTTTTTATTTGAATATGAATGCACTAAGAGATTAAAAGGACTCCCAAACCCACACAGTAAGTCTTGTAGGGAATGTCAGCAGGATTCTGTGCTCCTGAAAAAAACATTGTGCCATCCTTCCTCCTGAATTAGAAGTTGAATCTGAAGTCAAATATTAAACACAACTACAGTGTCATTGGGAAAAACAATGGAAGCAAATCAAGGCATGTGGCTGAAGGCATTTAGCTGTAATCTGCTGCATCTGAATACCACGAAGGCAATACAGACCTCAAGAAATTCTGAACATTTTATTATTGAAACACCATGTGCCATTTTAGAGGAATCCCTCAGTTCAAGCATTTACTGATAACAGAGTTTCTCAGATGGACACCAGCCTAACTGAAGCAATTACTGAAGCCACAGCCAGGACCTGGCCATTTTGGTATGGCAGTGTTCAGCAGACCTTGCAGCCTGGATACATGCCACGGACTCAGACCAGCAGCCCTATTCTTTCTTTCTACTACAGCTCACTTTCCTATTCAATCCTGCTTGTATCACCTCTGTGCACAGGGCACACCATTCCAGAACATGGTGTACAGTCTTTATTCAACAGTTTTACATCTTCTATAGTCCCAAATAGCTCTGGTCTTGAAAAGAGGGGATTAGAGAATGGAAATACTCACCAGATGAATAAATTCAGAGTCAGCACTCAATACAATAATTATTCTAAGTAACTGCAGAAGTTAGTCAAAGCTGGACCAAAAATGAATTATTTGCATGATTTAACTTAATATTCTGGGTTACAAAGTTGCTTACTCACTCTATATACAGGGCCTATAAGGACAGCATAGTTTTAGATATCTACACATTGCTTCTGCATCAAAGCACTCCTCTTGGGCAGTGTTCAAAGGGGAAAAAGGAAAATAATCTTGTTTATCCTCACTTTGGCTCTCAGTAGTTTTTTACTTGTCAAAAGATTCCACTTTTCTCTTTGTATCTTCTGCTGATTAGCACTCCCCAATGTTCTTCCTTGCTTTTGTCTTTTTCTTTCTTATAACCCCCCAAAAGTTGCACTTTACCACTGTCATAATTTCAAAGCTCTTCTGCAGCTTAAAGCCACTGTCAGAGGTTTAGACTTTGGCACTGGTATAATGATGCTCTTAAACTTGGCTAGATATTTAAAAGCAAATATTTACAGCTTGGTGAAAAACAGGTTTTCAACACTGTCCCATTAAGGAAGATACAGATGTCTCTGAGTAACGAAGAAAGAACACCAAATAAACAGTTAAGGAAAAAAAAAAGCAACAAATGATTGCAACATCAGTTATTTTATTCTTGTTTCATAAATGAAATCATCATGTGTAGGAGTCCTCCTTGAGGTCTGCTGTTGAATAAATAAGGACTAACTGATCCAGTATATTGAATTAGAAGCGTATGAATGACCTCAATGAATTTGTGTAGTCCAGTGCCTGGTACAGTTTTGACCTAGACAGATGGTGTTTGTTTTTAAGTTTCATATTTGGAGATCACCTTCTTGAATATAGACAGAATTAAACTTCAGACATCCTGAAATTCTAAAGCTAAATTCTATTTAGCTTTAGGAAAATATTTTTCTCTTAATACTTATTTGGACTTGCAGTGAGTTTACATGCACACTCAAATTGATAATGCTCTAAGAATTTGCTACACAGCAGCTAAGATGGACTAATTAAAGAGATACACACATACTCTTACCCTGCATCAAGTTAAAAAAAAAAAAAACTCAAGAGAAAAAAATTTGTAAATAGGTACTTATTCTCACTTTTCCTTATCAATTATATACCTCAATTTTAATTCAAGTCCCCTAATTTTTCAAGTTGTACAATTAATTTCTTTTACAGTATCTTCACATTTAAGCATCTTATAATAAAATCTTCATTTATCACAAAGAATAAAACACAGAGACAAGATAACCTCAATTCTAGTTATTTCTACCAAATTCTCTTGATAATTACTACAGCCATGTCACTACCTTGCTGCTAACAAGACTGAGGTCTGCTTCTGCCATGCAGAAATGAACAGTGTCAGCTAGAACCACCTACTCTATATAATATTGATTTATTTGAAGGCACATTGCAAATATGGAAACAGACCCTTGCTATTTCTTAAGGGAAATGTGTATTTTTATTCCAGCTATTAGGATATCATTGGAACTGTTGTCCAGAGGAAAATACAGAAACAGAAAGAAGTCCAGGAAATTTTAAACAGAATCTTCCGAAGACATATCAAAATCCTTTTCCTAGTGTCAGTGGTACTGACACTCACCAAGTGAGTACAAATACTTCTGTATTTGTTCCTCTCATCACTAACTTGTGGTTGGGTATCTGAACCACTGAATTAGTAAGAGATCCTCAACACTTTGATGAATGTTTCATAAATGAACTGACACTACAGTAATACATTTTCACAGTTTTCAAGTTCTGCAAGAACCACTTTCTGGAAATACTCTTTGTTCTAAAGTAAGAAAATAGATAGCTCAAGTGTATGCTTTTCTGTGAAACTTTTTTGTTGTTGTTGTTGTTTGGTTGGTTAATTGGTTGGGTTTTTTCTGCATATTGTCTTTGAAGGCCACTTACCTACAATAAATACAAATTCAGGACAAAAAATTATTTACAGATAACAAATATTTGGTGCTCTTTGGACATAGTGTAAAAAAGGGAGAAGAGAGGTTTATTAAATAGTCATGGATCTTTTCTTAATCATACTGCATATTGCAATCCAACAAATAGGCATTAGGCCATTTTATCATGGATAAGAAATGAGAATATTCTAAGTCTGTTGAACACTAAATATTTCACAGTTGCTGTTGAAATGCAGGTGTGCTTGTACGCTGAGAAAATCCAGAGTTTAGTGCTCCTCAAATTTGTGCTTTCATCTCTGCAGAGTTCTTATGTAATGAATAAAATAAACCACATCAGTTAGTGCACAGCCTGCTAATACATGTTATTGTTATGTTTATGCTGCTTTGTTTATAAGAGAAGGTCATCAGTTTTGGTTGGGGTTTCTTTTGCTTTGCTTTTTTGTTTTGGTTTTCTGTTTGTTTGTTTAAGGAAGCCATGTTTTAAATAGCTTGGTTAGGCAGCTTTTTAATTAGAAGACTCCCATATTACACACGCAAATGAAACGTGTAACTTGCAGCAAAAGTGATTGTATGGAAGCAAGAAATACATTTAAGGAACATGCTAAGCAAACCAGCATAAATTTTTTACAGTCAGTTCACATAACTATCAGTAAAGAAGCAACTTCTCCAAATCTCTTTGAAGCAAACATAAATCTGTAAGAAATCAATCCAGAGATAAATCTGCTCTTTTAGGTTTCAGTTTTTATAGAGACAGTCCCATGGTAATGAGCTGGTTTGAACTAATTGGAGGATTTTAATAAGAAATTAGATTATAAACTGAGAAAGAAAATAAACACAATTTGATTCTGCTCCACTCATTTGTTTACTGAGATGGTATACGAGTTAGAACCAAAATATAGTTAGCTCAGAGCTGTTTGAGCCATTGGGGCTGCTGCATATCGTTCTCTACCTACTCCTTAAACCCCCTATCCGAACTTCCTCGCTTACCTGGCACGTAAAAGATAGTGGGATAAGATTGGGTAGTGGGGGGAAGGTGTTAGGGTGGCTGTGAAACCTCTCTTGGGGACTCTGATCTATGGGAGGGGGGTGATGTTTCTGTACTACCTTTTCACTCTATGTATCTGTAATATATTGTAAATATCTGCTTGTATTGTTCAAAGCTGTAATATAAAGCTTCATTTATTAACTTCCATCCAACTGAGTTCTGGCCTGGCTATTTCAAAGTAGGGGGGAGGGAGAAGGGAGGGGCGGACAACTACCAAACTACCACACAATGGTCAGCAATATTACAGAAGAAATCTTTCTTTTTCTTCTGCTACTTTGAGATGGTAAAATAGATTTTCATAGTCTGATGCACCTAAATAATTTAAGTAGTTCCAAGTGTAGAGTTTTGGTCTGCACTGTAATAACAATTTCCTTCGGAAGAAAATTCTGTAGTCATAAATCTAAGAACAAGGAACCCAAAAGGAAAAACAGTGAAACTGATTCTTGGCAGAAAACGCCAAAATTTCCACATTCTGTCATGGGAAATATGAAAATACATTAAATAATAATTAGATGATGAAAAACTACTCACTTTACCTGCCATCCAGAATTAGACTCTTCTTTGCTTGCTTTCTCAGTTACCTGACAGCTGCATTTTCAGTCTCGCAGAAACCAAGCACTATTTCTGAACCTATGAGTGGCTGGGCTTCAGGACAAGACAGTTGAGCAGTACAGACTATTTGGTGACTAGAAGGGCTGTCAATATCAGTGTTGTTTTCAGGTAATTCTGGAGGCAGGGACCTTCAGGGCTGATGTCTTTCCCTTGCTAGACTCCTCTCAGTGTTTTCTGCTCTGCAAACAGGATTTTTGGATATACATTCTTTCATTTAAAATATTTTTACTTAAAAATTTGTATTTTCCCCATTGTGCTCCTACTCCTTCTGTTCTCATACCTGAAAAATGTATCTCTAAACCTTACATACTGAAGCATATTATGTCTGACATACATTTGCAATAAGTAGTTATCAGTTAATATAAGGATAGCAGGACAAAATTGCATAGTATACAAGTAATATGAAATGTAAAAGAACAAAATACTATCTCACCCATTTTCCAGTCCCAGAGAGTGAAGAAAACAGCATCACAAAGTTGATTTTGTTAGCTCATTCACTTATATTTAGACTAATTTTTTTTTTCAGTATTAAAAAAAAATGTTAAGGCTTGACTGCAAAAGCAAGAGATCATTGTTGGTCTGAAAAATAAGTAAAAGGGCATGTGAGAATATATGCTTTTAAAAAATGTGAAATATTCTATAGGAGTGAAAAATATTGTGAATAGGCTTGGATATTTTTTTTAGCAATTGTATTGCATGTGTATAAAAGCTCACCAACATTTATAATGGAAAATATATTTACTCTGATTCATTCTGGGTGTGTTACTTAATAAATTTTATACTTTTATACATATGAAAGCAGATCGATGTGTACATCTTGAAAATGTTGTTTCATGCAATTAGGACAAATCGTTTACAAGGAAATATTTTATTCTTGTTTGTTTCACCCACACAATCCAAGCCAGTATTAATTAGAGTTATATCCAGTAATACTGTCCAAAAAACATTTCAAGGTGAAAGAGGTAATACATTCTGTAATGAATTCCATTAGACAGTTTTAGGCATTATTGCTAAATAACATAGAAGTTCAAATCACTTTTCTCTAACAAGAATCAATGCACAATTATCAGGGGCATCCTCCACTAGATCAGGTGATTCAGAGCTCCCCAACATATACCACCTCTCTGGGCAATCTGTTCTGTTCAGTGTTCCAGTGCTTATTTTAAATTGCAGTTTAAAGGTTTGATTTTCAGAGAAACAAAGAAATGTTTTGAGAGGGGAAAAAAAAAAGGAAAAAAAAAAAAAAAAAGCATACATTTTATTTGAAAGGGCATGTCAAACTACAGTATCCAAATGCACCTGTCCTAAAACAGAGAGGCTAGGGAAACTGAAACCCAAAGAACCAATTTGCTCAAGGACATACCCAGGAGATAACAGAAACATGAAGGACAGAGCCGTTTTCCCTAGCTCCTCAATATGAAACCAGTTGCTGATCACTTCAAATGGTACCTTCTTACAGTGCTGACATCAACATCTCCAGCTTTTGATATTTTTAAGCTCTATTTAGTCTATATATCCACAAAGATAATTTTAAAATGTCCAGGTTCTGACAGAGTTTGATGACTGATATATATTATCTTTAGATGTTTTCGTTTATCATAGCAAAGGTGAATCTCAAATCTGCACTTCCATACAGTGAAAAAATAGTATTGAGATTGCCATCTGAAAGCACATCTAAGTTATGTGAGTTTGAATTAACTGAATTATTTTCCTAGATTTAATATGTACATACTGTTTCACTTCTTCCACATGAACAGCTATAACAAAGTACAAAATAATATTGATATCGACTTTTTAAAAATTGGAAATTAGGGGAGGTGGGGTGGAGTTGAGTGACTCTTAAAAAGCATGACCAAATATTTACGAAGAGGTATTGTTTTCCTAAAGAGAAGAAATATCTTGGCACTTTCATTGATTGTCTAAATCTTCATAAATTGACCGGAGATGTGGTTTCTGAGAAATTAACCAGTCTTCTTTCCAGAGTCTAAAGAATATGACATTTCTAGTAGCCCATCCTCTTTTTGTCATTACATATATTTATAGAGAGGAACTGAAAAGAACAATAATAACTCATTTTGAAGCACAATGGTACATTTACAATACATGGTTCTCTTCTTGAGACTAACACAGGTTTTATGAATAGCCTAACCACAACATAATTGAAATTTTATAAAACTGATTGACAGTGTATACCCATCATTACATATAAGAATAGTCTTTCGTAGCCTGACTCATTATACTCCTATCACACTAGGATACAACGGCTGTATATCTATTGTGTTCAAACTCCCACTTAAATCTGGACTGTCTACACACTGCCTTGCACATCAGTTCAAATTATAGGCAATTCCCTGTGTTTTATTCATTTCTTCTCTGATAGAAGCAAATTAATAGCTAATTCTGGACAGTGTGGTGCCCATCCACAAGAAGGGTTGGAAGGAGGACCCAGGAAATTACAGACCTGTCAGCATGACCTCAGTGCCATGCAAGATAATGGAACAGATCATCCTAAGTGAAATCACAGGGCATCTACAGGATGTGCAGGGGATCAGACCCAGCCAGCACAGATTTGGGAGGGACAGGTCCTGCTTGACCAACTTGATCTCTTTCTATGACCAGGTGACCCACCTGGTGGATGTGGGGAATGCTGTGGATGTAGTCTACCTGGGCTTCAGCAAGGCCTTTGACACTATTTGCCACAGCAAACTCCTGGCCAAGCTGGCAGCCCATGGCTTGGACAGGGGCACTCTGTGCTGGGTTAAGCACTGGCTGGATGGCTGGGCCTGGACAGTGGTGGTGAATGGTTGCCAGTTGGTGGCCGATCATTTGTGGTATGCCCCAGGGGTCAGTGCTGTTCAATATCTTCATTAATGATCTGGATGAGGGGATTGAGTCCACCATCAGTAAGTTTGCAGATGACACCAAGTTGGGAGCATGTGTCGATCTGTTGGAGGGTAGGGCTCTGCAGAGGGACCTGGACAGGCTGGACAGATGGATGCAGTCCAATGCCATGAGTTTAACAAGTCCAAGTGCTGGGTTCTGGATTTCGGCCACAACAACCCCAGGCAGCACTACAGGCTGGGGCCAGAATGGCTGGAAAGCAACTATGAAGAGAGGGACTTGGGGGTACTGGTCGACAGGCAACTGCATATGAGGCAGGAGTGTGCCCAGGTGGCCAAGAAGGCCAACGGCATCCTGGCCTGTATCAGGAATAGTGCAGCCAGCAGGACCAGGGAGGTCATTCTGCCCCTGTACTCAGTGCTGGTTAGGCCACTGTCCTGGTATGGGCATGATTATTGCCCAGAGTTGGTTCATTTCCTGAAGTCCCCCTCCCCCTTCCGTTTATAAGGTCCAGAGGTGGGTTGGGTGACACACCATGTGGTTCTGGAACCAGGAAGTCTTGGGCTGCACACACAAGTCACCCACACGAGTCAGGTGATCTATGCTGTCTCTTAGGGTGTTGGGACTCACCCCTGGGTGCGGGACTTTTGAACCAATTGGCCATTCAATGGATGCTAAGTGCCTATTTGTCAGTTCCACGCTCCCCTAACGAGGTATTTAAGGGGGTGCAACGGCCGTTAGTTTTGGTTCGTTCTCTCCACTGCCATGAGGAACACACACCTCAGCACCCCATCCAGCACCTGCCACATGCTCAGCAGCAGCAGCAGCAGCGGCATCACAGGGTTTGCAACCGTGGCAAGGCAAACTTCTTTCTTTTCCCCTTTTATTTGGGACAAATCCTCCTTCTCTCCTCTTTCTCGGGAAGAAACATTGCATCCAACGTGCACTTCATGAGTATTTTCACCCGCGGTTAGGATTGCTTTTGTATTAGGCTCTCTGTTCTCTAAGTTCTGACTGTTTAAACTGTTTAATTCTGTGTTTTAAGCGATTTCATGTATTTATTCTTGCCAACCAAACATCCAAAGAACCCAGGGGAACTTTCCAGACCCCCCCGCGATTATTAATAGTAATTAAAATTTAATAATCGCAACAGCCACACCTTGAGTACTGTGTCCAATTTGGGGGCCCTCAATTTAAGAAAGATGTTAAGGTGCTTGAATGTGCCCAGAGAAGGACAACAAGGCTGGGGAGGGGGCTGGAGCACAACCATACGAGGAGCGTCCAAGGGAGCTGGGGTTGTTTAGCCTGGAGAAGAGGAGGCTCAGGCGAGACCTTATTGCTCTCTACAACTGCCTGAAAGGAGGTTTTAGTCAGGTGGGGGTTGGTCTCTTCTCCTAGGCACCCAGCGACAGAACAAGAGGACACAGTCTCAAACTTCACCAGGGCAGGTTTAGGCTGGACCTTAGAAAGAAGTTTTACACAGAAAGAGTGATTGCCTGTTGGCATGCGCTGCCCAGGGAGCTGCCGGAGTCACCATCCCTGGAGGTGTTTAAAAGGAGACTGGATGAGGCACTTAGTGCCAATATTTAGTAAATTAGAAGGGTTGGGTGATAGTCTGGATTCAGTGATGCTAAAGGTCTTTTCCAACCTGGTCAATTCTGTGAGTCTGTGGTAATTCAGTCATGAGGTTGAAAATTGTTTGAGCTCAAACTTGTGTCCTGTCTTTGCCTTTTTGACCTCTTGTCCATCATTCAGGAGAATTAAAGCTCAACAAAACTGTAGTGCCCATCACAAGACCAGTGAATATGAATTTGGTTTTCCTAGACTTCCGATTAAATGAGAATTTAGGATACAGAAGCTATTCCTAGACTGTCACTACTAAATCTGAGGGAAAACAGAACTTTTACAGAACACTTTATATGGGCTAACAAACATTTGAGAAAGCAAGCAATGTCCGAATGACTAAAATGCGGTGATTTAGAAATTGGCAATATCTTGCTTTTGTCTTGTAGATTTATACAGACTTCATGCTGTGCTCTTCTGTTGAAGACCAAATGACAGTGAGAAGGCTAAAGAGCATTGAACACCAGAGAACTTTAACCAGGTGGCTTATCATGGTGGTTTCTTATATGTCCTTTTAGAGTGATGGTGCATTCCCAGAGAGAGATAGGAAAGGTCATTGTAGTGGCATCTGGTTTCTCACAGAACTTGTGAAATGCATGGGAGATCAGAATAATAATTTATAATGCTATCCAGACACAGAGCAAAGGGGGTAATTTTAAAAGGCATAAACATTAAGACCACAGCCTAAATAGGTGTTCATAATGCAGTTCTGGTCCTTAGCTAGTTGTCCTTGGTATCATCACATTGCAGGAGACATCATTACTCTACCCCAGCATTGCAGGTTAAATAGCTTTAGGCATTAAGAGAAAAATTGAAACAGAGTAATTACCATAGTGCTGAAGGTACATTCTCAAATCTGCTACTTGTTCACATGTTGCTGTCCAAGTTAAGAAGCAGAGATTTCCTGGTGGATTTTGATGGCTTAAAGCTGCAAAGAGACACTAACACAGGATGGAGGTTCATTTAGGTTCATGGTGTGTGTGAGTTGAGCAAGGGTCTGAAAGAGTGAGATACAACTTCAAAGGTTCACAGGATGTCAGGAGTTGGTAGGGACCCAAAGATATCATCGAGTCTAACATGCCCTGCCAGAGCAGGACAATGCAAATGTAGCTCAGGTCACAGAGGAATGCATTCAGACAGGCCTTGAAAGTCTCCAGAGAAGGAGACTTCACAACCTCTCTGGGAAGCTTGTTCCAGTGCTCTGTGACTCTTACAGTAAAGAAGTTCCCCGTTGTGTTCAGGTGGAACCTCTTGTGTTGCAGCTGTCCCACCTCCTCCTGACGCCCAACCTGCAGATATTTATAAGCATTTATTAGATCCCCTCTCAGTTTTCTCCAGACTAAAAAGCCCCGGGTCTCTCAGCATCTCCTCATAAGGCATGTGCTCCAGTTCCTTAATCATCCTTGTAGCCCTCTGTTGGACTCTCTGTAGAAAAAACTAAATTCAGATGTCTGCAGTTTCAGCATGGATCTTATGCTAAAGACCTAGTTAATACAATCGTAAAAAGTCTAAAAAGACATTTAAATGCTTAGCCAGAAGATTTATTTTTTTCATAATCTGAATAATTATTCAAACTCCACTGATCAATGCCTTAATCCTGACCTGATTCCCACTTTTGGAAGTTCTTTTACTTACCTACAGAAAGACAAGTGTGTTTGTAGGAGTTGTGATTGGTGATAAATATGATAAAGATCATGGAAGACTTGTGCTTTTCTGGTTAGTCATCTGAAAGCTGTGACATGGTACCCAGGACATCTCAAAGGACACCGCACTTCTGTTTAATCAGCAAAACCAAGATCTGGTTTATAGGAGCTGAGCACCACATGGAAGCATGGGATATCTAACAGACCTACATTCAGCAAGCAGACAGGTAAGGTTAGAGTAAAATAGCTGATAAAGACAACTCTAATAATTCAGTCTACTTGCTTCAGCAAAATCAAACGCATATTGAGAATACTTAGGTAATGAAAATTGTAGGTGATGATTCCACTGAAGCAGCAAAAAATAAAATAAAATGACAGCACTCAAATATATTGACCATGACTTATTTCATTGCATTCACACTGTTAGACCTCAATGGTAATGTCTAAACAATCAAGGAACAGAAAGCAATAGCATGGTTCAGAATGATCATGAAATTTGTTTTACAATATCTGAGACAAAGCAGGAGACCTCATATGATGAAAAAAATAACATCTAACTAAATGTGCTGGTTTGAACTAATTGGAGAATTTGAGTGAGAAATTAGACTATTGGCTGAGAGAGGAAAAAACAGTATGCCACTTCACCCAGAGCTTTACTGAGAAAGAAAAAAACAAATGTTTTAAAACTTGTAACCCAATGTTTACACCCAAGTATAGATAAGTCAGATGGTTTCAGGCCTCTCTGGCTGTAGCTGCTCTTTGCATGGTTCCTTTGTCTCTGCCTCTTGTAGCTAATTCTCAATAATTCCACTAACTTCTTTCCTACTGCTAATCCTCCTGGCCGATCTACCTCCACCTATCTGCAGCATCAACAGATGGTGAGATAAGATTGGGGAAGGGGGGAAAGGTGATAGGGGTGGCTGGGTTACCCCTCTTAGGGATTTTGATCCCTAGGAGGGGTGTGGTGTTTCTGCATTATCTTTTTACTGTATATATCTGTAAATATCTGTTATACATTGTAAATATCTGCTTGTATATTGAGCATTGCTGTAAATATAAAGCGTCATTTACCAGCTTCCAGCCATCTGAGTTTTTGCCGGGGTGATATCAAAAGTGGGGGGGCAGGTAACTGCTAAACCACTACACTAAAGCATATTACTAATGGCAGATTGTGCACTGGCCAGGCCTTTTGAGCCTGGGATGTTCTTTCTAGTGAAAAGTGAATCCTTTGCACATAGTAGCCACATCAAAAATCAGAGCCTTAGCTGTTAACAGTGATTCAACTTCTGATCGCTTCAAACTCAGAGCAGAGATTGGAATCTTATCTGTCTAAATGACTTACAAAACAGTTAGCTACTTGCCATTCTCTCCTAAACTACCAGTAAACAAATCTGTGTTTGTAATTATTTTAATGTTAAATGAAAATATTTTTCCCGACTGGTCTATTGATCTTTTTCTTTAACAAATTATCCTCTAATATTTGTTGATATTTGGAAATGACAAGTCAAACATTTGCAAAGCCACTCTAATGGCAGCTAGTGTTACCATGAGGAAAAAAAAAAAAAAAGGTATTTTCTCAAAAGAAATCTTAGAGTGAGCTCAGTAAAGCCAGGTTCTGTGAACAGAGCTGGGTGGATGATGGGCAAAGTCTAAAGAGAGTCAGCTATGATGTTCAGGAGAGGATAAAAAATATTCTGAAGATCAGATTCTCACATAAGGGATATATAGATAACCTGAAAATGAATTGCATCAGGGAGAGGAAGCTGTTCTGGGTTTTTCTGGGGCTTATATTATTAAACTGTGCCAAATTCTTTTGTAAGTAGTCCAGAATTGATTGAAATTGTTTATTTTATTGTATGTAATCTTCACTTACCTGCTGGAAGATGTTTAGACGTAATTAACTTATACAATAATAAAGAAGACAGTTCATGTGGATACCTTGACAGTACATTGTCCAATACGTAAAGGGAAATGGAAAGTAACTGTCGATAACTTTAAGATCTATGAAATATTTTTTCCCTTTAAATAGTACCCTTGTGAACATTTATATTATTTTACTGTTTAATGCAGAAATGCTATACCAAATTACACTGTAGAGAGTGTTTAGGATTTATTTTCTGGGTGCTGTGGCATTTCCATTGAGCATGTATCATATTAACAAACACAAAAGAAATATGATCATTCTACCACTTAATGTATTTTGACTCTAAATGTCACAAACCAATTTAATGTATTCCTCAAACTTTTAAGTAGTAGTCTCCAAGAGCCGCTACTATATGAAAATTCTTGACATAAATATTTGTGTTATCCATTTACCTGATACTGAATAATCACTGAATTTGATAGAATGCACAGCTTACTAGATTCAAGACCTAACCCAATGTACTGGAAGTACTTCATCTTGGTATCTTGACAAAAGCGGGTGATGTTTTGCCTATTAAATTAAAGCCATTGTAAGCATTTTATTTTGATATTACTGATGAGATAAGTATGCAAATAAAGCTGTAACTGCATAGTCAGAAGTTATTTTTATTTTTAATCCAGAATGGCTGGGAGTCTCATTATTTTTAATGTATAGTAAGATGTTGCTTGCTAGATAGACACAAAACGTCATCTTTTCAATATTTTTCACAAAAGATCCTTTTGTTACAATATGAAAACATTTTTCTTGAGTTCCATTTTATAGCTGATTCTTTTGTTGTAAAACACTATTTTAACATTTTCTTTAAAGAATGATTCAGCAGTTCAGTCTTTTTGACAGTGATTTGAAAAGCTTGCTAGCTGCAGAGAGTCCAGACAAGGTAAGGTAAAAGAGGCTGTTCGAAAAGAAGCTCAGCCATTTGTTGTGTAGGAATTGTATGAACATGAATCCTTGGACTGTTAAATTGAATCTTTTCAAACCCAGTTTATGCAGTTAAATTTAGAATTTGAAGCATACTCCTTAAAATACACTTTTAAGAGATGTGCTGGTTGTTGTGAGGTCATTACTATAATAGCTATTTACCAAACTAAACCTCTCCAGCTATTATCACCATTCCATTGAAGTAGAAGGTTGTAGTGAAAGAGTCTGAAAGAGTAAGACCACCGTTGAATCAGTCATGATATAAATAAGTCAGCCTGGGGGATTTGGAGTCAAAAAATCAAGTTCCACTGATGTCATAATAGTTGTTTCTACCTTACAAACAAGAAACATCTAGTTGCAAATGTCTAGCTGATCTCACATTTCTAATGAATTTCTGTCTGACATATTGAAACAATATACATCTTATAATGATACAGGAATCATAATAAATCTTTGATATGATACAGAGTGGAATCTGTTGCTAAATATACATTTTTCAGTCTGCATAGGAAATCAGATGTAAAGAGAAATCTTTAAGAGCAGGAGACAAACAGAGAAATTATTTGTGTAAATTGACAAAGCTTTGAGAGTGAGGGAATGATATGTCGTGACATTCTATATACACAGCAGTATCACAGACAAGTAAAAACAAGATCCTTTAGATCTTGAAACCCAGATTGAACATGCAATATATCTTGTTTCACCTAAAGGGAACTCTGCAGTTCTATAAATTTCATTAACTCATATACAGGTTCACCACTGAACTCTTCTGCTGTATTGTGACCTTCAGTTTTGATTGCACTTTTTTATTTATGTGTGCATAAATTTTAAGTTTACTTACGCATTTTCCAGCTCTTGCAAAAATGTCTGATTTGAAACCAGAATAGAAAGCAAGGATGGAATAGTCCAGAAAAAAAGAACATTCAAGAAGAGTAGTGAAGCAAATTTTAACAACACGAGATATATCTGGTATATATATATATATATACGCACACATACCATTTTTAATGTATTAAGTCAATATATATTAAATTACTTTATTTTTTCAACAAATAATTTTGAAATTAATCTGTTTTGTACTTTTTCTTTTTCACTGTGTAATAGGAATAACTCAGAAGATCTCTGGGGTTTTTTTTCCCAGTGTAGATGAAACAGAAACTATGTTCTGGCAAAACAGAAGCATTGTTTTCCCTTGAACTCTACCTATGTACTTTAGTTTTATCAAATATAGAGCTGAGCAAAGCCTTTGACACTGTCCTGCATGACATCCTGATCTCCAAACTGGTGAAACGTGGGTTTGATGCGTGGACCACTAGATGGATAAAGAACTGGCTTGATGGCCGCACCCAAAGAGTGGCTGTCAATGAGGCCATGTCCCAGTGGAGGCCATTGACAAGTGCAGTGCTGAAGAAAATCGTTTGTTAGCCTTTGCTCAGAGTACTGAGAGACTGGTGTGTGGAGAATGTTTCGACATGTGGGATGAAAGCCATGGGTACAGAACGCAACTGAACTAGTGTAAAGTTACTGGTAGGCACAAATAGATAAATGTGAAGGACTGAAGAGATATAAAGAACAGACACTTGGCAGATGTTTTACATTAGAGATAACAAGTGTCTAGGAGCTAAGCAGTGTCAAGTAAAAAGAATGTCCTGAATAAGGAGTTGCATCCTGATATAGTGTTGCTAGCCAATCGCTGCTGTACACAGTTGCAGTAACCAATTATTATTTGACACAATATAAAAGCTTTGGTTTTTAGAATATATAAGCTGGTGATTTGCACTCAATAAACGGACACCTTACTTGCGTCAAGTAGTGTCCCGTCTCTCCATCACTGTCAGAGTGCCTCAGAGATCAGTTCTGGGACCAGTCTTGTTTAACATCTTTTTTGTCGACATGGACAGTGGCATTGAGTGCACCCTCAGGGATGCCATCCAGAGGGACCTTGACAAGCTGGAAAGGTGGGCTCAAGTCAACCTCATGAAGTTCAACAAGACCAAGTGCAAGGTCCTGCATCTGGGTCAAGGCAATCCCAAGCACCAATAGAGGCTGGGCAGAGACTGGCTTGAGAGAAGCCCTGAGAAGAGGGACCTGGGGGTGCTGGTGGATGAGAAGCTCAATATGAGCCAGCATTGTGCACTTGCAGTCAAGAAAGCCAACAAGATCCTGGGCTGCATCAGGAGAAGTGTGGCCAGCAGGTTGAGGGAAGTGATCTTGCCCCTCTACTTTGCACAGGTGAGACCCCACCTGGAGTATTGCATCTAGTTTTGAAGGGCCTATTACAAGAGGGCTATGGATGTTCTGAAATGTGTCCAGAGAGTGGCCACAAGGATGATCAGAAGGCTGGAGCATCTCTCCTATGAGGAGAGATTGAAAGAGTTGAGGCTGTTCAGTCTGGCGAGCAGAAGGCTCTGAGGTGACCTTATTGTGGCCTTCCAGCATCTGAAAGGGGCCCACAAGAAAGCCAGATAGGGACTCTCTAGGATGTCAGGTAGTGATAGGATTGGGGGAATGGAACAAAGATGGAGATGGGTAGATTCAGACTGGATGTTAGGAAGAAGTTCTTCACCATGAGGAACAGGTTGCCCAGGGAGGTGGTGGAAGCCCCATTCCTGGAGGTGTTTAAGGCCAAACTGGATGAGACTGTAGACAGTCTGATCTAGGGTAGGGTGGTTGATGCTAGATGATCCTTGTGGTCTCTTCCCACCCTGACTGATTCTATGATTTTATAGTCAGACATATATACAGTTTTAGTATATTCCAGTAGCTTCATTATCTGAGACAGAAGCCAGTTATGGAGAACTGAAGGAATCAAATTTTCACACAAGTGTGAAAACTAAACAAAAGATATCCCCAAACCTCTAGCTTCCACTGGTGAAAGTGAACTCTAATATTTTGATAAAAGTCAAAGCAATATGAAATACTTTGTTTACTAGGCCCCATAAAATGTTTGTTTGGAAACTGTTTGACTTTAGGCCAATTCACTATATTCTATGTCAATACCCTAAAGAATGCAGCACAATTTCTGCATGTTTACGTTGTCAATCGAGTATCAAGCTTGCCTTCATTTGGACTACACTTGCACTGGTAGATCTTGCTTTCTCCCGTCTTGCCAAATTGGTATTACACTTAACACAGAGCTGACATGTGATTTATCTAGTGATAGACCACAAGAGTGTCAGGACACAGTCATGAGAAGAAAGTGGAGCTGAGTGCATACAGCTTTTCCTGAGAGACTATGGGTGTCAGAGGACAAAACTGAAAAATTATCTTCAAAAACATTCTCTAGAATATTTTTTTTTAAATCAGTTTGATATTTAACATGTAAATAAAATAGCTGTATCTATGCTTGTCATGTATGCCAATTCCTAAAGAAATCAAGGCAATTTCTGGTGAGAAAAAAATGTGGAAATATTTTGTTTTGTACAATAACTCTGTGTTTTTCTTCATGGAAAAATAAATGTATATACAACATCATCTGTTGTTGAAATACCTTTAAACTTTTAAATGTTTCAATTCAAAACAGAGATTCTTTTGTCACACAAATCTTACCTATTTTTCTATATGTCTTCTCAACACCTTACGTAAGTCACAGTAAATTCTGAAATTAAAATTAATTGTGTACAATTATGAAACAAGATGGAGAAACTGTGTCAGGTGTCATTTCTTTTAACTTTAGCAAACCACATATTTAAGACTACAGGAGTGTTATTTCTTACACAACACAAACATCTCCAATTTCCAGAACACTTCTGTTCCACATCAGATAAGCTCAACACTTTCATACCAGTGTTAAAATGTGATTCTACCTTGTTATTCCCTTCAAAATAAATTAAACAAAACCCAAGAGAAAAAAGCTTCAGATAGACTAAGCAGTACCTTTGTGAGGATGAGTCTTACACTGGTCATAGGATTCTCCTCTTCATTGTCCTATTCTGTCAGACATCCTGCAAAGTATCTCATTTACTGGGCTGGTCTCTCTTTGTGCATGTCTTTGTCAGGACATTCTACGCATGGCCTAAGAAATTAAATTTATATTAAGCTCTTCAAACAATTCTTGATTGTTGCTGTGAAAAGCTTCAATTTTGGCAAATTCTGATTTTTAAGAAAAATTCTTACCCTATTTCTCCTTAGGACAATGTATTATGTCAAACATCTCCAGAAATTAAGGCTTGAAAAAACAGATAAAATAACAAGAAGTGAATGCCTAGCATTTTGAGAGTGTTAATTAGATGTCTTTGTGCTTTCTATGCGATGAATATTTTGCCAATGGTTGCTAATTATTATAGCAATTAGGTTTAATAAGTTGGGAATTTCACAAGCTTAGGTCTTTTGGGTTACACTATAGCCAATAGGGAATGGGTGTTAATTAAGGACAAAGAAGAAGAAGAAAAAAAAATAAATCTGATGGGTTTAAGGAAACAGTAATTAAACAGAGTAGTAGAGTGATTTGCATACTTTAATAAGTCAAGAACTCTTGGATGTTTGGGGGGGAGGGGAAAGTTGTGTTTTCATTAGTCAGTGTAATTTTTCCAGAAGGTCTTCTCAGATTTTAACACTGTATCTCCAGAAACATAAGCTTTTAGATACTGAATGTCAATAGACTTTATTACTAATTATTGGAAGTAGGTTCTAGATGTTCGGTAGACAGTATTAGTATAAACACGAGCAGCAATAGAACTTACTTTTATTTAAAGAGAACCAAGTACTATTCCCTGAATGGCGTCTTATATGAAAGGACCGCACAGGCTACCTCAGCTTCATCTGTGATGTGCTACCAAGCACCCAGAAAGTCTATGTCCTGCAACAAGCAGATACAAATCATTAGGGAAACAAACACTTTTTTCTCATAAAATAACAGAAAGGATTTGTAGGGAAGCAAATATGCCTCTTTCAACAGAAAACAAGTTGGATCACTATATTCAACATTCAGTGACAGGACACTGTCAAGATTATCAATGCTGTCTTTATTTGCTATACAAGGAATAAACAACCAATTACTAGTGTTAGGAAAATCCACCTCAACTTAGTTTTAAGGCATTAGAAATAGCTCTGAACAGACTAAAAAGCATGCTATGTGAACAATGAGCAGTCTTTCTTAGAACTTAACCTCATTGTTCCATGCAACTGTTCATTACACATAGGTGTTTTAACTGTTTAAAGCTTTGTAGATTAAGAAAAGCCTTACAAAGCTTGATGTAATGGAAACTGAAACAGTATACTCTGCTAATGGTGTAGCTTCCAAAGCATCTTGTCAGCTCTGAGACGTTAAAAAGTAGAAGCTGATCTGGGTGCAATACACATCAAAAGTGCTAGTTGTTCTCTGGTAATGTAAGATTAATAATATTAGATTTACATGAGCCAAGAAGGGTGCAAATTGTTGATTTATTGATTAGCTAGTGAAGAGTTGATATGAGAAATTGATCATTAGTGTTCCATGAACTACAGATATATAGAAACCAAATTCAAAGACTGAATTTCTCAGAATAATACATATGTGCCTGGCTATGAAGTTGATGATGTGTCCATGAAGCTCAGTATGAGCTACTTCTTTTGCATGGGTGGTGTCAAGGTCCGGAGGCCAGAGACTAACATGATCTCTGTCCAGAAGAGCAAGACCTGTTCTTAGAGATTTTTGTGCTGTGAAATTAAGGTACAAGCGAGACCAGATATCACCACAAAACTATTAAGGGATAAAGTTGGACAAAACAGAGGGAAAGAGGGAATGAGGGCAGAGAGAGACAGAGGGAGGGAACAACAGAAAAATTAGGAGGAAAAAAGGAACAGGGGAGGGAGACCAGCAGGGATTATATTACCATCAGATGGGGCGCAGGTGAGAGAGAAGTGTGTGTGGTCCAGGGATGCACCATAGCATTCATCAGGAGTCCATCTTCTAGCTGATGAAGTAGTTGCTCCTTGGGTTCTCCTTCCTGAGTTCTTCTCCCTGGGTTCTTCCTCCTGAGTTCTTCTTCTGGCAGGCATTTCTCAGGTCTTTTTTATACAGTTTTTCCAGTCCCAGTCTTATCAATGTCCAGGCGCAGCTCCCCAGAAATTCCTCCTGCGCATTGCCATGCCTTGGCAGGGGTCCAGCGACAGCAACAAGAAAGGTCTCTGTCCCCTGCCTGTGCCGCTTACCTCTTCATTCCTTGAAATACACAAGTCTTTTCTCCTCGGGGTAGCTGATGAATATCCTGAAGACCATGCTAGGCAGAAATCCAAGAAAGTCACAAAAACCCACATTATTTTCATCCCATCAGCAAAGTGCTGTATCTCTGATAATTTGCATTCAGCCAGGAACATTGAGTTCGGGGAAAGGAGACAGCAATCCTTATCTTCATTGATTCAAACACAGGAGAGCCTTCAGTCTCTCACAGGTGGTCAGGCTATTTCATGAAAAGGTGAGAGGGAAATGAGGGGGAGTGAGAGATGAGGATAGAGAGAAGGTAAGTGTGGAGATGTCTTTATGGATAAGTACAGTAATTAGCAATACACAGTGTTCAGTGAAAGGAGGGGAAGGAGGGACATCTCCCTTCACTCCCCAGAAACCCAATGCCAGTTCCACAACCAAGACTAAACAGAAATGTCATAGTGTGTATTATTACATTTACAGTCATAATAATGTAAGAATCCTCACTGTCAATAATAATCCAGGCAGCAAACAACTCACCATCTAGTGCTATAGACTTTAAATTGCCACTTATCATGGAGCAGACTGTCATAGGAAGTTGTAATGTAGCAGCACAATAAGAATAGGCATGAAAAAAATAGTACTACACAAAGTTAAAAGTTATCATTGACTGATAGAAATAAGAACACAAAAACACTGCTAGTCACACAAGCTTAGCCATCTGCTGCTGCTGCGGTTACTACATCTTTCTTTTGTGCGTCTTGGGCACAAGCAAATAGAAAAAAATGTTTGTTCAATTCAGAAAGATGAAATTGCAGTGATGTTACTATAGGCAGAATAGTAAAAAAACCACCTTCCACTCTCCAGCTGTGCTTTAGCTATCTACAAAGTAATTTCTATGCATATGTTATAATTTCAAAAGCAATAGCTAAAAAATCACATTCCAGTTGAAGCCTTCATTTCCCACTTATCACAAAAAATATTTTATGAATAACCATTTTTATGTAAGTCGTCACATTTCTGGGGTAGCAAGTGGAAATGTCTTCTGCTGACTTGGCTGATCAGTTGGGAGATGTTTAATCAAAGAAAGACAAAAAAGAGATACCACAGGTCTTGTCATTGAAGATGGTGTGAAATAGAGATCTGCTGCCTAGTCAGATAAAATGTAAAGATCTATAAATAGAGTTTATTCAAAGCAAATCTGTTTTTCATTTTCAATGCAACTTTTTTACTAAAGAAAGTAAAAAAATTAAGGCTACTTTGTAAAACCTGATTTCATGCCACTTTGACTGCTTTGCATTTCCCTTTCACAGACTTTCAGTGCATAGTTCAATGTTCCTTCTTGGAACTGAAAATGTGGACATCAGTTGCACTACCTGAAAGAAGCCTTCCCTTTTATCTCATTTTACTATTCCTTTTCCCAGTAAGTTCTCCTGACTCCTCAGAGATTGATATAAGTGTTAGCTTGTGAAGTGGAAGGGGCATGTGTCAGAATATCTCTGTGCTCAACATAGCAGTAGAGCATGCCTTTACTGATGTGACACTGACTAAAAAA
>VWZI01021777.1:0-40236 GCA_013396835.1 Psilopogon haemacephalus | reverse complement strand
TTTTTTTCACAGAAAGAGTGGTCAGGCATTGGAATGGGCTACACAGCAAAGTGGCTGTGTCACCAATCCTGGATGTGTTTAAAGGTCTTTTGGATGTGGTGCTTTGGGACATGGTTCAGGGGTGAAGCTTGTAGAGTAGGGTTATTGGTTGGACTTGATGATACTGAGGGTCTTTTCCAACATAAACTTTCATGTGATTCTGTGATATAATGAGGGAAAAATTGCCATCATATTAGAGAGAATAAAAATTATTTTACAAGTTTATTTGTGATGTTTCAGGTATCAAAAAGGGCTGCCAGGCAGAAGACCTACATCCTCATAGAATGTCTAAAGCTAGCAGCTGTAATTACTATTTGAATGTCTCAGATTTAAAAGTTATTTGTGGCTGAATCACAACTTCTGAAAGTTTCTGAAAAGGGAAAACATACCTAGATTTCATCACTATTCACCCAAATCTTTCTGCATAAAAGGTCTATAAATATAATGTATTTGGGAGTGCATTTAGAAGAATGAAAATATTTTGAATGTTTTAGTAACTCCTCTTCCAGCATAATATAGCTAATTTCTGCTATTTTGTATGCATATGAATGAAATCTGCTTAGTATATCACAGGCAGACTAAACTATTTAATAAATAATCTACTTAGAATATCAAGGAAGAACTAAAGCATTTCACAAATTATCAAATATACATAATCCTATCTAAGACATGTTAAACCAAAAGAAAGCCTGTAAGACAGTTTCTGTAGAAAAGTTATTTCAGAGGTATCGTGAGACAGATGAGTTAATGAATCTTAATAATCTTAAGACAGAAATTTAATGTTACTATTTCTCTATGCTAATCATGATTAGGTCACATTTCCTCTCTGATATGATATAGTCTAACACATAGAATTACTAAGATTGAAAAAGACCTCTAAGATCATCAAGTCCAGCCATCAACACAACACTACTATGACCACTAAACCATGTTCTGAAGTGTCACATCTACAAGTTTTTTGAACACTTCAAGGGATGATGACTATACCACTTCACTGGGCAGATGCTTCGAATGTCTGACCACTCTGTCAATCAAGAAATTTTTCCTAATATCCCATCTAAGCTTCCCCTTGTGCAGCTTGAGGTCATTTCCTTTTGTCCTGTCATTACTTGCTTCGGAGAAGAGACAGACCTCCGCCAGACTACCATGTCCTTTCAGGTACCTCTGGAGAGCAATACATTCTTCTCTCAGCCTTCTCTTCTCTCACTTCCTCAGCTGCTCCTCGTAAGACCTGCTTTCCAGACCCTTCACCAGCTTCATTGCCATTCTCTGGACATACCCCAGTTTCTCAATGTCTCTTATAATGTGGAACCCAAAATTGAGCACAGTAGTCAAGGCACAACCTCACCAGTGCCACATAGAGGGGCACAGCCCCTTCCTCACCATTTTTGGCATGGGCCAAGATGCTGTTGGCCTTCCCAGCCCCTTTGACACATTGCTGGTCATGTTAACCCTGCTGTCTACCAACATCCCAGGCCCTTTTCTGCCAGTCAACTTTCCAACTACTCTGTCATTAGCCTGCAGCATTACATGGGACCCAGCACTTGGCCTTCTTAAACCTCACAAAACTTATGTCAGCACACCTATTCTGTCTGTACAGATCCAAAGGCAGAGCATTCCTGCCTGCAAGCAGTTCAACACTCACACTCAGTTTAGTGTCATCTTCAAACTTACCCAGGGAACCCTTGATTCTCACATCCAAATAATTGATAAAGACACTAATTAAGACTGGCCCAAATTCTGAGCCCTGGGGAACACTCTTTGTGGCTGAATGCCAACTGGATTTAATTCTGTTCACCACAACTCTCTGGGATCAGCCGTCCTGTCAGCTTTTAACCCACTGAAAAGGAAACCTGGCTAAACCATGAGCTGCCAGCCTCTCTAAGAAATGCTGTGGGAGATGTCAAACTCTTACTAAAGTTCAGGTAAATAACACCCACAACCCTTCTCTCACTCACTAGACAGGTCATCTAGTCATAGAAAGAAATTGGGTTGGTCAAGGAGGACCTGCCTTTCAGAAACACATGCCAGCTGGGCCTGATCCTCTGGTTGTTCTGCACATGTTGTGTGGGTGCATTCAGGATGAGCCATCTCATAATCCTTTCCCTTACCAAGGTCATGCTAATAGCTCTGTCTTTCCCTGGATCCTCCTTCTGGCCCTTCTTCTACATGGCAAGGCCCAACTGTCTGGGACCTCACCTGTTAATCAGGACTGTTGACAGATGACAGAAAGCAGCTCAGCAAGCTCTTCAACAATCTCCTTCAGCACCGTAAGGTGGATTCCACCTGCTCAGTAGACTTGTGAGTGTCCAGGTATCATTGAAGGTTATTAACTGCTTCCTCCTGGATTGTGGGATGTTTATTCTGCTCTCTGTCCCTGTCTTCCAAATGAGAATAATCAGTCTTCTTATTAAAGACCAAGGCAAAACCAGTATTAAGTACCTCAGTCTTTTTCTCATGCTTGGAAGCAATATTCTTCCTGCACGTGCAATAAAGGATGGAGATTCTCCTTGTCTCTCTTCCTGTTGTTAATGTATTTATAGAAACTTTTTTTAAGGTTTAGTGTTCTAAATTGATTTGGCATCTTAGTTTTGTGGTGAAGTAACAGAAGGAGCTATATAATTGTCTTGTAATGCTTTTTAACCTTTCGTAAACACCAATGAATAAGATGTCAGTGAGATGCTGCATGACAAACTTTGTTTCTTCAGCCTCATTTTTTTAAAGAAAGTGGAAGTGACACACAGAACTGCACTGAAAGAACAGCATTTTTTGTGGTTTGAAAATGAAACTCTTAAAATTTTAAATATGTCCACATAAAGGTTGTATTGATTGTGGGCGATTGAAGAGGCTGAAATTATAAGTTATGTAGCTTTTATAATTTCCAAAAGCCCCACCCACAATCTATGTGTAAATTAGTTTAAGTTTGGGTTCTAATTCGGTCGGGAAAAGTCTTCACAAGGATGCCTTTTCTTGTAACTCAGGAAAAATCGGGAAAAATGGAAAGGTTTGGGCATGAAACAGCTTTGCCCTACTTACAAATGGGAGACTGTCTCAAAGTCCATGAGAGGTTCGTGTCTCCAGGTCCGTGTTCAGGTCCGTGTAAGTCCCAGTAAAGGTCCGAGCAAGTCCTTGCAAGTCCAAGCAAGTCCTGCTGCAATCTGTCCAGCTGCCATATATATACTGAGGTGATCTGTTGCCTCCCTGTTCAAGCCCAAGGAGGGTGGGAGAAGGCACTTCACACCTATTGTACTAAGCCTCAGGTGACAGAGGTGGGGAGGGAGGAAGACCGTTTCCTGCCCCATTCACACCTCTGGTGGGGCAGTGGACTGGGTGTGCCCTGCCAAAGTTCACACCTCATTCAAACCTCCGGTGGGGCAGTGCCCTGCCCTGCCACAGTTCACACCTCATTCAAACCTCCGGTGGGGCAGTGCCCTGCTCTGCCACAAGGTAGCTTGTGCAAAATAACCAGTGAAGTAATATTGTATAGAGACTGTTACCATGATCAGAAACTTCTTTTACCATGATACTCCACTCTTATTCAGCAGTCAAGGAGGTGAAGCAGTGTTGTGTCTGTGACAGAAGTTAAGGTGAGAACTGCAAGGAGATAGGGCTACTACTCTAATGTGGAAATTCATAGGAGAATCCTGTCCATCTAGTTTACAACACTATGTCATGCAGCCTGTCTACGTGCCTAAGTTCAATTTTATTTTGTTGCAAATACTCAGACCACATTTATACTGGCTACAACTTGATTGCCATCTAAACTACTCTGTCATCCCAACACCATCAAGGATATCACAAAGCATTAAGTACCTCAGACTTTTCCTGATCTTTGGTAGTAGTTTTCCCCACTGCATCCAAGAAAGGGTGAACATTTTCCTTGGATTTCTTTTTGTTGTTGATGTATTTGCAAAAATCTTTTTTTTTTCTATCACTCACAGCAGCAGCCATGTTGGATTCTAACTGGACTCCTTCCTTTCTGACATTCTCTCTGCATGACCTGTCTAGATTCCTGTACTCCACTTGAGTTGTGTGCCACTCTTTCGAGAGGTGGTAAACTCTCCTTTTTTTAACCAGGCCTCTGCAAGGGCTCCCTGTTCTTTGAGTCTGGTCATCTTTCCCAACAGTTCATTTTATAACACATAAGGACAGCCTCTGATACTTCCTTCTTGAAGAATCTCCAGTCTTCCTGGACTCCTTTGCCCTTCAGGACCCTCTCCTAAAGGGCACTCTTAACCAATGTCCTGAACAGTCTGTAGTCTGCCTTCCAGAAGTCCATAGTAGTAGTTTTACTGACCCTTCTGCTTACTTCAGCAAGAATGGAGAATTTTATGATTCTATCATTTCATGATGATTAAGCATAAGACAGCCTCTGACCGCCACATCTGTGCAAGAAGTTATCTCCCACACATTCCAGAAACCTCTTGGATTGTTTCTTCTCTGCTGTGTTATTTCCAGCAAACACCTGGTAAAGTCCCCCATGAAAACCAAGGCTGGCAATTCAGTGACTTCTGCTAGTCATCTGTAGAATGCCTCATCAGCCTCCCCATCCTGGATAGGTTGTCTGTAATAGACTCCCAACAGGATATCTACCTTGTTGACCTTTCTTCTAATGCTTATCTACAAATATTCAACCTTACCATCGCTGTCGTCAAGTTCTACACAATCAAAACGCTCACTTAAAATAAAGTGCCACGCCATCACCTCTTCTTCCCTGCTTGTTCCTTCTGAAGAGCTTATAGCCATTCATGGCAGTACTGCAGTCATGACATATTTTGCATACACGGGAGAAAGTCAAGGTTTATACACTTCTCCCTGTTCAGGTCAAGGTAATACATATCCAACTCAACAAACAAACAAAAAAGCCCTGCTGAGATGCAAGTAAGAAAAAAAAAAAAAAAAAAAGGAGGAAAAAGATGTAAGAAAAGAGACAGCTAAACAATGTCTTGAAAAGATTTTTTTTTTTTCTGAAACAGATTAAGTTCATTTACGATCCTTTGATGTTCAGCCACCTCCACAAAAACAGAGTTCCACCACGAGTAATGGTTATCATCACTTTGAACATCCCCCCTGCTTTCTTCTTTTTCTCCCAGATTTTTATTGGTTAGCATGGTGTCATATAATATGGAATATTCACGTCAGTTGCAGTCAGCTGTCCCAGCTGCATCAGCTTCCAATTTCTTGTGCACCTCCAACCTACTCCCTGGTGCAGTGGAGTGAGAAGCAAAAATTACCTTGACTTCTCAGCAATAATGGAACTGTCTTTATACAGCAACACTGTTTTCAGCACAAATTCAAAACACAGCTCCAAACAAGATATAGGAAGAAAATTGACTCCTTCCCAACTACAAGTATGACATGAAAGGTTTAAGGCTGACAATGGGAAGGAGAAGATTTCTCTGGTTTTGTGCAATCAAATACCACACAGCAGCAAGAAAATCTGTTCACCCTGCCTAAATGACTGCCTGCCTCTATCAACAAATGTATGCTTTTTGGGGTTTTATTCCTTGTTACAATAAGTTCTTGGTCATTCTAGATCTGCCTGCAAAGAAGTGATAATTACTCTTGGTTATATATGAGATAAAAGTTTATAAAACACTATGCTGAAAAATAAAAAGAAAAAAAATATGTTATATGAGTTGTCTTGAACTGAAGACTGCAAAGTCTGGTTTTGCTTTTTTGTTTGTTTTATATAGTTTTATTTGTGGAGGAGTAAGCAATTCTGCTCTGTGGGTGGTCAAATAAATAACCTTATTTTTCTGTGCAGATTGTGATATTTTACATTGAGAGACTGGATTGTTAAAAATCTCTTCTGTCCAGAAACTCTAATCTATGTATTCATTACCATTTTTAGAGAACTGTGTCATACAGTGTCCTGAATTACAAAACTACCTCTTGTCTTTCTTCTCTTTTAAAAATGTTTTTCCTTTAGAAAGCATTCTTACATTGTGACATCTCAAGTACAATTAATTTCCTGCTTTGTTGATACGGGAACTAGATGATTCCCTCTCTCTCTCAGAAATTGTTAGTAATTATGACTCTATTCTGCAAATAAACTTGACACTAGCATTTTAGCAAGTAGAGGTGTGACTACAGGGGACAGGTGGAAATAAGAAAACCAAAACTTCTTCATTACCACTGAATTACGTCACATATAATCATCATATAATTTAAATTATATACCTGAGGATTGTGGGGTTCTTTCTTCACCTTTATTTTCATTGGGATTAATTTTATAATGGTAATTTATGTGGGTCTCGTTTGTTTGTTTGGGGTTTTGGGTGTTTTTGTTTTGTTTTGTTTTGGTTTTTTTGTAACAACCAGAAGGCACTTTGGACACTTGAGACTCCAAGAAACAGAAAACATTTGACTTTGGATTACATATTGTTGTTGATTGCTTTTCTGTTGCTTTTGCCTATTAACTTTTGTTTTCAAAATTCTTTGCATGTTCTTAAGGTTTGTCTAGGTACAAAATAGGAAAAGTTGCTAAAAACTCAAAATATGTTGAAGTTTTCTTTTTACAACTACCTGTTTTCTCTTAGTGTCACCTCTTTAATTTTGGCATTTGCACATCCCCTGACACACTATTACGAAACATGGATCAGCAATCTTTCCTACAAGCAATAGCACTTATAGTTAACCTAATTGCAGTTGCTTCATTAGTTAAAAAGTTCATACTGCAATTAGTCAACATAATTATTCTAATTACAATGATTACTAATAAAAATATTCTGCTAGATGAAATAGTTAAGCCACTATATCTGTCATATTTGAGAAATCACAGCAATCTGGATAGGTTCCCACTGACTGAAAAAATGGAAACATTAACGCCTGTTTTTAAAAAGGGAAAAAAGGATGACATGGGAAAACACAGGCCAGTCAGTCGCACTGCTGTGCCCAGCAAGACTGTGGAGGAGACCATTCAGGAGGGTTGTAGTTGCACATTAAAGCCTTATAAAGATCTAATCCAAGTGCACCATCAGTGAAGAACTTTTGCCAAAATAAATTGCTGTAGCCTCTCAAAAGAGCATGTATGTGCAGTGGGAGAGTGAATTTAATGCAAGGTAGCCGTACCTTATGGACTACATATACTCCAAACCGTGATTGTGAAGTTTAAGTGAATATGCTACAGAGTTGCATTAACTAAACTGTAAAATAGCATTTAAGTTTCAAAATGAGTGCCCTTGACACAAAATATACACTGGAAATGATGCTGTGCAGTTGTGCAATTTCAAAGTATATGGCTGAGAACTGCTGTTAACCTGCATAGTTTTCAGCAAGTGATTCATGCCTGCTTAGAGATGAGTTTATGATGATTATATTTCCCGTAGTATGGGTCCTAGATGGGGATCCATTCTCCATGGGTTTTCAGACCACTCTGTCCACCATTTAGCATTTGTCACAAGTATGGGAGATAGCTTTGATTTCTTGTTAAATTCTTCAAAGTTGTCAAAATCCTGCCTGATTATTGTCTGGGAGCATCTCTTTTAAAACATCTTTTCCTCTTTCTGGTGCAAATAATACAAAGTACCAAATTAGAGAAGCTGATGGCCTCTCAATCCTAGTTCTGTCTATTTTTATTGTGTTCACTTCTTACTTTTAATATCTTCCTCAGAAGAGATTTTTAAAATAACTGCTTCACTGCCTTCAAAACTAAAGATTTTATTTGTATTGTAATGTTTGATTCAAAATGTAACCTATCAGCTTCCAAAACTTCATTACCTTTCTAGGTGAGGACAATCTTGTCTCAAGCTAATTATTGACTAACAGATGTCATTTTTCAAGGGAAATAATTATTGTAACATATACTATATGAATTCTTCTTTAACTCAGAGAGTAAAAAATATTTTATCCATTAAATTTCTCGTCATTCATGTCAGCACAGTATGTTGCTAGAAATATGGTTTCTATTACAACAAGATCTGGCAGTAAAAAAAAAATTAACAAACAAAGCACTACAGAACAGTGAGACACTTACTACAAAGCTCAGGAATAGTTAGAATGTAACAGTAAGATAAAATTTATAGAAAGAGGAAATTCATGGAATAGTGATGAAAATCTCTCTCCAGAAGAGTAGGAATGAACTCAGAAATAGGCAAGACAAACTTTTTCCCCACATGAAGGACATATATGATGAGCTAAAGCAGTAATCTCACACAATTATGTGTCTTTTTCCATATTCTATATTTTAATACTCAGTGTCATCCAATGTTGGTGGAAGATTAGTCATTGACCATAGAAACTGGAAATGTTATATGATTATCCTGTTTGAAATCTGGCTGGATAGTATAAGAGATAAATAAGATCAAAGTTCTGCTATTTAGTGTTCTGGGTTTTTAATATTGATATACATATTCTTGGAACTCTATGTGACAATTCTGGCGGCAAAAGTTTAGTGGTTGACCCTGTTTAGTGAAAATAAAATGTATGTTGGTCAAAATCCTTGAGACTATCTTGTGCATGCTCTGTGTACACATAAGAGGCAAATCACATATACATCAAAGATCACATGAACTTTGCACTTGTAGAGCAGTTTTGAGAATCTATAGGCCTTTCGAAACTCATACACACTCTAAGGAGTCTTCTGGCTGATGGGGAATATGTGGAGATGGATCTCTAGAAATGAAAGGGGTATACAGTAGAACAATACTGTCGTAGGGTAGGCATCATACAATTAAGATAAATGAGCACTCCTTTCATTCAGTGCAATGTTTAGATGTGTCAGTATTCCACTCCGGTGGAAGGTCCAAATTATACCTAAAATATCTGTTTCTGCATATCTTAAACACCTACCTGAATATCCACCTTCCCAGGATGGAAGAAGTGGGAGAGCAGACAAAAGCCATGATGCCCCTACCTGTCTTTGGCACTGAGCCAAGGATCTGAAGCTGCTTGCTCTGCCTGAGCTCAGCACAGCCTGGGTCCGTTTAGCTCTGGCCAGGTCTAGGCAATGACCTAACAACAGCCAAACAATGGCCTAGCCAACATCAGGATTTGTGGGCCTGCCACTCCAGCCGAGGGCCAAATTATTCTGATTATATATATACATCCTGTAAAATTAGTTTTACCAACTGCATAACACAATGTCTGTTGTTAATTGCAAATAGGTTTGGGGAAATTTTCTTTATATATTTAATACAATATTTAATAATTTTTATATCAGCCTCATTACAATTCACTTCTAGTCCTCATCCAAATTCCTCCTTAACATCCACCTGCACCTATGGCTTTAAAATGTGGATAGAAAAACCTATCTTATCTACTGATTTTATTTTAGAGGAAATTAAATTAATCCAAGAGAGTGTGTGAGCTGCCTAGAGTTTCTAGCCTCCTTCTAAATTCCCTCCATAGTGTTCTTTATTTCATTCCACACGTGGAAGACACTAATGGTATTTCAAACTAGCTAGTAGGTGAGAATCAGGAGCTGGCTACTTCAAAGTTTATAGAGGAATTTTTGAAGTGAAACTTTACAGAGATATATAGCAAATGAAAAAATATAATGAAGCTGTATTCAGACAATAAATAATGTTTACATGATCTATTAGATAAGTATTTCACAATTTCTCATCCTTTCTCTTGTGGGCAAAAGGAAGCAAAGAATCACAAAGTCCACAGAAATAAACGAAAAACAAAGCATGCAGTCTGACATGAAGCATCTATTAAAGTAAATTGTTTCTGTGTTAGTGTAAACTTTGAGCACTGAAATTGTCCCTGTTGCCCTGGGTATGATCTCTCTGAGTGCTCCCCAACCCTTACTTTAACGTGTTTCTAATATCTAGTTGAACATTAGATGCATGCTGCTGAACATCTTTAGGCATTGAAAGCCAGTCAGATGTGTTACCTACCTTCCTTTTTTTTCAATGTATCCAATACTTGTATTGAATCTTCAGGATTTGCAGACTGGCATACATTCTACAATCATCTAAATATGCTGCATCGTATGTTTTAATCTGCTTTCATTGTTTGAAGATTTCCCCTTACTCTATTCTGGAAGTATCTTCTTATTCCCCATACCAACCCAAAGAATAGCGCCCTACTCTTTTCTTTCCTGTGGCTTTAATGTCTGAAGAAAAATATTGGGAATGTCTAGAAACATGTATCAGTAACCCTGTACAGCTGCAAGGTACTGCTTAGAAATACAAAACTAAACTGTAACTAAACTGTAGTACAGGTAACCAGCACAGAACTCTAGTTAATGTTAAGCTTTCCTTAGGTGTTTCCTGCTGGAAAATATGCTATCTCCACAGTGTCACCTCCCAAGAGTAGAACTGTCATCTCGCTGGCAAATTATGCACAAACCATGTCCCAGTATTTATACTCTGAACTATATCACAAAGACACTGACTCTTAGGGAGGGCAGAGCAGGAAGAGAATCCAACCTCTAAACAAGCTGAAACTCTGTCTTCAGAAGATGCATTAGAGAATTTACCAAACTGTAGAACCCACCACTGCACATTTTATTGACTGAATTGAAATTATTTTGCAAAGCAACAACTGGAAAAGCACAGCAGTGAACCAAGATGTAAAATGGATAGTAACCATCTACTGAACATTGTACATTATAAACAGAAAATAAAGGCACTAAATTTGTTGTATCTTGAATGTGAGAAGCCACATTTCTGAGTAACCTCATGGAATTAACTGACATCACAAAAGCTTTTATGTATTATTTTTTCCTTCCATCTTTCCCTTGTCTACCTTTCATTGATAAAATATCTACATATTGCAAATCCTAAGTCCTATTTAATTATACTGTTAGAAGAGAAGTGACAGTATATGTGGTATTTAACTAAACTGGGCTTACAGGTATCGCTTGATTTTGCTTCTTAAATCTATGGCATTGCAAACCACAAAAGCAAGATGAAAGAATAGAAAAGGTAATGGAATTTTTTTTTCCCCATGGGTACATTATTGTGCCAATGTGCAGGAGTCTATCTCTGCATTTCTTACTGAAAGATAGGCAGCTGAACACTTTGTACTTAGTTGAACGCATATTTGCTTACCAGAGATATGACCTAATGATCCAGAGTCAGTCTTAGGTGTTGAAACATTTTGTAAGAGCCCTGAATGAAATGCATATAATTTTAAAATCAATTCATGGTTGAAAGTGAGGACTGCTTTCTAACCTAAGGAAGAAATCATTTGACCACTTTAAAGTACACAATAGGATGAGTACTGAAGATAGGGGTGAGTAGTGACCCACTGTTTCTATATCTTGAAATGTGCCCTATAAGCTCTTATTCAAATGCATTTCTGTTTAAAGAACATTTGATGGAGAAATATTGTTTTATTGAATTACCTACAGGTAACAATTTGCATTGGAGAAACCTTTGTCAAATAAAGTAATGGGCTTTATTTCAGAAATAAAACAATTAAACACACATCACGCATTTTATATATCACGTGTCTCATGTTGTCATTTGTACTTGGTCCCCATATCATTGCTAGTCCAGCTCTCTTTTATATAAGCAGTCACTGGCAAAACACAAGAGAGGTGATAAAGAGCAAAAATTAAAGTCTGCAGAACTAGAAGATCCCCTCTCAGAAGACCATCTTAACTCTTTCACAACAATTCAATTCCATTTTTGGCCCTCTCCTTCTCTTGCAAACAATGCTTGTGCATACAGACACAAAATGACACATAAAAAGCCAATACCAATAACAGCTTGCTTGATACTTTGAATATGAAAGGTATGGGTTTAGAAATCCTCGAAGGCAGATTATCTATTTGCAGAAGGGAATGCTGTCTCTCCTCACCATGGTTGTAGAGAAAGCAGCAGTCATTACAGCAGTATCTAGAATAAAATTGTATGCCCTCTAAAAGGAAACATCAAACTACATTCACATACATAAATGGCTACAGGTAATTATACACAGGTATTGTATAGAAATCAGTTGCTCAGTCATGTTATAATTAGCATGCATAAAGAAATCTGTCCTTAGTAAAGACTTTCATGGGACTGCTACTAGATGGATATAGTAGCATATTTCTATATGCTACTTATAAATTATTTCTTGGTCATGGAAAAGATTGCATTTCATCCAGACCCAAATCATCAGAGAAATAAGTGAATATTATTTATACTGACATAATTTGAAAACTCAAATTGACAAAATGTAGTGACTTTTTAAGAGTTTAGCATTTAAAATGAAAAAAAAAAAGGATATAATTTCATGACACTGAAACAAACTTTATATTCTGCAATACCATCGGTAAAGTGGAAAATAATTAATAACTTAGAAAATAAATCATCTCTACCTATTAGGTTCAGCACTTTATTTTGGGAAATTATAAGAAGAAAACTGAAGCTTAAAGTAGTCATTTCTATTAAGTCATGACAGTTGATGAACAATACTTGTCCTTTAAAAATTTAGAGGATCTTTTAAGAAAATAATTAAAGTACATTATTTTTGCATGACTTTTACCAATACTGTACTAAAATTCCTTAATCTTGGGTCATTAATCTATGAGATCAATGTGTACTCTCATTATTTCTGTTGCCCTTTTAGAACAGCAATATACTCTGATGTTGTTCAGAGAATCAGAATTTGCTGGTGAAGCAGGCAGCAGACTGAGAGTCAATTCTGGCACCACATGGGGATGATGAACTCTTATAAAAGACCACAAAGCCTTTGAACTCTGTTGTGTGTACAGTGGAAAGGAAAAAAAAAAACAAAAAAAAAGGAAGAGGAAAAGAACAGAATTGTGAAAATAAGCACCAAAAAATTATTGAGGTTATACTTGAAAAATTGGACACTGTTCTCATTCTTGTGTGTATAACCTTTGCTTACAGGCAGTTGTGCTATTCTTAACAGGAATGGCATTACCAGCAGGGCAAGGGAGGTGATTCTCCCCCTTTACTCAGCTCTCGTCAGACCCCACCTAGAATACTGTGTGCAATTCTGGAGCCCCCAGCACAAGAAGGACATGGAACTGTTGGAGAGAGTTCAGAGGAGGGCCACGAAGATGATCAGAGGGCTGGAGCACCTCTGCTATGAGGACAGGCTGAGAGAGTTGGGGCTTTTCAGCCTGGAGAAGAGAAGGCTTCGGGGAGACCTTATAGCAGCCTACCAGTATCTGAGGGGGGCCTACAGGAGGGCTGGGGAGGGGCTGTTCACAAGGTCTTGTAATGACAGGACGAGGGGGAATGGGTTCAAACTGGCAGAGGGGAGATTTGAACGGGATGTTAGGAAGAAATTCTTCACAGTGAGGGTGGTGAAGCACTGGAACAGGTTGCCCAGGGAGGTTGTGTCTGCTCCCTCCCTGGATGTGTTCAAGGCCAGGCTGGATGAGGTCTTGAGCGTCCTGATCTAGTGGGAGGTGTCCCTGCCTATGGCAGGGGGTTGGAACTGGATGATCTTTGAGGTCTCTTCCAACCTAGACCATTCTATGATTCTATGATTCTATGATTCTATGATATTATGAACAGGAACATTTGCATCCCTTTTCTGGACTAGTGTGACACATTGTACAAAGACAAGGTTCTATTAATTTACATTTAACACATAAGAATGCTAATGGAAACCAGGCATTTCATGAAATCTAAAAGTCTAAGGGCAGTTCAGTTTGGCTGATAGACAAATTTGGGAAATAAACTCCAATTCTGTGTCTTTTGTATGTGACTATTCTGTCTCAAGAAGTAGTTCGAATAATTCAACAAAGCATTGTAGATCTTAGCACAGTTATATGTGTATCACACTGCATTGCACCATGGGGGCAGAATAGTGATGAGATATCTCAGTCATGCTCTCTTGACCAAAATGGATTAATTGAACATCAACTGGGAGTCCAACAGGTAGTTTTCACACTTCTGTAATCCATCCAAATGAGCACACTGGCTTCAATTTTCTTGTTCTTTGACAAAGAGTAGCTCGCCAAATATTAGATATGTTTCCAGGTAACTGAGAAAAGAGTAGATTATTGTTGGGATAGTCACAACAGACAGTTCAAAGAAGCTCCATATTCTAAAATAAGTTGGAGGAATTAAGGAGCATTAAGGTCCTGAAAGAAAAAAAAAAAAAGTCCTTGATCCTTATTAGTACTGAGTGTACTAGATTAAGGGCACAGGAGACACCAATAAAATTTTCTTTTATGGGTAACAAACCTCTAGAATTTTTATAGAATATGGTGTGTATCAATTTCTGTACTGCATTTAGATTTTCCAAATGTCCAAATTTTAGTCAGGCACTCCTTGCTTTAGATAATTATTGATTTCCATTTTATAGTACTGCCTAGATTATAGAAGGTCCATGCTCATGGGTTTCATTAGGCCCTCAGTTCAATCTTCTGTTAACAAGCTGTGAATGCCTGAA
Source organism: Psilopogon haemacephalus (assembly GCA_013396835.1). Lineage (NCBI taxonomy): Eukaryota > Metazoa > Chordata > Aves > Piciformes > Megalaimidae > Psilopogon > Psilopogon haemacephalus. The sequence continues at coordinate 25,884 of VWZI01021777.1, read as the reverse complement.
TCCAGCACTCTGTATGCACCTACCTTAAACTTCTGTGACACTGAGGAGACGAAATGTTATAACTAATTTTATTAATTTGTTGCTGATATGTATCAAGAATATGCATGTAGAAGTAGTGTAGGAAAGACCAGAAGTTTCAGCAGATGTACTTCAAAATAAAGAGAATCTTCACAGGATACAATTACACAATAGGTAATTGTATCATGCATAAGAAATATCCCATAACTTTTGTAATATCTGAAATTGATTTCCAAAATTACTATGTACTATGAGTGCTGATTTATCTTCATATGTTAGTATGTTGAGTATTAGGAATATAATCACATTACTGAGATTTTTAAAGGGGTCTTAAACAGATGTACCATATATGGCATCTGGCTAATCCTGAAAATAGCTGTTCTGTAATTGCATTGGGCAAAATTATTTTAAGAAGTTATTCCAACTGCCTTTTATTCTGTTTGCCTTTCATCTGAGCACTTCTCATCTGTGAGCCTTGTAACTTAATCCCTCTTAAATTTACAGAAATCATGCTTCCAGTCACCATTGTGCATGTTGACAATAATGTAACACATGAAGGAGGAATATGTCTTTAAATATTGTCTTAAACCTGGCTGTAAAAGTTGAGTATTTCACCCAGTGCATGGATGCAATTGATGTCACACAGATCAGTAACTACCTGTTTTACTATGCTGTAAGCACAGAGCTTGCACATCTACAAGTTTGGATAGACAAATATTCCCAAGAAAAGCATAATTTCAGTATGAAATTTAACATGCAAGAGATAGCAAAAAACATCCTACATATTATATGTACCTCTGTTGATGTGGCCTCTTTATGAACACCTTCTTTGAAGAAAAGCCATGTAGAGCATTTGTATTTCTGTCAATGTGGAATTGAGTCTCTTGGTTCACACAACCTACCTGGTCAATTCCATCACTGAAATTAAAGGAACACTAGAGAAGTAAAATTCCATTACTTTTGCAGATCACTTTTATTTGTGCCAAATCCATGTGGATCTGAATGCTGAGTGAGAAAGATTAAAGGACAGATGTTAGGGCAAAATCCATTTGTTCAGGGCAAAGCAGTAGACATTGAACATATGCCATACTTCTAGAGACTGATAAATTTTTATATTAACTTCCTTAAAGAAAGTTTAGCAAATGGAAGACACAGAGTTGTGCTTCTACTTTGGCATCAGCCACCAGGAACAGAATATTTATTTATATTAATTATTGATTTATTCTAATTGCACACACTGCTGCTGTTCCAGAAGACAGCTCAAATCAGAAATATCCTAACAAGCAAAGTCCTGGTGCAAATACAGTACATTGCAAAATGAACAGGATTCTCTCTCTTCTCCAGTTTTATAATTCTCATCCAAATACGTGAAATCTTAACTGATTTGAGGCTTAGATATTTAGAGATAATTTCTGTCACTATAATATTCCAAAGCAGTCTAATTCATAGAAAGATCCAACTCCTCTCTCTTTCCTTCAGACACATCATATGATTCTCAGCTCTTTATTTTAAGATATGCTCCAGAATAAATGTTAACCTAAGTTATCAAAATTTAATACACCACTTTTTCAGGTTTCTGCTCAAATAAATTTAACTGTAACAAGAAATCTTCTAGCCATGTATCAGAGAAAGGAAAGAGATAACTTTTGTTTTGCTTTCTTGTCACTGAAGGAACCTAGTCAAGAAACTTCAACATCTAAGAATTCACAAGTTTTCTCTCAACTTCAGAATAATCCTTTTCTGTCCCTGTTTCTGCTCTGGGCAAGCATTCAGCTTCCTGAGGCTGTGATTACACAGGCAGCCAAGCTCTTTTGATGGCTTTTGGCTGCCAAGATAGGGGTGCTTTTCACTTCTCTTGCTTTCTTTGAGTTGCCAGCAGTTTTCTCCCTTATTTCTAGAACAGATAAACAAGGAATGTGAAACTGAATTTATCACTTTTCAGATAACACCTGCTGTGGAGATAAGTGTCTGTTCCTCTTCCTCACATTTAGAGGAAATAAAAGACAAGCTTCAAGACTCTTCATAACTATTTCCTATTGTTTCCACATACACAGAATTAGCAGTGACTCTGAGTAACAAGTTCAGTGTGGTCGTTTTCTCAGAGACTTAATTATGTCTCTCAGAATATAAAAAAAAGTGTGACTCAGTGTATTTACTGTTTCAAAATACTTGATTACTCTTTCAGACAAATTTGCATTCCAATTATCTTCATTAATCCAAAATTGAACCTATACTTTTTACCTCAGTGTCTAAAGGGATGTGATATTCTTCATCATTTCATAGAATCATGTAATCTTTTACATTGGAAAAGACCTTTAAGATCACTGGAAACAAATGTTAACCTAACACAGATGAGTCTACCACAGAATGTTGTCATTAAGCACCACACATACAAGACCCAGTGCCAGGTCTTGCACTCTGGTCAGAGCAACACCAGGCAACACTACAGTCTTGGGAAGAGTGGCTGGAAAGTAGCCCAGTGGAACAGAATCCAGGGGTGCTGGTGGACAGCCAGCTGAACATGAGCCAGTAGTGTGCCCAGGTGGCCAAGGAAGCCAACAGCATCCTGGCCTATGTCCAAAACAATATGTCCAGCAGTAGTGGGGGCATGATTGTGCCTCTGTACTCAACACTGGTGAGGCCACAGCTTGACTACCATGTTTTGTGGTCTCCCAAACTCATTAGTTGTATTTTCAGGACAAATGCCTTTATGGAGGAAGACAGAGAATGAAAAGCAACTGAGATACTATTTTAAAATCTCAGTTAAGGAAGCTGAACTTTACCATAGTGTTCTAATTAATGAACGCCTAAATTTACATAGACATTGATAAAGTTTTTCTCATTTATCTTATAACATTTCTCTTTAAAATATTAACATATATAATTCTATACCATAGTAACATACAAGAACCAGCCTTGGTCATTAGAGATCTCTTTCTTCCATATTTCACTTTTCCTAGATTCTGGTTTTCTTTCATTTCTTATAAAACATATTAAATTATACTTTCACCTTGTTGGCAGAAGTTGTTTATTTCCATCATGTCTATATTGATGATTGTTATTTAGGCAAACACTCCTCCACCCTCAAAAGCACCCAAAGATATATTTTCTTATTTAACATTCACATGAGATAATTCTTGGATAGTGATAGAAGACTGGATACTCTTTCCACATTATTCAAAACATGGATTAAATCTTCTTCAAACCAAATAGTAATGAAATAGAAACTAGAGAAGATTCAGGATATTACTCATACAGCAGTGGAACTTACAAGATGAAATAACCTGGGGAAGAAAATGGGGGGAAAAAAAATCCATAGACATACTTTTTTTTTTCTCCAGTCACATCATTAAGTATTTTGGGGAGAATAATGGCTCTATGAATTATGCGTGTTTGATAATGCCTAGAAGGTGCAGTAAGTTTAAGAAGCACAAGGAATTTGCTTCATACTGGTAATTTGTTAATAATACACCAGCAAATGATACAGAAGAAGACATCTGAGAAACAGATTGGACAGATGTTTGGAAGATCAAGAGAATAGACAGAGAACTATGAATCATAAAATGTTAGTAGGAGACAACTGCACAATAGAGTAGAAAATTTCATAAGAAACAATATCACAGGAATAGAGAGGGAAAAAGTAAAGTATGTCTTGACATCCATCTTAAAAATGAGACAGAAAATAAATGGCAGGAACAAAAAAAAAAAAGATAATTAAGAAGAATGTAGAAGTAATGAAGTGACAAGGGAATCCAACCATTAATAGCAGCTTAAATGCAAGTAACTAACATTTGGCTGGAAATTTTGATCAGAAGGATGACTACGCTTTCACTGCAAATAGTTCTGTCTAAATGTCTGACTCCAAAACTGGGAGTCTACATTCAAATTTCCTACATGAAGGTCACTGGATTTGTCCAGGCACTATCTGGAGTGATGATAGTTGACATTGACCAAACCAATATCAGGAAATATGCTGAGAGATAAACAGCACAGACAGCCATGGAATCAGAGAATCATGGAATGCTTTGGGCTGGAAGGAATATTAAGCATGATCTAGTCCAACCATCCTGCAGTGAACAGGGTTATCTGTCCAACCTGATCTTGAATATTGCCAAGGATAGAGCATCTACTGTCTCTCTGGATAATATGTTTCAGTATTTCACCAATTCAACTGCAAAAAGCATCTTCCTTATATCCAGTGTAAATCTACCTGCTCTTAACTTACAACCGTTACCCCTTTTCCTATCAGAACATGCCCTGCTAAAAAGATTGTTCCTATCTTTCTTATAGACCTTCTTTAGCTTCTGAAATGCAACAATAAGGTCTCCCCAGAACCCTCTCTTCTCCAGATGGAATAACTCCAACTGTCTCAGACTTTCTCCATAGGAGAGGTTTTTCCATTCCTCTGATAATTTTTGTGCCACTCCACTCACTCTAACAGGCCACTATTTTTCTTGTCATGAGAACTCCAGCAATGGACACAGTACTCTCAGTAAGGTGTGGTTGACATGCCTGAGGGATGAGATACTATTCAGAGAAACCTGAGATTCAATAAGTTCAAGAGCAAGGTCATTCATTTAGGTCAGAATAATCACCAGTATTAACAAAGGCTGAAAAGAAAGTTTTAGAGATAGTGGTGAATGAAAAACTGGGCATGTGCCTGCAGGGCACACTCACAACACAGAAGGACAACTGTATCCTGGGCTGCATCAAAACAAACATAGCCAGCAGGTCTATGACTCTCTAGCCAGTGTCCTGAGTCCATGCTTTCTCTCTGTTATATTTAACAGTTGGGTGCAGACTTTGTTTCACAAAACTGTTCATACAGAAGTCACTTAGAAAAGATCTAGTCTGCAACTGGAAGATAAAAATTCAGGATAATATTAATAGCTGGAATTTCAGTTCTGTGTAGAACAGAAAGATGATACCTTAGCTAAAGTGAGAAGAAGATTAGCATCTGTAAAAAACACATAAATTTAAAAAGATGCTTACATTAGATGTAGATATTTTTTAAATGTAAGAAAAAAAAAAGGACAACTATAAACATTTTTTTTTCACATAAGTTGACTGGTTTAATTAAATCATACAAAGCAATGAAAACATATTTCCCCAAATTCTTTTATATTGCCATCTCGTGTCTTTTAAAATTTTCTGTGATCAGTCTTGATACCATGTAGAATATTTCCATCTTTCATTCTTCCAAATTGCACATATGCCTGAAATCCTTACTCTTATCGCCCACATGCCGTATTGAAATATGTTCAAATGCGATTTGACTTAAGCTCCAAATCTAACACTCAGCACTGTTGTAAGTACTTACTGGTTCATTTGCTCTAAGACATATTTATTTGAAAAACTCAAGTCTGTGGGGAAAGCAAACTTGAACTGTTTGACATTGGTCAATAGGCTGCAATTGTCTGAGCATGTTGGCACTCATCCACAGAATTAATCACAATGTCCTATTGACCCAGTTTGAATCCTGTGTTGGGATTATACACACTGTATTCTTTGGATTCATCTTTGGTTTGGGGAATACCATTTCCAATTTATGCAAGTTTTAATTCTGCTTTCACAGCTGTTCACTAACTCTCTCCGTACAGTTTTTATCTTTAGGAATTTATCATGTTCTGTTCCCTTTTAAATCTTTTATTTGGTGTGAGGAATAGGTTTACATTTCTTTGCCAATGCTACATTCTAAACCTCACACAAAATCCTCTCATAGGCCTTCTTATAACCCAGCTTGGAGGGTACTGAGGCATTTTAGAACCATATCTGTCTTTCCTATACAACACTGTTATTTTTTTCCTATGTTCTTTAACCTCCATGCTATTTATTCAGTCTAAAGCTCTTCTCAGTTGGTCATGGTGTAATTCAAGTACAATTTAATAACAGCAGCAGTGGTTTATATTCCTCTACCCAGTATGTGAAATGAGAGTGTACCTTAATATTTGTTTCAAATCCATTATCAGGTAAGTTCTGGAAGAAATAAAGAAGAATCTGGTAATTGTAGGCACAAATGCATAAACATTTACCCTTTGCTATAACTATTTAGGTAAAGAATTTTTTAGGACAAAATAGAGTTACTGAAGAATGTAAGCTATTCATGAAACTGCTGCAACAAGATTTATGTATGTTGAATAACGACTTTAAAATTAAATCTTGCAGAAATCCATAAACATGAAATTGTGAAAGAGAGTAAATAAATGCAGCTTTCTGGGGACATGCATCATATGGAAAATGCTACTGATAAGGTAGTAGAATATGTAAGACTGACTAAAGATGTAAGTGGAAAGATGTTCCTGTGCTGCTACCTGTGCAGCTTGAGATGTCTCAGGTGATGTGTCCCTGCCTAGAAAGCTGGCATAGCCCATGTTCCTGGTTCATTCATCATAGCTCCACCCGGCCTGCATTAACAATGAATATGTAGCTTCCAGGGGTGACTTTCAAGGAGTTTTATCCTCTGTGTTTTCAGGAGCTGATGCCAAGTGGCCTCTGCCCCTCTTTGCCATCCACTATCCACCACACCCCCTGGGCAGTTGCTGTCTCAATGGGCAGAGATGACACATCACGCAGGTCATTCAGGATGATCTTGTGTTTGTTGAGACACCTCTCAGTTCTTAATGTAATCATCAGGATCACAAGATGATTTACATGTTCAAGAGAGGATTCCCTCACTGCCTCTAGAAAGCTGGTTAGAAAAGGATATAGAGGCAGCTAAACTCTGTCATGAATCTCTTAAATGATTTGGAGAGAGAACAGAATTATATTTTGGAGAGACAGATACAGGAAGAAAAGCAGATACAGAAATCGTAGTGAACCTTTTGAATTTTTTCTCCCAACCCAAAATTAAATCTATAATCCCAAGGCTCCAATCCTGCTCCACTCCCCTCCCCCCGCCCCAACACCTCTACCATCCACAGTCTAAGCAAAAGCCTGTGGAGGCCCCAAAATAGGCTTACTCCTTACATGTTTGTCTCGATAATGCAGCTCCAACCAGACACAGCCGGAGAGGGAGGAAAGGAGAGTGAGCTGGCCTCATCCTGAATGCATAAAGAGACAGCAGAATTATGGGATTGAATAACAATTTTTTTCTACTCCCTAGTTTCCCTATAGTTTCCAACCTGGGACACTCTCACTATGAAAACTGAACTTTTAGAATATTGACCTAAATACATTAAGTTTTACTTATTTATAAATATACGTTAGTGAAAAAATATACTAATTCTATCTGTTAGTTAACAAATGCAAACAGTTCCTGGGATATATTGATTTCATTGAATTCTACTTGGCTTTCATATCATCAAAATTAGTAAATCTTTCATAATATGGACCCATTTAAAATTCTCAGGAAATTTTATACATCAGAATTTGTTAGCTCACACAGATATTGCAATGCCAGAGATCTGAAAAATAACAATAATGGATATTTTATCATTAAAACTAGCTCTAGCTTACTGAATGTAAATGATGAGGTGAAACAACACAGGAATTGTTTTTTCTGTCATTCTGATCATTTGACATGCCAAACTGTTGTTGATCAACTTTTTTCTTGTAGCTATCACAATCTTCAGGAATAAAACCACAAAACATTAATTTTAATGGATTAAGCATATGCTTAACATCTTATCCAAGCTGGAAAAACATGGACTTGATGGGTGGACAACTCGCTGGATAAGGAATTGGCTGCATGGTTGCATGCAGAGAGTGGTGATCAACGGCACAATGTCCACCTGGAGACCAGTGACAAGTGGCATCCCTCAGGGGTCAGTGCTGGGACCAGTGCTGTTTACCATCTTTGTCAGCGACATGGACAGAGAAATCGAGTGCACTCTCAGCAAGTTTGCAGATGACACCAAGCTGTGTGGCACAGTTGACTTGCTGGAGGGCAGGGATCCATCCAGAGGGACCTGGACAGGCTGGAGAGGTGGGCCCAGGCTAACCTCATGAAATTTAACAAGGCCAAGTGTAAGGTCCTGCACCTGGGTCGCTGCAATCCCAAGCACAAATCCAGGCTGGGTGGTGAGTGGCTGGAGAGCAGCTCTGAGGAAAAGGACCTGGGGGTCTGGGTGGATGAGAAGCTCAACATGAGCCTGCAGTGTGCACACGCGGCTCAGACAGCCAACCGTGTCCTGGGCTGCATTAAGAGAGGCATTACCAGCAGGGCAAGGGAGGTGATTCTCCCCCTTTACTCTGCTCTTGTCAGACCCCACCTAGAGTACTGTGTGCAATTCTGGAGCCCCCAGCACAAGAAGGACATGGAACTGTTGGAGAGAGTCCAGAGGAGGGCCACAAAGATGATCAGAGGGCTGGAGCACCTCTGCTATGAGGACAGTCTGAGAGAGTTGAGGCTTTTCAGCCTGGAGAAGAGAAGGCTTTGGGGAGACCTTATAGCAGCCTACCAGTATCTGAGGGGGGCCTACAGGAGGGCTGGGGAGGGACTGTTCACAAGGTCTTGTAATGACAGGATGAGGGGGAATGGGTTCAAATTGGCGGAGGGGAGATTTGAACGGGATGTTAGGAAGAAATTCTTCACAGTGAGGGTGGTGAGGCACTGGAACAGGTTGCCCAGGGAGGTTGTGTCTCCTCCCTCCCTGGATGTGTTCAAGGCCAGGCTCGATGAGGTCTTGAGCGTCCTGATCTAGTGGGAGGTGCCCCTTTGAGGTCTCTTCCAACCTAGACCATTCTATGATTCTATGATTCTATCTATGTATCTATGTATTTAAGTGTATCTTTAAAAACACATTTCAAAATATGGCATCTTTGACTGTGTTGAAATTGGGCTTTTAATTAGTACAACTGTTTATATGCAACTGAAATTTGCATTTCATTTATGCTATTTTTTAATATAACTTCCCAAGGCTATTTGTGGCATTTCTGTAAGTATGTGTTTGCTTCTCTGCTTTTCTCACTTCTCAATACATTTCCTATTGAATGGAAAGAGCAGATAAATTTAAGTCCTAGAAATTTTAGGAAAATCAGCAGCCATATGGAGGTTCAAACATGTACTGCTACTCTAGCCTTATTAGCTATGAGAGACTACACCTATCTGAGAACTATTATGATAATTCCAATAGCATGAAAATAAAAATTCTTGCCTCATATAAGGCACTAAATCATTCAGTCACAGGACAAAAAACATAGGAAAACTGGTTTAATTACTTTTTCCCATAATTAGAGCATGAATTAAATGCTTTAGTCATCTTAAACAATGTCTGTCTAAAATTTGTGAGTGGTGCACTAGTTTTTTTTCAATGGGAGAGTGAAGGATGTAAATGAAGAAACTTTTTTCTATTACTCCAACAGCATGTCATAAAAGAAACAGCTGGAATCAGAGTATCTGCCCTCACTAGTGCATTCCACCTCAGCATTCCTCTGCTCACCTGCTGTTTTCATGCCTGAAGCCTTGTATTTGAGCTTTCTGTTTTGCACATTGATTTTGGATATGTTACAATGCTGTCTTAATCTGCAGCTGAAGAAGTCCATTGTCTCATTGGGATAGACAATAAACTTGTATTTCAGACATATTTCTTGTTGGGATATCTGTGAAAGGACATTTTCCTGTGGCATTACTCCAACAATGATGAAAGCTGGAATATTTGTCAGCAGGGCAGTAAATGGAATAATACAAGTAAGATAATCCTAAAATTACCGAAGTCCATTGCTGGGAGATAAAATTTCAGTTTTACTATTACTAAATACTTAAATGACAGGAAGAATACTGACTAACATAATGTTATTTTAAATCTGTTGTTTGTGCTCTTGGGAGTGTATAAAATGTTTATAGCACCTTAGTGTGCCTGACAGACATGACCACTTTCAAATTTATTTATGAAAATATCTTTGGGTGTGATTTTTTTTTTTTTTAATTTGAGTATCATTTGCAAAAATGTTTCAGCAATAAATACAAAAATAGTGGCTGCTGTGGTCTTCTTCCTTTAACATGGTAAGAATGTAAATTATATAGCTGAATAGGTATTGGTTATCAGACAGGAGACATTAGTAATATGTAATATAGTATAGCAGCTTTGATGGTGATATAATTCAAGCAAAGGTCTCCAAGCTACCTTTATACATTTCCTTAGAGTTGAGCTAATAATGGAAATAATATTTTTGATAATTGTATTACAAGACAGGCTTATCTAGTTTTGAAAATGCTCACTGTTTCATCTATGTAACTAGAAAGACATTGTACATTTTGTAGCATCTAAGTAAGTAATTGAATGGTACTTTGAATTGGGAGTCCTGTGATTGTAAGTAGGCAAGAAAGAAAAGAATCATGATGCATTGCTGGCTGTATAAGTAAGCCCACTAATAAACATCTCCATCCCCTTCGTCAAATTCTGCTTTTGCTAAGTAACACTGTGACTTAATAATTATCTGTAAATTAAAAATTGCCTATTGTTAGCAGTCTACAGTCAAAAATATTAAGTGAGGAAATCTATGAATGACATAGAGAGAATAAATTGAATAACAATAATTTAAAAATATCTAAATTATTATTATATTTATATATAAATAATTAATAACTAATTATTCACAAGGTATGGCTTTTTCAACTCAGAAATCTGGCAGAAAGAGTTTTTTAAAAAACTTTACTCTTTTCTGAATTCTTCAGGAATATGAACTTTAGAGCACTTGCTTACTTGCCAGAATATAGTTCTTTAGATATGTATTTAAAACTGTATTTCCCATAGCTGTAAACCATGAGTGTTCATTATAGAAGGCTATGGGTCAAGATGTGAAACATTACATTTTATTCTACATTGTTATTAGTAGCAATTCTGGACAGTATGCTGATACAATGACTCACTGTGTCCCAGCAGTCTAACAGTGAATATACTTCAAACACTGATAAGCTGGCTAAACCAAAAAGGCATTTTCCCTCATGTTTTCAGTATTGTAGATGAACACATCCACATTCACAGGATCACAGGATGTCAGGGGTTGAAGGAGGCCAAATACACCATCAAGTTCCACTCCCCTACCAGAGCAGGGCCACACAATCTAGCTCAGGTCACAGAAGAACACATCCAGACAGGCCTTGAAAGTCTCAAGAGAAGGAGACTCCACAGCCTCTCTGGGGAGCCTGTTCCAGTTCTCTCTCACCTTTACAGTAAAGAAGTTCCCCCTTGTGTTGAGGTGGAACCTCTTGTGCTACAATTTAAACCAAATGCTCCTCGTCCTATCACAGGGAGCAAATGAGAAGAGCCTGTCCCATCCCCTCCTGACACCCAGCCCTCAGATATTTATAAACATTTATTAAATCTCCTCTCACTCTTCTCTTTTCCAGACTAAAGAGCCTCAGGTCCCTCATCCTCTCCTCATAAGGCATGTCCTCCAGTCCCCTAATCATCCTTGCAGTCTTCTGCTGGACCACCCCCAGCAGATCCCTATCACTCTTAAACTGGGGAGCCCAAAACTGAATGCTGTATTCAAGATGAGGTCTCACCATGGCAGAGTAGAGAGAGAGAGGAACCTCCCTTGATCTGCTGGACACTTAACACACCCCAGGATCCCATTGGCCTTCTTGGCCTCAAGGGCACATTGCTGCCCTATGGAGAACTTGTTATCCACCAGCATTCCCAGGTCCCTCTCCACAGGGCTGCTTTCCAGCAGATCACCTGGAGGACTCCACTATTTACAGCTCTCCAGCTGGACCTGGCACCATTGATCACCATTCTTTGAACTCTATCTTGTAATCAGTTCCTATTCTACTTCACCGTCTGCTCTTCCACCCCACACTTCCTGAACTTGCTCACTAGGATGTCATGGGAGATGGTGTCAAAGGCCTTGCTAAGGTCAAGGTAGACTACATCCACTGGTCTCTCTGAATCTACCTATTCAGATATGTCCTCATAAAATGCTATCAGGTTAGTCAAGCATGATTTCCCCTTAGTAAATCCATGCTGACTACCCCTGATAACCTTCTTTTCTTCCAAGTGCCTTGAGACACCTTCCAGAATGAGCTGCTCCATCATTTTTCCGGGATGGAGGTGAGACTGACTGGTCTATAGCTCCCTGGAAATTCTTTCCTGCCCTTTTTGAAGACTGGAGTGATGTTGGCTCTCCTCCAGTCCTCAGTCATCTCTCCTGTCTGTCACAATTCTGCAAAGATGGTGGAAAGTGGCAGAGCGATAACATCAGGCAGTTCTCTCAGCACCCTTGGGAGCATCTTCTCAGGGCCCATGGATTTGTGAATGTTCAATTTGTGTAATTGATCCCTAAACCACTCTGAACTGACCAGTGAGGAGCATTACCTTCTCTAGGCTTCCTCTCCCCAAGGCTGTTGCCAAACTTAATGTCCGCAGCCAGTCCCTCTTTATTAGTTAATACAAGGTCCAGCAGTGCACCTCTCCTTGTTGGTTCCTCCACTACCTGCATTAAGATGTTATCACTGATACACTGCAAGAGCCTTTTGGACTGGCTATGCCTGGCTGTGTGAGCTTCCCAGCAAATATCAAGGTGATTGAAGTCACCCATGAGTGCCAAGGTAACTCTAGAGGCTGCCTCCAGTTGTCTGTAGAAGGCGTCATCAACGTCTTCCTCTTGGGTCGGTGGTCTATAGTAGATGCCTACAACTATTTCACCTCCTTTTCCACATCTGTAGTGGGTTTGCAGTGACCTGCCCCCCCACCTTTTTAAACCCCGGCTAAAACTCAGAAAAACACACTGGAAGTTAATAAATGAAGCTTTATATTTACAGCAATGCAAATATACAAGCAAATATTTACAAGATATAACAGATATTTACAGAAATATACAGTAAAAAAGAAATACAGACACCACACCCCTCCTGGAGACCAAAATCCCCAAGAGAGGGAAACCAAACCCCCCTACCACCTTCCCCCCTTTCCCCCAGCTTTATCTCACCACTTGATGATGCTGCAGATAAGCTGAAGATCAGGGAGATTAATGATAGGAGGAAAAATTAGTCGTTTTAGTGATTTAAACTCTGAATTAGTTCAAAGGCAGAGAGACAAAGGAAAGAAGCTGCCGAAGCCAACATGGACCCAAAGCCGACTGACTGCGCAAGCACACTGGCTTATCTGGATGTTTTGGGAACATTCTCAAAACAATCTTCTTTCTTCTCTCTCAGTCAAACTGGGTGAAGTGACACAGTATGTTTAATTTCTCACTCAAATTCTCTAATTAGCTCAAACCAACACAACATCTCTTAATTCTTACCCACAAGCTTTCAACCTATTCTGCCTCCCCACCCCCCCCCAGCTTTGGGTAGAATTCAGCACATTTCAGTTGCTCTCACACATAGAGAGCAACTCCCTGACCTTGTCTTGCTGGTCTATCCTTCCTGAACAGTACAGAGCCATCTATGACAACATTCCAGTTGTGGGAGCTGTCTCACCATGTCTCAGTGATGGCAATTACATCACAGTTATTCAGCCTACTGAAGATGTCCGGCTCCTCCTGCTTACTCCTTGTGCTCCATGCATTGGTATGTAAGCATTTCAGGAAGGGAGTTAATCTATTGGCTTTTACTCTTGCAGTCTGACCATTCCCAGCCATTTCCATGGCCACCAACCTAGCAGTAAGCTCTGTATGTGCTGATTCCTTATTACTTGATCCCCATGGTACATCTCCATAAGACTTTAAGGGTTCGTGTATGTCCCCACTATGATGCTTGGTATCAGGTTCCTACGGCCTCCCATCCTGATGTGCCGTCCCTTGCATCCTCTCCAACACTCAACTCATTGTTATCTACCTCTCCTGAGATACCAGTGGAGCTGACACATGGTCCCACAATTGTCTCATGCTTGCTTATAGTAAGCCTGGCTTTCTGCCTTCTCCCGCACTTCCAACCTAGTTTGAAGCTTGATTAATGAGCCCAGCCAACCCCTGCAATATAAACCTTCTTCCAGTTGGAGAGAGGTGCACCCCATCTGCTGCCAGCAGACCTGGTGTCATGTGGGGGGACCTGTGGTCAAAAAAGGCAAAATTCTGCTGGAGGCTCCAGTCTTGAAGACAAGAGTTGAGCAGGTAAGTCCTCTTCATTCTTTCTGGGTTAGTCCCTTCAGCCGGGAAAATAGAAGAGAATACTACCTCTGCTTCCACTCCCTTGACCAGATGACACAAGGCCATGAAGTGTCCTTATAGCTTTCAATTTTCTTCTTCCAAGGTCATTATAGCCTATCTGGAAGGTTAACAATGGGTAGTACTCTGTGGACTGTACCATAGAGGGAAGCCTTCTTATCATATCCTTGACCTGGGCCTCTGGTAGACAGCAGACCTCCCTTTGGAGTGGGTCAGGTCTGCATATTGGGCCTTCTGTTCCCTTCATTACATATAAGAATAGTCCTTTGTAGCCTGACTACTTATACTCCTATCACACTAGGATGCAACGGCTGTATATCTATTGTTGTTCAAACTCCTGCTTAAATATAGACTGTCTACACACTGCCTTGCACATCAGTTCAAATTATAGGCAATTCCCAGTGTTTCATTCATTTCTTCTCTGATACAAGCAAATCTTGTGCTTCCCTGATTCTTCTAAGCCTGTGAACTGCATCCTTTAATCTTTCAGCCTCATCTTCTTGTTGTCCTCCTCTTTCCTGTGTAGAAAATCTACCTGCTCACAGCATATACAACTGCCTGGTACTGAAAAGAGACTGAGGATGAATAGATCAGGATTATATTGTACATGTAATCAAATAATTCCTGTTTAACAAAATCACATGGAACATGGATTTATAAAATCATAAAATCACATAATAATTGAAGTTGAAACACAAGGCCAACAAACAGACTTTTAAACCTACAGCATCAGAGCAATGCATCTCAAAAATAATCCACACTAATTATCTATCATCAGGCATAATTTATGCTCTGAGGTCTGTTGATATAGTCTATCAATGTACTCTACACAAGATTCTGCTCTTACCTGCACTTTAGCTCTTAAGAAATTGATGTGCCTTTTTTATATTTAACAACAACAACAGCAAGTTATATATTATTTAAGTGACTGCTTCTCCTATTGAAAACTACTCCAGAATTCCTCACAGTCTTCAGGGGCACTCAGTGTTGGTTGATTACTGTAGGGCTATGCACCCTCAAAAAAAAAATAATTCAGAACATTTCAATTTTGCCTTAACTGATCTGGGCAAGGCACTGGACATGACTAATAACTATAGTAGGTTAACTATACTAACATTCAGTCAGGGTCTTGAGATGACAACATTTCAAATGGCAATTTATTTTTTTTTCCTAATGGATCTTTTCTTTCTAGTTAAGTTACTATTGAATTTCAGTGAAAGAGAGAAATGGTCTGAAACTTGGATGACGTCTGGATTGGAAACTTGGCAAGAATGGCTACAAGTAAGAAATGGAAGTTTAGAAATCATCATGAGACTAAAATTCTCTAAACAAATTTAGTGATTCAGTGGGATTGAATTGCTTAAGTGTCTGACTTGCTAGATCACGTCTCTGACACTGTTAGAATTTTCTGTTATAGTCGATATACGCGCCCTCTCTCTTTCGTGCATAGTATTGCATTTGTATGTACTGGATGTACCATCACAGAAGGGCAAAGGTTGAATGGGATTTTTGGATACCACATAGTTCAATCCTCCTATTCAAACAAAACTACCTAGAGCCAGTTGCCCAAGACAGTATCTATATGGGCTTTTAGTACCTCCAAGGATGAAGATTCTACAATCTCTCTGGACAACTTGTAGTAATGCCCTCTCACATTAAAGGAAGAAAAAAAAAAAAAAAGGCCAAAAAAAAAAAAAAAAGCTTCCTGATGATTGAAGAAAACCTGTGCTTCAGTCTGAGCCTATTGCCTTCTGTCACTGCACACAACTGAAAAGAGCCTTTCTTTGTATTCTACTTTCAGATGTTTATGCACATCCGAGAACCTTCATCACTAAGAGTCTTCTTCAGGCTGAAAAGGCTCTGCTCTGTCAACCTTTCCTCATAGAAGAAGTATTTCATCCTCTTAATCCTCCTAGTTACCCCTTGATGCTCTCCCTCCAGTAAACCCATATCTCTTTTGTACCAAGGATCTCAGAAGTGGACCCAGCACTTCAAGTGTAGAAATGTCACGCAAAGGGAAAGGATCACCTCCCTCAATGTGCTGGCAACACTCCTCCAATAGTTTAATATCAGTCTTTACAATAATGGCACATTGCTGATCCATGCAAGAGGGACAGATATTATGTACTCATCTACAAAATGTTCATTGTACTTGCAAAGGAAAGACATACTAAAAGACATACTGAAAGATCAGGAGCAAGCAATTCCAGCAAATTTGTTGCTTTTCACTGACTGGTGTTTTTTAAAATTAAATGCTATCTAAAATTATCTTCAAGCTTCTTTTTGAAATATCAAATACTGGATTGTTTTCTCAACTTAATGTAGCTTTAGATAAGAGTTTTAAAGACCTTTTCTACCCAACTAATGGAAACTTCAAAATGTAAGTGCAGGGCACCCACAAGTACCTGTAATTCTTGCCTAGCTTAAAGGATTTATGCAAAACCCTTAAGAAAGAGTTCCCTTACAATGGTAATTTTTTTGAGATTTTATGGTGACTCAGAGCACTGAAATTGGACTTCTCCATAGCTCACTAGTTATATAAATGAATTAAAGACCATGGGTTTTACAACTTTTGACTAATCTATCTTTTTGGAGCACAAATTTCTGGAACTTGTCATCTCAGTGTTTGAGATGATAATTTAGGCTTATGATCAAGATAAGACTTAGAGAAAACTTTAAAAAAAACCACCAAAAACAACCAAAAAAACCCTCTGGATCTGAGACAGCTCTATTTGTGATTTTTATTAAGCAGGTTCTTCGTCCCTAGTCTTTGCCTAAAGAGACAGGAGAACATCATGTTGTTTTATAAGGAAATTGTGATGATTAACAGACAGAGGAGCAATCAGACTATTAAGCACGGGCTTAAATAATGTTTGTAAGTTTCTGTGTACAAGTAATTAGATCAATAAACAACTAGATAAATATATCCACATGCCAAATTTTATGTTGCCATGAGAGTCTACCATGGAAAGCAGCTGAAGAAAACACAGATTCAGAAGAGATGACTATCTTCATGATTTATGATGCTTGCACTACAATTTTGTTAGGACAGATCAAAGCAAGTATGCTATACTTTTATGAGTAAAAGAGGTAGCATTAGTCTGTGTGAAATATTTGTCAGACACGATAAAAAAATTCTGATCTGTTTTCAGAATGAAGATCGTTGGAACATAATTTTCTCTGTATGAGAAGAGTTTAAAAAGCAGTTATCGAAAGTTTTCTGCGTCTAAAAGATCACTTTTTTCTAATGAAAGCTCTATTTTACCTGACTTGAAGCAGTATTGCTAATACTTGACAATGGCTATTTATAGGTGAAGCTGGGGAAAATTAGGAAAGAAGAGATGTAAAAGCAAATGGAAGATGAGGAAAACAAAAATGTATTTGAAGATGTATTAATATAAAATTTGAAAAATCATGACTGATTTTAGAATTTATTTTTTCCATTGTAATTAAAACACTTATTTTAGCAAGCCTGTTGAATGGCAACATATTTGAGATTTGAAAGCTCCAAGCTCAGGAACACTCTTGAGGCCAGTCACCAGTGCAGCAACCTTTCCTGTAAAGTAGGATCTCTCTGACACCACTGCTGAGAGCTTCAAAACCTACCCAACAATAATGTATATCCTTTAAAGATCATTCTCCCTTTCTGGTACATATAATGCAACAAGTAAACAATAACACGCACATAGACTTCCTTATCACAGGGCCACTTACTTTTCATAAAGTTTTAGAGAAAAGAAAAATAGGCAAATCTGTTCTATCTCAAAGTCCTGTTTGAAGCAAGGCTTTGATGAATTTGGACATTACAGGTCATCAAGATAACCCACAGACCAAAAGAAAAAAAAAAAGCCCTTTTTTAAGAATTCTGTGCTATTTTTTTTCCAGAAATGCTTACAAGGTCTGTTGTTTAGTCATTCAGATAAAAACATGTTATATCAGATTCTGAATGCCAAGATTTCTGTCTCCTTGCTACTTCAAGCAATGTATTTGGCTTTTAGGATTTCTCAGTGATGAATCAAGAAGGCCTTGACTTAACTGTCAGCTCCAAGAAAAAAAATATCTGTAAAAAAATACATTTCTACATCAAAATAACGGTTTGCGTAACATCTTCTTTAGGAAGAGCTTTAAAGATGAAGACTTGCATGTTAACCCTGCAGGCTGTTTTGAGTGTTTAGGTTACCTGTCTCAGTCTTGCCCTTAAAGTCTCTCTGCATCCTTTCAGAAGTTGCATTCTTCAAACTGGTGACAGTTTAATGGAAGGTCATAGTACTGTGGAGACATTATCTCAGGCCATCAGTTATTTTCCTAGCCACAGACTGTGAACATAAGTATGGTGATAGTTGACACAATCTTCCAGTATGTGAAAGTAAGACCTATGCCAGAAACAGAAAATTGTTAAGAGCATTATTGAAACATGCAACTGATTTATTTGAGAACCATATATTAATTTGTAAGTGCTTACAATAGCATTGTTTCCTTTGAACACCATCTTAACTTTTCCCAGACCATTCTTAAACAATATAAAAAATAATTACAATAGATTTGTTTTTTATATGTCTAACTTGAACTCTTTCTCCATCTCACCCTATTTCAATTTCCTCAGAGGATTAAAGAAAAAAAAATTGTTCTTCCACTAGTAAAAAATTGCTTCATTTTGAATCATTCAGTCCTATTTAATACCTTTATTTGTGTCCTGTTTAAGATCTTTGTCAATGCTCTGGATGAGGGTATAGAGCTCACCCCTACTAAGTTTGCAGACAACACCAAGCTGTATAGAATTGTCAATCTGTTTGAGGGTAGGGAGGCTCTGCAGAGGCATCTGGACAAACACCAGAGTCTACGCTTTGGTTAGTGATCAGACTCAATGATCTTAAATGTCTTTTCCAATCTAGGCAATTCCCTGACTCTGATACTTTGATTTTCTGATCTGAGAGCCATGAGGCCCATACTCTGTTACCACTTTGTTAGATAAGCTTTTGTATGACCTCAAAAAGATATTAGGTTGAGCACATACCCAACCAGCCCACAATAGGTCTTGATAAGAGATTATGTACAATAAATGTTTAAATTAGTGTGAATTAGAATTTTAGAATTTGTTGAATTCTCAATGAATACTAAAATAAGTGAGAGGGCCACAAGTGTTTCATATGTTGAGTATTTAGCTGCTGTCATTCAAGGAGCCCATGGCAAATGCTGCTAATTCTCTGAATGAAGTCTTTCAGTTGACAATGATCTAGATTCCATAATTCATCTTGCTCCTGCTGAAGGGTACTTTCTTATCAAGTACAGCATGACCTAACTCACTGCCATTCATTAATTTACTGTTAAAAATTACTTCTCTGACGTGTTCACACTATTTTTTTTTCAACTGTGAGGCCTTTATATCCCTGTTCCATAAAGCTAAATGTCCAGCTTCCTACACATTAAATCGATATCACCTTACTTTGCAGCTCAAGAATTACTGTTTATCAACATTTTACACTATGGCAAAGTTAGGAAATCCCATTACTTTCCCTTGAAAATCTTTCTAAGCCTTGTTGAAAAACATATATTGTGCTATACAAAAAGCAGATCTCAAGAGGAAAGTTGAAACTTCTAACAAAAAGCAGGAGGAAACACTCTCAAAATAAAATGTAATCATGAGACAAATCAGTACCAGCTGTAATGAACACCTGAGACCCTTAAATCCTATAGAATGAAAATGTTTTTTTTGCCTCCTTCTCTAACAATGTGAAAATGGGCTTTTTGCAGGGGGTATTATCTAATTTTAATTTGATTACCTTTGCCGAATACTAATTCACTGAACAGTAACTTGAAGCTATCTTGTGTCATCCTTTAGTTCCTTTCTAGAGACTCTAACACTAACAGCTGGTTATTAAAGGATTATTTAAATTCTTTTCAATGTGTAAACACCTCAGTCCATTACAAAGCCCATCCTTTAGTCTCCTGTTCGGGGGTTAGAAACTTGTTTTCATTGGAAGAAAAAATTTAATCATTTTTAGCCACTCTATTATCCTTTCTTCTTTCACTGTCATAGTATTGACTAACAATCTAGGTTTTTCTTACTCCTTTTTATCTGTTTGCCCTACTTCTGTCACTGACTGTAAAACACAATGAAATAGTGGGACTTGCTGCTGGTGAATATGCAGTGAAACTCTCTTTTTTTGGGGAGTTGTTTGGAGATTTTAGTTGCTTTGGGTTTGTTTGTTTGGGGGGTTTGGAGTTTTTTTGGTTGTTTTCTCTCATTCAACTTGGAGTTACTTCAGATTCATGAAATAGTGTGAGAAGCAGAATTTAAGCTTAGCCTTATCTTTTTGTTAGCATCATAAACTTTTTCACTACTAGATTACAGAAAAAGAAGTAAACAAACCAAATAGCTAAAGAAAAACTCCCAAACTCTTTAACCGTGCTGACAGCAAGCAAAACATGAGAACTGATACCATTTCTTCTCTCCTATATTTTTAGTGTAACAGATTTCCATTTTAACTTCTGGAGTAAGAAAGAAACATAATAGAAATTATGTGCAACCTGAGAAGAGGACTCAGAGCTAAAAATTTATGACAGGAATCACAGTTGAGGTGCCCCCAACAACTTGCCCTCTTGCTAAAAACAATTTCTCATTTTGTGTGGTTGCAAGAGAATTTGAGTCATCTGAAAAGCTATGCAGCCTTTTGAAGGCCAAGGAGAGAAGCTTGACAAGAAAAAAGCAAATAGTATCTTGATTTTCATTCTTCCTTCTGGTTCTCCATTTTTATTTGAGTTGTGTGTAGCCTTTAACCTTTTCAAGTGGATTTTTGTTATGGTAAGATCACTGAGGGAAAGAAAGGTCAGTCAAATAGGAGAGAACAGAAAAAGAAAGGAAGAAAAGAGTGGAGAATGGCATCAGTAGGAGTGAGACTGAAGCAGTGACTCAAGATGAAATGGTGTGAGCTGGATCAAATAGGTAGGCAATACCAAGAATGCTCAGTCTGAAAATTATACACACCCTGGACAGAGTCAATGTACAAAGGTCTCCAGGTCAGCAGTAAGCTCCGAGCAGCTGAATTACATTACTAATGGTAATGTCTTTCATCTTAGAGACTCTCTGATCAGCACAGAAGATTAGGGGAAAGATGTAGACACGTAAAATTTGCTTTTGAGTATTATTGTCAGGCATCTCTGAATATATCTTGACAGGACAGTGTTTTCCTTTACACTTTAAACAACATATAAAAACATCTTTTCTTTATGTTTCCCTTACTCAAATTTTTAACATCACATATCCATTTTAACAGAGAGAAGGAATGCCTATGACCCTAGTCCGGTATTTGGAGCTAACAGTTCATGGCAAAAATCCTAGTTTCAATGTCCTTTAAGAGTGTTCTTAGAGTCAACTCCTTTGCTGAAGAGAAAGTGAAAGTAATGGATTGTTAGAGCAGGAATGAAGAAACAGATTTGATCCCAAAATCTTTAGCTTAATTGAGATAGACTCTGATGAATGTGTTAATTTTTGGTTTGCCATTGTTGATCTTATTTTGTAATACCTTGGGTATAACACTGGTTATCTCCTGGCAACATTATGAAATCCTTTTTTTCCCACTCTTTCTTTTAATGTCTTTGAAAAGAAACCTTCTGTTATTTCTTTTGACACATCTCTCTCAAAAGCCTAGTTCAGATATACATACCCACTGTGAAGTAGACTGTCCTTGGATTATTTTAAGTGTCTCATATATGAGACTAGAGTGAGCATCTAGGCAGGACAGGCAAAATTGAAGAAGAGTAAAATTTGGTTTTGTTTCAATGTATTTGTAACTTCTGCTATTCTTGAGTAGAAAAGGAAAAAAAGATTTTACTGCTCCTTTGCTTATACATGTCCCTAACCAATAGATGTACTTTATATACTGAGCTAATCTCAAGGACATAGATAATTTTCTTTCTCCAGTAAATGTCATATGAATGCAGATATTTATCAAGTATGTAAAAATTGTATCTACTTCTACTCTTAAAAAAATAAACTAAGATATTTTTAAAAGGCTAAAAATTTCAAAGATGTCCTGCTTTGAGGATAACACTGATATCTGAATTTCAAGTCAATTGTAAAGAACACATATTTGAAAGTAACAGACTCCTCAAAGCTGAACAGATTTCAAAGTCCAGTATGTGAATTCTAGCCCCTTTCATCAAACTGTTAAAAAAAAAATAAAAATCAGAAAATAGGAAGGGATCCACTGAATCAGAGCTCAAAACGCTTATGAAACTCAAATAACTGTGATCTTTTCTCATTTGCCTTTTTTTTTCCTTCTTGTGGTACTTACTGAATTTGATATAGATAAACACCAAAGAATAATAGAGAGCAGCTTTTTCTGCAGCAAATAGTTTCTGAAAAATGTATGTGAAAATAAGAATAATCTATGTTTATGTACTAAGCTATGCTAGGAAAAAATAATTGTCTTCAAAAGATAGTACACATTATGTTTTCATAATGTTACTTTCAATGTGTTAGCAGTTTTGTTCTCTCCATAAGAAAACAATGACTGAAAATGAGAAGCAAATTTCTGTATTTAAGAACAAATTAGATTCTCTCAACTAATTATTTTTATCTAAAGCTGTGATAACTATCTTGCTGCTGTGTTAGGTTTCTCACCTTCTTTTCATGCAACAGTTAGCTGGAATAATCTCACATTCAAACGATTCCTGATTTATGGTTCTCTGAGCATTTCAGGTAAACTTGATCACTCACATTTGGCCTTTAATAGAGACAGTATTACTTTAAAACTGCAAACAGTTTTTGCTGAAGAATCAAATTCTTCAGACACATTAGACCTATTAGGTTTTCCCCTGTGACTATTATCTATATTAGATGTCTTTCTGTTACTTCTATACACCTTTTATTTATTGATTCTAAGTAACACAAAAATTAGTATAAGTAACAAAATTAGTAGTTGGGAGTAGTGTCATTTTAAAAGTGTCATTTAAAAATAATGCATATTTTAATTTTACATTTTCAATAATTTCATTTTTGGTAGGTCAATCAATTTTACTTACTAAATTTGCTTTCATTTTTTATTGTATTACAATTAATCTGATTTCTGACCCATTTCAGACTTCCATCTCTATAAGGTTTGACATAGATTTCATTTAAAGGCTGAAAAATTGTTTATGAATTTGAAATGCTGATCTAGAAATGTTTTTAAAAAACATTGCTTGTTCATGTGAATGTATTGATAAAAGATACCTAGCAGCAAATATAATGAACCAAAGGAAAATAATTTTTTAAAAAATTAAAGTTCATAAATGGTTTAACAAAAAAAAAAATTGGCATGTGTTTCACAACTGAGCACTATGCCCAAGTTCCTTCTAAACAATGTCTAGATGAAGTATCAGGAACAGCAGCCAAGGTTTAGCTTATTCTGCATTGGCTAGCATTGTGTNATATCTATGAAATTTCTCATTGCCAATGCTGAGAAGCTTATAACTGTTTTTTAAAAGGTCATACTTTCTTTTTTTTAAAATGTGATTTACTTATCTGATTGGAGTGTATCTGTTCCATGCAATGCAAGTGGTGTTTAGCTTCGAGTTTCAGTGAGAAAACAGCCTAAAAGTTAGTGAAGAATATGATATATACAAACATTTGTTGTGACTATATTGGCTCATATTTGTGCTTCATTCATTCAAAAATCCACCCAAATGGAAACACTTAATCCAATAAGCATTTGAAAACACAATGGAAAAACAAGTTAGATGGGAATTTAAGGATACAAGACAGGAAGTTAAGGATTCAAGAGAGGAAGTTAAGGATTCAATCTATACTACACACAGATTCTTTTATTAAGAATGCCTGCATTTTAGGAAGGCTCATTTAGCCTTTTATCTAATTAATATACTTAAAGAAAAACTACACCCTGTATATATAATGTAAAATAATTCAATATTAGAGTAATAAAAAGCTTGATTAGGGTGAAATGTTTGTCTTGTCTCTCATCCTTTCCTATTAAAAAAACCCCAAAACTCTTATATAAATTTTATATAACTGCACATACTCTTATTTACTCTTTGGTTAGAGTTTAATGTCCTTTATAAGGTGCACACATAATGTATTTTTTGACCTTTGGTCTGACACCAATTTTATTTCCATGTCCTCCAGCAACCTTCCAAACAGTACTGCTCTGTAATGCCTTGCCTATACAGATTGTTCTTTTCGTAAAAGTACAGAAAGGTCTTCACAGAGTATAAATCCCTGTATACAACATCTCTACATTAAAGTGTGTGTACAATATTCTCAGAGTCCTTCCCAAAATTACCCCTTCTTTCTTTATTTCCATCTGATCTCAGTGTGTTCTAGCAGGTGTTTTTTTTTCCTCCTTGAAATAGATTTTTTTTTTCTACTTTGTATCTGTATTTTCTGGTAAGTTTAATTCTATCAGCTCTTAAAATATAATTTAAACACAGTGCTTCTGAATTAAATATGTATTAGTACGGAACCAGAATTTTTATTCTTTCATTTTGCAAATTATAATCCAGGTCTTTTTTCATCATTTCAAAAAGAGTTTTGCTCATATAATTCTTGAATCCAAAGATACTTTCCAAATTAAAAATCCTCCAGGGAGATTATTATCCTCAGACTGACTGGATGGAGTTAGGCAATTCAGACCACAAGCATATCTATTTGAGTTGTGAACTATTAGAAAGTCATGCAGTATTTCAGTTTATCTTTAAGAAGCCAAGAGGCCTCGGATATCACACCTTGTGTTTGTCTGGACTTGCTTATGATATCTGCAATGTAGAAACTTCAATCTGATCTGTGCTGACATACCTGTAACAGTGTTATCTATACTTGCTCTCTTCCTAGGGCCTGTGGCTTGGCATCACTTAGTTCAAGCAAAAACACATTGTTTGCCGTGTGTGACAACTCATATGCTTCCACACTTGATTTTGATACAAACAGTTAGAGACTGAGAAACCACATTACTAATAGAAAATGACTACTACTTTTGCATGGGTGAGGCTAAGGAATAAATTGAAGAAGAAAATCCACCCAATTTGAGTCCAAGCTGGTACAAAATCATGCCTCTATCATAATACCTTCACTATCCAGACAGGTACTGAGACCTTAATTGATCATTTGACCCTGCCTGAGTCATTATCGGCTTTGCAACTGGTACAGTTATATTGGAGCATAAGCACGATGAGTCTTGACCATCAGAAGAGCACAATTGTGGATAAAGTGTATGTCTCTTACACCAGAAGCCTGATATATTCAGATTAGTCCCAGATGCAGTGCTACACATAAACAGATTCCCTGTATGTGAGCAGCTGATTCTTGGGTACTCCTTCCAAACTGCATCTTAATACCATGTCTTGAAAACAGACTGGAAAGATTCACATCCCTAGGTTAATTTTAGTCTATCAGATTATTTCCATGTCTTGTATTATAAATACACTACCAGGATTATTTAATATTTGTATTTAAATCCTCAGATAATTTCGATAGGTTAAATTAATATCACACTGCTGTTATGAACAGGATTTGACATGTTTACACACAATCACACTTATGTAAACAGAGTAGTAACATCAGTTAGTAGAGAGAAGAATTGGTTTAGAACAAATAAAAGAAAATTAAATCTGCTTTTAAAACAAACAATTTTAGGAAAACACAAATATACTATTAAAATTTGTATATATTTTATACTATGGAAAAGTTATTAATATTCTATTACACATTTTTACTTTGAAGGTATATATTGATTTGAGAACATCTGTCACATCCTTAGAGACACATTAAAATCTCAGATTGCACATAGAATCATAGAATCATAGAATGGTCTAGGTTGGAAG